>CM062870.1:9358399-9958399 GCA_031772225.1 Eubasilissa splendida
TAAATCTAAATTAAATATCATGTTTATAAAACATAAATAATTAATAAATGTAAGTGGGAGTTAATTTTGACAATAAATCAGTTAGTGAAATAACAATTTTGCATAAAAAAAACCACGTAGGTTACTGCGATAATAATCTCGTTTTATCAATTATAGGACGAATAGCTATGGACTAAATTATAAAATATATACTGATAGAATTAAACACTTACAATTAAGATTCTAAAAACTTATATTAGATAACAGAACGACGCGATTATAATAAATTATTTACAATATGCAAAATGTTAACAGTTAACAAAAAAAAGTAACATAAATATTAGGTTACCACATAAATGGTACGGTGTTTTCAATTATATGAGCTAAAAATCAGAGGGCGACGGGATAAACTAAATGTGTCAGGTTTAATTACTACTTGCTGTAAAAATAGGTAGTAATTTATTCTCAGCTATAATGCAAGTGACAATATATATATATATATATATATTATTTAGGAGAACACATTCTTATTGTGAAGTTGTAATTATTCAGAACAGACGGTCTGTGATATTTTAAATATTAATTAAATATATTAATTATAAATATATACATATAAAATCAATTTTAACCGGGGAAGGTGCTTTATCCAACTAAGCTATAGCGACAATATTTTTAACGACAATTTTCGACCCTATATGTTACCTTTTTAATATTAATACATTTAATCGTTCCATCATTTGACAGAGCCATCTACCTTATTTTTACAGAATCTCAAATACCTTTTTGATTTTTGATAATTACAACTTCACAATAAGAATGTGTTCTCCTAAATAATATATATATTGTCACTTGAATTATAGCTGAGAATAAATTACTACCTGTTTTTATAGCAGGTAGTAATTAAACCTGACACATTTAGTTTATCCCGTCCCATTCATATTTAAAATATACATATTCAGCATATTTTGCTTTATGCGATCAATAAAGGTAACACCGCAACAGAAAGTGCGAGGAATATTAATGCAGTATATGGGGATTGGACAATAAACGTAGGCCAGTGTCAATGATGGTTCCAGACATTCCGAGCCGGAAACTACAGCCTAGAATACAAGCCTCGCAGTAGAGTTTGACGGGGACCTGCAAACCCTGATGGAACAAAATGCATCGTATCTGTTGAGAAACTAGCAGAGAAGCTTGGATTTGATCATTAAACCATTCATCGACAGCAAAATGGGTTAATGGACTCCTCACAAACTTTCAGAGTCTAATCGCGTGAAGAAGTCTCAGGAATGAACTTTTTGGAAACGATGCCCCACCCATCATATTCGCCGGACATTGATCAATCTAATTATCATTTATTCAGCAGTCTTCAAAATCATTTAGACGGAAAAAATTTGATTTCTGTAGACGAGGTCAGAAGGAGTATTTTTTATTACGAATAAGTGAATTTTGGAAAAGGGGCCTCACAAGTCTACCAAAAGATGAAAGAACATTGTTTAAAATGAAAAAGAGTATATTTTATATTAAAAAAGAACATGATATATTTTATTTTTTAAAAATAAAAGTGTTATAAGATAACCGCATTATTTATGGGATGACCCAATATAATTCTAGTAAAGACTGACTGAATGCAGATTACTGCATTCAATCTACTTTCGTTCCTCTTCTGCCAGCTCCAGGAAGCAGTAAATAAATTAATAAGTATTATTTTTAAAAGGCAATCATAATCCACATATAAAAACATAATTTCAAACATGCTACACGCTTTTATAAGATAGTATTTATATAAAGCTAAGCCAAGTTAAATGCTTCCATTCAAAACAAAACCGCAGTTCTTTATCCCCTCTGCACACTTCATCAAGAGTTTTCCACTTGGCACAATGTTCAACGGAATTAAATGGACCAAACATTAGTAGGGCGAATTGCGGGGTAGGCTGGAGGGTAGTATTGCTTGCACCAACCACGCCTCCGGACCCTCGACCAACCCCGCCGCATCCCCTCAGTCGTTCAGTGCTGACGTTTCCACAAATTGTAACAATAACACGGGTAGATACGACGATATGATTCGAATTAACAAATTTTTTTATTTATGTATCTTATTTATCAACATCCCCGTGGGCTTTACGTTGATTTTTATTGAAAAAGTATGTGTGTTTACACAAGGGGGTGTAGTAATAATTTGGTACAGGGACAGAACAATAAAAGCTCAAGGCCCAGCCAGGAAGCACGACTTACCTGAACATCAGAAACAACTTTTCATTAATATCGCGGAATGTGTGTGTGTGTGTGGGTGTGAGCGTGTGTGTGACTAGAAAGAAAGACTACTTGCAGTTGTCACGAGTTCATTGCAATATGCGTGAACATAGTTACAGATAAAAGTACATATAATAAGACGTGAAGCGTTTGCTAGTGATCTAGTCGGGAAGACGGCCGTGAGAGAAGTAGCGCGCTATGGCCGGCTTTGCGGCCGGCTGCGGGCGCGTTGTGTTGGCTCTTGCTGGAGTCGTTACCTGAAGTGTTTCTGAAGCTGATGGGAGCCTAATTTTACACTCAGGTATATGCAAGGTGCGTTCGTTCGTGTTGCAGATCGTGGAGACGATAGACCATCACAAATTACGTAAGTAAGGTGCGGTGCCTTGGGGCGGCAAATTGGCGGTATAATATAAATATTAGATATAATAAACAATTTATAATTATTTCAAACAATATATATTATAGGGCACTCAAAGGGTCCAATTTTCAGAGTTGTACTAAAATAATCGGACAAAAAAAGTATGCGAAAGAAGTAATGCACCGCCGGTTATAAAACAATATAATTTACTAAACAATACTTGCACATAATAAATTTAATAATAATAATTTCGTAAATTTATTCAAATTAAATGTAAGATACACGTAAAAAATTTATAAATCAAAAAAATATAGACATATAAGTCGAAAATTTTAACTGATTCGATGCGCAATATTAACACATTCTTCCGACATTAAAAAGTTCCGAGTTAGTATCGCGGTGGTAAAACCAAATATTTTTTCGAAGGATTTTTTTTTTTATATCACATATGTTTTAAATTTTTAAATAGTTCTTGAATACACCAGCTGGTAATATACGTGCGTGGATGGTCACTTGTTAACAATAGCACGCGGCCACCTATTCAAATAATTATGTTAATTATATATATATATATTACATATGTACTTATTCGGGCTTAGAATTAACCTTTATGTACAGCTATGTTGAAGTATCGTGAAAACATTTGAACCACATGTCAATGAACGTACTTAAAATAGTGTCAGAGCTTGATAAACTACCCTTAATTTCAACTCCTTGCCGCCCCATTCAAGATTTACCGAGACCTTGTGACGTCACACCCCCTCGCGCATGGTAGATTTCGTAGTTTTACAACATCCCTGTTGTAACTTATTTAAATATTAAAGTATAAATATATTTTATACAAATTAAATGAATTAACTAGAAAAATATATACATTTCGAAAAAGTATTTAGTTGCTACCTGCATTTAATAATTTAATTTAAATATTTTTTTGATATGTTTGAGGTATAGAATTTTAAAATGAAATAAAACACATACAATTATGATAATGGCCATGGTATTGGCTTTATTGGAAAGATAATTTTATGCACTTGATGTTTAAATATGATTTTGCGCACATGGATGCCACGGTCGTCTCAAATAAAGTGCAATCTGGAAGTTCAATTTTCGACCACTTTTTGGAGCAGCTGGGGTCGTAAATCGGCAATAACGAGACTAATGTCGGCTTCCAAGTCGTCTATCGTCTCTGGTTTATCGGCATAGACTAGTGACTTCACATTTTCTCACAGAAAATAATCCAAACGTATTAAATCACACGATCTTGGAGGGCAATTCACACGCGAAACTGTGCGCTAATCGAATGTTTCCTTCGATAAATTGATTGTGGCGCGCGCCGTGCGGCATGTCGCGCCGTATTATTGAAACTGTAGCTCTTCCACATGAATGCAATCCACTGACTTGATTACTGACTTCTTCGTTGCCCGAGAAGAAGTCAGTAATCATTGATCTATAGCACTCTCCATTGACTGTTACGTTCTGGCCGGCATTATTTTTGAAGAAACGACAGCATCTCATAAAAAAAAAAAATTACCATTACTACGCTGCTAATATACGTGTATAATATAATAAGTATAAAATGATTATGATATTATTTTATTTAAGTCACACCTTTTAAAAAACATCGTTCAAAAATACTTTTTATGCTGCAACAGTATCGCAATAGAGCTGCCACAAAAGACCAAGTTACAGCGTAGATAATGTGGTTATGACATAGTTGCGATACTTCAACAACCCTTACGAGCTCGGGGTGGTCTCCGTGTCTCATGTTGTCGCAAATTACACGGCACACTTCTGCTAAACTACGTCATAAGTTTTGTTCTTGAATACGTAAAAATACGAATATTTGGTACGACGCATTACGTGACGCTTTAAAGTCTCGGGGGAAAATTAAAAAAGTTCTGATTATATCTGTGCGACGAAAAACACCCCAAAACTTAAACAACGAAGGCTCTTGTTTTTAACCAGGAATTTAATTAATTCCAGATAACACACCCCAATCCAACGTGGTAGGAATTTGTTTATTTAAAGTTTGAAAAGTGCGGAGTCACCTATCAGCCCTGTTATATCATAGAGAAGCTTAGCCAGCGTGATATTGTATAAAGTTAGGTGTCAATTATACTTTATCATACATATAAAAAAAAACTTGTAGTTAAAAAAATTAAGCAACTTGCAATTTGAAAATTTCAAAGTTTTTTTGGAATATATTTTATAGGTAGTTATATTCCGGCAGTTAGTTACTGAAACTTTCTGGCTTTCCTCCATAGATAACTTTTAATAACAAGGTACCATCTAACACTGACACTGTTTTGAGATAATGAGTTCAAAAGTGTTGATTGAATTTCAACATATATTCATGTATATTTTGTTCTGAGTATGCAAATACGATCAGTTTTAAGGTCTTAACTTATTTTCAGCATTATCAATGTCGACTGTGAGATGAGAGAAATTAAAGTTAAAATAAAACATTGTAACTTTCAGCTCTTGCTATTTCCTTTAATATTCGTTAAATAGAGTTGGTGTGTATGGCGGAAATAAAAAAGAATGTATTTGGAACCCTTTTCACGTAATAACTCAAATAAGTCCAAAATTTAAGTTGGAAGCTTGTTCTTCTAAGGGGTTGATATGTCACAAATAATACATTTGGTCATATAGGTTGGCTCTGGTATCATCGTACAGGAGCCATGCCTGCACAAGACATTTTTGACTAATTTGATCAAACACTAATACATATATAAATTCTGTTGCTGGTTGATAATAAAAGTATGGCCGCTAACAGAAGCTGAATTGACGGCAACACACTCATAATTTAGACAAGCCAGTGGAGTGGATCATGACTGAATAATTGCCAAGAAAAAGGGCATACATTTGTCGGCATTTATTCATGCGATTATGAATCTGAACGGCGTGCCTGGATCGTCAGCCGCGGACCGACCACGAAGCAAAAAGTGGCGCGGTCAGATGACAAGGAATGCAGTCCGGACGAAACTCCTCCGAAAATGCAGTTTCCTCCGCGTCCACTGTCCGCCAGGCGGCGCTTCGGAATGTGACGGCGTTCTCGCATCGGGTCTTCGCTCCAACTGTATATGATTTTTTGAGTGTCAGAAGATATTGTTCAGCACATTCAGATGGAAATGGCGAATTTTTAAGATATATTTCGGAGTATTTTTTTGATCGAGAGGGATTGTTGTGCGCTTCGTTTCGTGGAATGATTGGCGAAAAATATTTTTAAAATTTTGGTAGTATTTGAAAATCGAACAAAATTGAGAAATTTTAATGATGTTTGGAAAATTAATATACAGTCAATTCCGCTTAATTGGAACGCATCGGGATCAAGAAGTTTGGCCCAATTAAGCGGCTTTCCCAATTAACCGAAACGAGCTTAAAATTAAATAATGAATATTTTTCTTTAAATACGTAGGGCCCCTTCATTGCCTTCCTGCATAAAATAACGCTGTAGCCCGGCTATAATTTATTTTTTCTCCTGGTTACTTTCAGGCACAGTTGGATATTAATCGTCAACGTCTTCTTCATCTAATTTTTGATGATTCGATTTAATGCTTCAACAATTGCATCCTCATTCTTTATTTTCATCGTAACATGGCCAATTGATATCTATTGTCGAAAACTCTTGATAATTAACAATAGAACTTCTAACGTGTCCTCATTTCCCTTAAGTTCAAAATTTTGGAAATATCTAAAGGTTTAAAGATGTTATATGGTGTTGGTTTTTATAGCTCGCCAACTGTCAGCGACAAACTGTATTGCTTGCAAAAGGAAAATTCGTAATCGAAAAAATTACTGTTCTAATTAAGTGATATAAATTACTGTTAGTTCCTTGGTTTGGTTTCCGTTCCTTGACAATTGGCCCAAATAAGCTGCTGCCTCAATTAAGCATAATCGACTGTATTATGCAACTGTAATAATAGTAGAGAGCAATTGACTTCGCCGATCGATTTTGTTTGATAGTGGTCACTACGTGGTCATAGCCAGTGTTTCTGTAAATGAATTCTTCTTATTATTATTCTTCTTCTCGTGTCTTATCTGATTAATGAAAGTTGGCTATAATCACGTTGTTTACTGCAGTCCGGTGCAGCTCTACAGTGGACTGGCCAAACTCTTGCCTCAGCTTCTTCAGCCATAATGTTCTCGTTCTTCCAGGGCCCCGACTTTCAGCTATCTTTCCCTTCATGGTGAGGTGCAATATCAAGTACTTTCGATTATTATTGTTTTAACTACTTATTTTTCGCAAACGCAAGTTGACATTATGGCTGCGTTCGGGTATTTTCGTAACGCAAGTTGACATTATGGCTGCGTACGGGTATTTTCTATCATGGTATGCTGAGGGTGAATGAGAGAATGATAAAAAAATGGGGAAATATTAATACGTATATTAAAACAAATACTTTGTTCCTTAGAACGAATTATTTGTGCAATAAAATATTATTAATATATTTAATAAAATTTAGCAAGGTTAGGTATTTTTTATTGAATAAAGATATATTTATTTAATAATTAGACAAAATACTTTATTTAAACCACTATTTATTGATTATACTACATGTTTCGATACTTATGGTATCTTCCTCACGAAACAATGTATACAAAAATTAAAAAATACAAGCATAGATGAAAAAAAAACTATAAAGTGGTGAATAAGTAAGAACTAATATGAAATATTTCTAAAATTTCAAGTTTATCTAACTGTAAACCCTTAGTATTTGAATGTATAATTTATAAACCCTTGTTAATATCAAAAGAATGGTTTGTCTCCAAAAGGTGATTGGAAAATTCTGAATAGTTTTTGTTATTTAGGCATCTCAAGTGCTCCTTAATTCTAATATCAAAATTTCTGCAAGTTTTACCTATATTAAAATAATTGCAACCATTGCAAATTGATTTGAAGACCTCTGATTTTTTTTAAATATCGTCCTTATTCTTGTTATTTAATATATAATTCTTTAATTTATTATTAGTACAAAAAGCTGGTTGAATAGAATTTAAGATATTTTTTATTATTTAAAAACATAATTTTTCTTCACTGCTTTCCACTATAAATAAATACATGATCTGATAAACTTTTTCTTGTATTTTTTGTTTAACAAATTATCTTTTAATTTAATATTATAACCATTATTAATTGCAATTTATTTAATAATATTTAATTGTATGTTGAACATTAACTATTCTACTAAGCGTGGAATGAAAAGCCGAGAATTTTGGAGAAAAGAGATGATTAGAAGTATTATGTATTATAATGTCAGTATTCACCACTTTATAGTTTTATTTTAATCTATGCTTGTATTTTTTAATTTCAGTTTACATTGTTTCCTGAAAAAGATACCATAGGTGTCGAAATATGTAGAAAATCAATAAATAGTGGTTTAAATAAAGTATTTTGTTTAGTTATTAATATATAATGAGGCTACATAGTAATTTTGCAAATATTTAATGTACATTTTTTATTATTGTAATGCGCTAATAATTCGTTTAATGGAACAAAGTATTTATTTTAACGCACATATCTTTTAAGATAATTCCCTGTTAAATCGTACCCAAAAAGATGTACGACGCAAGAAGACTTAAGCAGTGTTAAATCACATATTGGAAGGTGGTCCTGGGAGAAGCGTCAATCGTCGAGCTTGTATGAGAAGATGTATGAATGTGAAAGAAGCAAGGGTTGTGTTTCAGGACCAAAGGGTGTGGCAGAATATTCTTTCAGCCTACCATACTGATAATTTAGTTAGTCTGTCAGAATTTTTATTTGTGAGGGTTTTGGTTCGACAAGGTTTTGTTATATCGATTGCGACCCAAAAACAAGTTTAACATTTTTTTTACAAATTGCAGTTTCAAAATAAAATATAGATTAACAGCATTAGAGACAATAATGGTGATTAGATTATTAATATTATGATTAATTCAACGAAACCTGAAGGTCAGATGAATAGGCAATAGTCTAATTAATCAATTTTACTTAGAATAATAATGTAAACTAAAATTGAACAGTTCAGGGTTGTTCCAAAGTCGTAAGAAATTTATACTAATTTAAAGAAACTTTTCGCATTACTCATATTATTAACTCTGGCGTATTTAAAGCTATTTTCGCAGATATTGTTTAAAATCGAGATATGTAAAACTGTGTTTAACTTTAAATTTTACTGTTGTAAAAACAGATACGACTCATTTATCATAATTATTTATTGTTTAAATGTTAGTTTGAAGCACAAGTTCGTAGTATTTTTATTAAATATATATTTTTTTAAATATTAATTAAATGTATTAATTAGAAAACATACATATTAAATCAATTGTATCGAAAAATATTGTTGTTGCGCCACCAGGATTCGAACTTGGATTTCCTTCCAAACCGGGGAAGGTGCATTATCCAACTATGCTACAACGACATATTTGACGACAAATTTTCGAATCTAGATGTTACCTTTTTTAAATTAATATATTTATCGTTCCATTATTTGAAAGAGCCATCTACTTCGTGTTTACGAATACTTAATTACTCAAATACCTTTGAGTAATCCGATATTAGACGCCAGAATTAACAATTCATTCAATTAAATAAATATGTACTATTGTATGTATTGATTTCGGGCATATTATACATATATATTTTATTTGTATTAAAATCAACAGATGTTTTAAAACATATTACAAATAATGATAAAATATAACTTAGTTTTCTTATTAAATGATAAACTACTGGTAAATTGTACATATTTGTAATACAGTTTTAGAAAATAAATTATTGTCAGAATTTTGATAAAAAAAATGTCAAATTTGACCAGATAATTCAGTGGAAAAATAAAAACATTGAAAAAAATCAATGAACTAAGCTAAAAATTACTACCAATGTATTTTCCAATTGTTTAAAAATTCAAGATAAAATTTATCTCGTGTTTATATATTCTGTTTATTTAAAAGCATACATTTTTAGAGCTACGACACAGCGAGAGTTTAACTCAATTTCCAATAATCCTCGTCCGGGATTTGAACCCGTGACCTCAGAGTTTTTCAGTTTTCCAAGAATACACAGAGAGGAGACAAATTATTCTTTCTGTTTCGTTACCATCTTCCCTCACCCCGCTGATGTGTCACTGCCTCCCAGCTGTTTGGGGTAGTTTTGGGGATGGAAATTGCCCGGACACATTTTCCGGGTGAGAGATTAGTCATTTGGATCGTTTATTACATTTTTAGGGGATATTTCTGGAACGAATTGGAAGAGAGCGCAATGGATGCAGGGCTAAATATCATTTCATTACTGAGCATTTCACATTTCTTAGGAAGAATAATAAATAAACAAATAATAGATATCTCATAGAGACGAAGCTATTTTTTATTATATTTAACTGCAAGTTTTTTGCAGTTTGCAAAACAAATCCTAAAATTTTGGGACCTTTATTAGTTAACGAATCAATGTGGGGAATAAATGATAATTTACCGTCAAATATTACACCCAGATCATTGATCTCCCTAACTGATACCAAGTCAACATTGCTGGACATCGCCGAAAATTTCACAGGATATTATTTTTTGTTATTATATTCATATTGCAAGCACAGATGTAAGTATAATCTCATAGAGTTTTAAGATAAATCGATAAATGTATATTATTGAGAAGCACCTGGTGATAGTGGGAATGAAATTCGAAAACCAATACAACTAACTTCAATTGCTATGAACCAACTGTAGAGATTATGGAAAGACAGTGACATGAAGATAGCAACTACAATCATGTTGGGTCAAACTCTTGTCTAAGTTGTTGTAAGCAGTGGAGATTTAGACAGTCCGCAATAGCGACAAGTGTAAAATAGGAATGTATTGCTGGAGAAGGATAGAATAAATAAAACAAATCATACAACAAATCCAACCACAACCAGCTCTATACAGCTGTGAATAGTACAGGAGATTATCCTGGACTGAATTTTGGATCGAAAAAAACCAGGAATAGTTCCACAGTAGTGGATAGATGGTTGGAGTCAGCTGTGAGCGCAATCCAGGAGCGAGACTTGCGGAGGTGTATTACTCTCATCTGACTCTAGTCTCATCTGAGTTTTTTTATGACACATTTATTTATTCGACTTTATTGACATACATGTTTTTGTTGTAACAGAGGTGATTATAAAATATTATAATATAACATGATAAACATAAGATACAATTATATTATAATTATAAGTATAATAAAAGAAAATTATAACAACGACGCTCTAAATAGGGTGGCTTCACACGGAAAAAATACAAGAGGAGTAGGAAATCTAAATCTAACGATCCCCTAAATCACCAACACGTATAGATCAAGGACAATAAAATATGTCTTTACTATAATAAAAAATAAACTTTACAAAAGCTGCTTTCTCTTAATTTAGAAAAAATTATTAAAAAATGCCTTATAGAAAATAACCTGTCTTACTTGTAAGAATGATATGTATTGTATAAACAGTGAGTGATTAATTGTTATGTTTTTGAGTTTATTAAATGTAACAAATTAATAGAAATGTACCTGCAGACAAAGGTCTACCAAGACGTTTTGTGAGTCTAGTGTTAATTAAACTTTATTGAAATAAAATGAATATTAAAAAAAAATAACTTCACCTCTGATATATACAGCATTTTCCTGGCTACTTCGCTAGACTGCCGTCTGTATTAAAGTAGCTAATTTTTTCGTGCTGTTGTGGTGTTATTTAATTCAATTTAGAAAGACAAAAATAGAGAAAAAACAAAATATATAGTGAGAGTGTTGTAAAACTAAAATGAATTATTAGTGTAGATATTGTATTATGATTATATTGAAATGTTGGACAGCGATGCTTCTGATTGATCTCTACCCGATTGAATCATATATTGGGTCCATATTTGTGTAATTTTATTGGGAGTGGACAATTTCCAGTTGGTGTTGAGTGTGTTGTACAGTTTCGGAGCTAAAATATGTAGAAACGTTAATAAAATAAGAAAGAAGAAAAAATATGTTATGTACACGGTGTGCCGTTAGAATTCAGACAAAAAAACGTTATTGCAAAAAGTTGTTTATTTAAGCCAATATACAAAGATACCAAAAAATGCTGTTATATCTCATTTAAAGGATCCTTGCTGGGAATTTTCATTCGATATAGCCACCCTGCGCCTCTATCACCTCCTCGATCCTCGCCCTAAAGCGCGAGCACGCTATTTTCAACTGATCGTGGTTCTCTCTGCCTCGATAGCGACCCGGAGGGAGTTGACATTAGGGTGCCTAGACTTGTTGGTCTGTCTCTCCACTACGCCCCACACTTAGTCCAGAGGGTTTAGGTTGGGACTGTTAGGAGGCCAAAAGTCCTTCGACCAAAACATGTCAACGTTGTCAGAAAGCCAATTTTGCACTAAATGGCTCGTGTGAGCGGGTGCTCCATCTTGCCGATAGATATACGGTCTCTCAGAGGCCACAGTCTCCATCCCATCTTTACCACTGTTCTCAAGACCTCTAAATAAACCTCCGTCGTGACCGTTTCGTCCTTCTGGAAGAAGTGCAGCGGCATGACATCACCCTCACTTGAGACGACGCTCAGAACGTGAATATTGGACGGAACCTTGGTCTTGCCCACTACAGGGATGTCTTTGGGGTTGTGGGCCTTCCATACAGTCATATACAGTCGATCTTGGATACCTGAAGAATTTAATAATTTCGGCGGGAGTTCTTCCGGCATGAAGGCTTTCATAATCACCGCTCTTCTATCGTACTCCATGCTTGGGTTGACAGGCTCGGACATTTTGAGGTTATGAAAGTCTTGCTGACATATTTAGCTAACTTTAGCGCCAACTAGCACCTAACCCTGAATTCAAATACCATTTTATCTGGATTCTAATGGCGCACCCTGTATATTTATACTTCTTTAAACCTAAGACCTTTCTCAACCATCTGTTGTGATATTTCTCGGGGTATTGTAGGTAAATACATACCAATGTCATATAGTAGAGTGGGCAACACTGGTACGATAGATAGGAAGGTATATACAAATATATTAAAAATAATTATTTTCCAGTCTTACATAACAATTTGTACTTCGTGTTTTCTGGAATACTTGCTAGGTAACTGGGAGATAGTTTGTCGGTGAGGGAGGATTTCAGAATGGAGGGGGTTGACGATAGTGTGGGATAGGTAGAAAATGTGTCTGCGATACAGTTGCCAGGCCGGAGAGATATTTTTTTATCTTTATTTTTAAGAAAACAATGTTGAATAATATTTTTTTAGTATTATATATATATAAACATCGAAATATCCTGTAACGATCATGGATGTAACGAAATCACGGCTTTAGCGAACAAAGGTAAATTATTTCTGGATGACCTCGAATATAAATAAGGTTAGAGAAATTTATTTAAAAATTCACAATCTTCGTGACCGCCTCAAACGGGGCACAAGTGCATGCTAGAATTATATACGTTGAATAAAGAGGAGGACGAATGACGAGGCTTCACTGTCAGAGCATTATCTTGTTTTACATATAACAAATATGTATTTCTTTTCCGTCTTCTTGTGCCCTATCCGTTCAACTGATGTTGGTTTTGGCCCGTAAAAGCTATACAGTAGACTGCCTAACCATTGCCTCAGTTTCTTCAGCCATAATGTTCTTATTCTTCCAGCTATCTTATTATTGTTTTAATTACTTATTTTTCCTTATTCTTCCGAACCATAATATCTTCATCTGTAACTTTATCCATCCAGCTTATTTAAGGCATTTTTTCTTCAGTTTCTTCGGTAAGTGTCCATGCTTCCATTCCACAAAATAATATCATCTAACCATATGCATTCGGAATCTAAGGTTGTGATCATGACTGCAGAACATGCGGATAAAGATTGCACGAGCTTGCTCAATGCGGAATTTTTTTTGTAGCATAAATAGTACATATGAAAAATAAAGATAATTGCTTTACTAGACGTAGTCTATTCTAAAGCAATTACCTATACAGTTTTTAAAACTTGTAAATGTTAAGAGATAAGTAAGTATAATGAGTGAGTTATAAAAAGTTATGTGAAAAAAATTATAATCAGAAGTTATAAAAATATTATTGTCAGTAATATACAATAGACGGTGACAAGAATGTGTGGGTAGTAAGGTTAGCACAAATAACAAATGTTTCATTTTGCTTTCTACCCACATCAAGCAACCACATTGTTATTTTTTGTTTGAGGTCATTTCAACAGATGGATCCCACCTTTAATTTATATTGCAATCCAGGTATATAATAAATATTTGGTATCTTCGCAAATATGTACTATTGCAGATTAACTTTGTAATAATTATAACCAGTATCAACATTTATTTATATCAATTTTTTTTTATATATTATATTTTCATTTTCATGAACATAGATTTAAACCACGCGAAATTGAAATATTACACTCTTTAATCATTCAGTTCAACGTTTTTCTGAAAAAATATAACTATTATATTTTTTCATATTTAGTAAAAAAATTCCAAACGACAAAATCAACGCGGATAATTACAGAAGTAAGGTATGTATGTGGGTGTCAGGGTTAGTTGATGGAATAGATGGGTGTGGTTGTTAGGGCTAAATGATAAAAAGGCACAATATCGTCGTGGTAAATGCAAGAGGCTGTATATCAAAAATTTCATACTTTTCAGGTGAGACAAAAAACTGTCAACCAAGTGTGACGCAATATGCAACTTACGTCAAAATGGGGATAACACCGTTAACATAGAGCTAATTCAATTAAAATAATCGGTGAGTGTATCCTGAAAAGTTTGGTATATTTAAATACTAATTAAATGTATTCATTAGAAAGATATACATATAAAATTAATTTTATCGTAATATATTATTGTTGCGCTACCGGGATACGAATCTGGATCTCTTTCCAAACAGGGGAAGGTGCATTATCCAACTACGTTACAGCGACAGTATTTTTGACGATATATTTTCGAACCTATATCGAACTTTTCAAATCAATACATCTATCGTTCCATTAATTGAAAGCCATCTACTTTTTTTTTACGGAATCTCAATTACCATTGAGTAGTCCGGTAATTAACAATTATTTTTTATTAAATTTTGGACACATTGATACAACTTATATATTATTAAGGAGAACACATTTTTATTATGAAGTTGTACGGTTAATGCACCTTCCCCGTATTGGAAAGAGATCTGGGTTCGAATCCCGGTAGCAACAACAATATTTTTCGATAAAATTGATTTTATATATATATATTTCTAATTAATACATTTAATTAGTATTTAAAATATCACACACCTATGTTTTGAATAATTACAACTTCACAATAATAATATGTTGTTCTTCATAATTGGTATTTTTGATACACAGCCGATATACATAGTAAATATTATCTTCCAAGCCGATGTTATTTTTAATTTGGTTTATATTTATCAATTACTTAGTTTATTACAAATATGTATGGAATATGATATTGGCCAAGCAGTCACTTTTGACAGATGCACAAATGCGTGCTATTTTAACCATATGTTTTATAATATTTTCGCACACTTCACGTGTTATTTCAACAATTTCATTTCTAATTCTACCCTGCAGTATCGGAATTGTTGTTAACTTATTGGCGTAGACCTTTACTTTAAGGTACCCCCATAGAAAATAGTCGGGAGCCGTCAAATCACGATGCCAGTCGATATCACTACTTCATGACATTTAATTTTAAGCGTAGCTCGGGATGCGTGTGAGGTGATACGTGTTGCAAGCCCAATCAACCCAATTCAGTTACCAAGAAGTTTTCCAACTTGTGACGACGGCGATCACTATTAATGCTTACAGCATTGTCATTATTATTTAGTAAAAATGTTTTAATAACTTCAACACGTTCTAGAAGCGTTAGATACTTCACAATAAATTGAAATCAACTATTCTATACGACTACCAATTGCGAACTAACAAATATATGAATAATTAAAATGGCAGCCAAACAAAATCGGCCTGGAACATAATATTCACCTGTGTATTGTCAACTTTTTCAACACATGTATAGGTCGATTTTTTGGTCATGGCACTGTACAGTCGGCCACTGACGAATTTGTTACTAGTATAATGTTTATTATTATTATATATTATAATGGTAATATAATGAATAAAATAATTATATTTATCCACATCTCATAATAATAATGACTCTGTCGATGCCCTCCATCAACTGAAACTAGTAGGTGAAGAAAATTAAGTACGATATAAAACAACACACTGCGTGCGGTGTACACAACCGATACCATACATCAAGTGCGTTGTTGCATTACTGTCTAGCGTGAAGCGGTCATATAACTTTGTCTCGTTTTTGCTCAGATAGCGCTCACGCATACATTGACGTGTATCGGTACACAACACATTCTTGAAGTGTCATGACCAAAAGAAATGACCTGTACATGATCAAATAAATGTATTGAAAAAAAAAAAAATTAGTTAACTTTATTTTCTATTATATATTATAATCAGATCATTAAAGACTCTGAATCAATGATATTATAAGAATCTTAAGGTAATTTAATACCATTGTAAAAATATAACGGAGCTGTTTTCTAGCTGGCCTAAGGACGACAAAATGTCTAGGGACAGACAGCCCTGGTAGTTTGCCAATTTAAGGGTTAATGTTCAAAAGCGACATGCCACCACGCATCAATATAATTCGTCGGGGTTAACAGGACGTGAACTCAATAGTTTCGGTAAGTTCATTCGGCATGGACACAGTGTTTTAAAGGTCACGCCAGAACTAACGATTAGTTAAAAAAAAAATGATTAACATCTAATTGAATTTCAGTTAATTCTAGGCAATTTATTTTTTAATGTAATTTGTTCGGTGGAAACTCGTTGGCAGGCAAACAACTAGAACGACTCGATGGAAGCTTGTTAGAAAGCAATTTTAAACAAAGTAAATTATAAATATCAATTAAATATATTAATTAGAAAGATATACATATAAAATCAATTTTATCGAAATGTATTGTTGTTGCACCACCGAGATTCGAACCTGGATCTCTTTCCAAACCGAGGATGGTGCATTATCCAACTATGCTACAACGACGATATTTTTAGCGACAATTTTTCGAACCTATTTGTTACCTTTTTGATATTAATACATTGAATCGTTTCATTATTCGAAAGAGCCATCTACCTTATTTTTACGGAATCTTAAATACCTTTGAGTAATCTAATAGCAGATGTCAGAATTATCAATTCACTTTTATTAAATGCTAAAAATATCGTCGCTGTAGAAAATTGTTTAAATATTTTAAATTTGGTGTCACTCACGTGATCACTTTGATACCACTTACGCAATCAAATAGCTGCGCGATTTTTTTTAAATATATGACTCGATTGGAACGAAAATTTAAACGCTGACAATATAATATGTATTGATGTTAAAAATACGTCTTGTCTACACAAAAATGAATAGTTTTACTGTTGCATAAATGTCCGCTTTGCTCGTTTTCGAGTAAAATGCGAAAAAATCAAAAAACCATTATTACATTTGGGATCATATTGAACGTGACCAGTAACCACAGGTAATAGTTTGGGTTTGAATTAGTTATCTATTGGACATATCTGCGATTGAAGTAACAAACAAATTTTAAATGCACTTTTATACGAAATTCATCAATATATGTATAATTTTGATAGGTTAGTTAGGCATGTAGACATTCATTTTCTTTATATTTGTACACACTTAATTCAAAAACCATAAAAACTGAACATGTCTGATTTACCTCACAAATGTGTCAAAACTATTGGATATATGTTTCCACAAATAATGCGTGTGGAATGCTCCTCGTCTCGCAACAAATGTTCCAAACCCCTCTCCTTTATGTACATTTTATTTCATGTCTATTCATTCACTGGCGTGTGTATCATCCTTATTTTTTAACAACCGACTCATTAGACGCCATTTTTATTGTGTATTGTATGTGAGTGGTCATAATTCTTGTTATTAAATATCTATATATATATAGAAATGAAAGTACGTCTGTCTATCTGTTCTCTATATCTAAATCAAATTTTGCATAGTTACACTTTAGGACCCTGCGCCTTTCCTCTGGCCATCCCGCCCACTCATCCGACATAATTAATTATATAACTATTATTAATTGAAGCAAAGTCCAGAGAATTGTGACGTAGGATATTATGATGTTGACTAGTCGCCATCGCCTCAAATTCTTAAGGGTGTATTTTCTGATCGGTTTCATTGATGTGACCCTATTTAATCGGGTTAAGGGATGAAAGGCATTTTGCAGGAGTACCGTGTATCATGTCCCAGATTCCTAATCTAATTTTCTTACACAAACACATTTCAGAAGTAGTAGATAATTTCATTATTTTATTTAAGCTATTCTGAAATATATTTATAAAAATATTTATTTTATTATTTAAATGAAAACACTTTTTTTTGCGTAGTAGAAACAAAATATTTTTTCTGTTTATCTTTATATGTGATAAAGTATAATTAAAGAAATTACGATGTCAAACAAACTCAAGCCAGCCTATGACAAGTCGTAAGCCCTATAATAGCCATGGCTTTCATATTTCACATATAAAAATAACAGCTTCATCTCTATGAGACATCTGTAATACATTTTTTATCGATTAATATTAAAATTTATTTGAAAATTAAATAACTTAACTTTTATAATACGTAATCATCGTCTGTCAGCAACAGGCAAATTCATCGACCGTTGAATTAATGTATACATAAATATATAATGAAAATACTTCTTGAATGTATGTAATTGGTCGGATGACAGCGCGTCGGCATTGCTTACTCCTTCAATTCTAGAAATTTGAATACCAGTTAGTAGGATGTATTTTTTGTGTTTGAAAGAATGAGGCTGTGCCCATTACATAAGCCGACTGAAGCTCTTTATCGCCGCTCTGACAGCGATCCGTACGGCGTTTCGTCACGGTGGACACGGAGCCGAGGCGCGAGCGAGTCTGAGCAGTTCGACCTGCGGCCCGTGGCCCAGACGATGTCTAGGAGTGAGGAGACAGGAAAACCGGGAAAACACCAGAGAGTGAGCGAGACGGATTCGGTCGTCGCGACGCTTCGGACGACCTTGCTGTTGCCATGGAGACGAGACATCACCCACCGCCCAACTTGTAAGGATGTAAACCACCACACTTCCCCTAAAAAGTCTGGTTCATACATAGAAAAAAATCAGGAAAAATGCCACACTAAACTGTAAGAAAATGTAAAAAGTACACAACTGTCCGTTCGTGATACAATCATGACGGAGTATTAAAAAATTACTTTTTGAATAAGTGACTTTTTACTCGACAAAGACTTTGACTTGCCAGAGTTGCCACATTTTTACGATCGGGCCGTCTCGACCGAGGAAGATAATTTAGAAAATCGTCCACTCGGTAAAAAAGAAATACATTTTTTAATTTATGTAATAATCATTATGTAAGCGCTTTCCCCTTTTTGTTACGAACCCCAGTTTTATCAGTATTTTTTCAGGTTTTTTATCGAGTTTGGGGACCTTTGTATAGAGTGATACAAATAGCTTAGCTGTTACGTCACGGTATTAGGGGTGAGATATTTTTGGACCCTTGGTAGTGTTTGTGCGCCATGACAAAGAAAAAGGGGGTTATTTTTCTGTATTGACCTATATATCGATTAAATTAAAAGGGTTTGATTCAGACAGTACGAAATAATTCATCTTGATTCATTAATTACTTCGAATGTATTTTTGAAGGTGAGAAATATTTTATTAAATTTAAATAATTTTTAATTGTACCTATTTAATTATTTACTAACGTAATGAAGTTCACATATACGATAGTAAACGTAAACTTTTCTAATATAAAATAAAGATATTCTTGTCAACTAATTATCTTAAAATAAGTAGAAATTATATGTATTTGTTTTAAAAAACTTTGAAGATACAAGTTAACAATATTTGTGTCACTAAAAAATTTAACCAATCGTAATTCTATACATATTTACAATTTGTTGATTAATTTATTTTATTTATATATAATAATATTAATAGTAGGCATTAATGAAGAGATGATGGCGTATAAAATATACGAAGCGAATGTTGAAAGCAATTAGAACAGAGGACGTCCGCAAAAGACCTGGTATAATCAGATAAACCAAATATTGAAGAACAGCCCTGGTAAAGGCTATGAGAAGATGTATGAAAGAGAACAAAGCATGATAGGTACGCGAGAACAGAAGAGTGTGGCCTATCCTCTCTGTCTACCCCCTTGGGAAAAAATTGTGATGGTAAGTTATGTAATATAAAAAGTGAATTAAAACTAAGTAAAATAGTGAGACAGCGTAATTTAATTTAAAAAGAATTAATAATAATAATCTAAATATGAATTAAATGTATTAATTTGAAATATATACACATATAATAAATTTTATCGAAAAATATATTGTTGTTGATACCGCGATTCGAACCTGGATCTCTTCCAATCCGGGGAACGTCCATTCACCGATTATGCGACAGCACACAGTGCATTGACGACAAATTTTCGAACCTATATGTTACACTTTTTAAATTGATACATCTATCGTTCCATTATTTGAAACCTATCTTCTTTATTTTTACGGAATCTTAAATACCTTTGAGTAATTCGATAGGAGACGCCAGAATTAATAATTATTCAGATGTATGTGTTCGCCTTAATAATAAAAATTTATGTTTCGAAGAAATATGGTTGCCACTTGGAACACTCTATTGCATCATCAATTACGCTATAGTATCATATGGAATATCATCTGATTTTGATTTATGAATCTTAATTATTTAGTGAAACATTTGAAAGAAGCCGGTGATGCTCTATTTAATTAAATTTATTTAATAATTAAAATTTCACAAACAATAGTAATTCAAAAAATTGCTTAGATAATTGGTTTTTATAGACGAATTAAAATATATTAAAACTTATTAATTTAAACTAATACAGAACACAAATATTAATGTTTTTTTGTATACTTATATTTTAATAACTTTAATTTTAAAAGTGATATTTTGTTTCCAACATTTAAGAGGTGGGCCGATGTTTGAAGAGTGTCAGAATCAGCTGTTTTAAAAATCAAGGTCATATTCCTGTTCACACCAGAACTATTAGTATAGGTAATAGGGTAATATTTATATATAATATTGTTTGAAATTTTAGAAATAAGAAAAAGTGTTAATAGAAAGCTAAATGTTATAAATAATCAAAGTCATTTTTGTAAATAGTCACGTTTCAAATTAGTTTTCACAGTAGTACCCACCATTTGTTTTTATATATATTATATGTTTGCATTTTTAATTTTAGTATACATTGTTTCCCGAAAGAGATACTATAGGTATCGAAACATGTTAATTTAAATGTTTTGTCTTATTATTTATATAATATGTGACCACAAAGTATTTTTACTAATATTGAAGGAGTAAATTTTTTTTAAATATTATATTCAATATCTGATATACGTAATACAATTTTAGGTTAATTAGTAAATTGGATGTAAAATAATATAAGATATTTAAAACTTTAATAATATAAAAGGTAGTAAATTTGTGTTAATAAATAATGCAAAAGTACTGAAAACTTTATGTAATATATTAATTAATTGAGTCAGTTAATAAATGGCACTTACCTTGTAGAACCATCATCATTTAACTGGGCAGAATTATAATTAAATTCTTCACATTGATATTGACATGTTTTAAACTGGTTGTTGAAAATACTCTTGTCGCTGTAACTGAACCGAAGATTTATGTACTGTTTGTCATAACATTACGTCAACCATGACAAGATTAAAAATGCACCTATGCACTTGCACTTTTAGAACTGCATCTGTTGCTGCGAGCTCTTAGAGAAGTGCATTCTTTAAAAAAGTCAATTTCGTGTCACTAAATTTAATTATTATTTAATATGATTCTCTAAAAAATATGTATTATAATATGTATATTTTCCACTTTCTTTAGATTATATTAAAAAATACGTTCACATAAAATATTCACCTTCAAAACAATCACAGAACAGCGTTTAAAAATGCACGGGAATGTTTCAGTACGGGGATGAATTTTTTTTTTTAGACTTCCGAATCGAGGAACGCGATTAAAAATTACGCTTTTTGTCGAATGGCAACCCGATTGGCGCCTCTCACCCCTGCCGTCGAGTAATCGAATAAAAAAATTTTTGTACATAGCTTCACAATTTTTTCCGCACCCCCTTCGGCTGCCCCTCGCCCCGCGGCCCAGACACGCGCTTCCCTTTCCACGACGACGACGAAAATCTATAAAAAAAATCTATACAGTCTATAGACGTACCGGCGTTTTTTCAGCACAAACCTACACGGAAAAAAGCATCCCCCGCGCCCCACACTGCAAGAAACGGCACCCCCCGGGTCCCAACCCCCGGCAGTGACAAATACAAGTACATAGGTACGTATAAAGTTGCTGCCGCCAACACTCGCGCAATTTTCATATTTAAGGCAATACACGTGTTTTCTGCGTGTACCAGAATTTTCAGGTAATTCTTCTTATTTCAAAAATGATTATTGCTAGAACATTCGGCACACATCCCTGCCTCTACATTGTAAGGCTGGCTCCTTTCTCCCACGTGATTCAAGGGTGGTTATTGATGTTGGCTAAACGTGACAGAGAACAAGCGTTTCAAAAAATAGTATAGAGAGATAGATATTTAGAACAAATTAAATTAATAAAACTGAAAAAAATATTTGGTTACTACTGGAAGCTATCTCCTGCAGGCCTTAACATTGTAGTATTTTTAAACGAGATATCTATTATGAAATTGATGAAACAAATCGAAACTCCCTGTGCATTACGTCTTTCCAATAAACCGTACTATACCTTTCCGGTCTGGCCAACTAATTATCGGCTAATGCACGTTGCCCAGATTGGAAGAGATCCAGGTTCGAATCCCGGTAGCGCAATTAATACATTTAATTAGTATTTAAAATATCACAGACCTATGTTAAGAATGTATTCTCTTTGATAATTACTATTTATGTTGATTGAAATAAACTATTAATAATATGCGAAAAACTAAAACAATAGGTGGGTAGCTTATTACTAATAAAATTAACCGAAAGCCTCTCGATAACAATAAGAAAAATACTTATTTTCAAATTTGCATAGAAGAATTGTTATGCGAGTACCGTAGCTTCTGATAACGAATTAAATTATTTGAAAAAAAGCAGCGTCCGAAGAATTAATTTTTCATTTTCAGTCGAGTGACAAATTGCCATGCGATAATAGCTTACATTATTCAAATTGTGACCGACGTACAAACTGTAAGAATTATTTTCATGTTGATCTACAAAAAAAAACATTTTTATGTAAAGACTAGGGGGTTTACAGTTAGATTAGCAAATTAAATATTATAAATAATAATATACTTTTTGCAAATGGTCACCTTTTAAATTTGTTTTCACAGTAGTTCATAATTAGTTTTACTCATCAAATTTATTTTAATTTTATATATATATATATATATTTTTTTTAATTTTAGTAAACATTGTGTCCTGAAACATGTTGATGTATCAATAAAGTTAATTAAAAGTAATCATTTTTTAATTTTGAATTAATTACAGGGGAGCAAAGGTCTGCATCCTGAGCCCTTCAAATTTAATTTAAAAGTTTAACTAAGGGCCTAGGGCTTTTAATAATTATTTTTTAATATATGTAGAGAGCAACTTTCAAACTAATATAGACAATAACACACATTTTGAGAATATATAATAAATGTTATAATGTTACCATGAGAATCCAAGTAAACAAGAAGGTTATATTTCAAAAACGTTACCTAAGAAAACAGAGAATGTTTTTCTTACATACATACATGCAGTGTGTTATATTTTCGCTTGAGCGCATAGCCAAACACATACATAAGAGAAAACTCACACACGTCCTCGTGTATTACATACAGGTGAGTGTAAAACACCGCTCTCGCGAGTTTCAACTGTTTGCGAGGCTTTGTATCCATAAAAATATTACGATTCCTTATTGACTCTATACATATATTGATTTACTGGACTGTATTGGACTCATTGGACTGTAGTGTCGTTTGCCAGTAAAAAAAATATTCGCACAAGTAGCAAAAATGTCGAACGTGTTTTTAATATCTCTTGGTTAAGATTACTAGATTTTTTTATCTTTTATATATATTCAATAACAGTGCGTAAATGTGTATTCAATTTGAAATGAAGTGTACATTGTCTTTATTGCGAGTAAGAAATAACATAAATTAGCGAAATTGTACGAATTTTTACGACTGACAAGTGTATTGATTATATGTCATCTTTTTTTTATCTATGCTGTCATCTCTCTTACTATAGGATAAAGCACTTTCTTAGTCGACGCGTGATGTTATGTGATTGTTTGTTATGATAATATAATTTTTGGTCATGTTTGCGACCTGCGCGGGAATAATTCATCAAAATCATTTTTTTTTTATATATTCTAGGTTGAGTGAGAAAACTATTCATTTGATTCCGTCAATACTGCATTATACTGATAAAATAGCATTTTTGTGTTTATTATTGTCTATCCGCGATTCTGACATCATCATCTAGATGTCATTTTTGTTCGTTTGGTGGCTGCTGCGCGATCAAGGTTTTCATAGAAACTATTATTCAACGAAAAAAATATGATTTTTTAACATAATAACTATTTAAATATTGGTGTTCCGAATTCGTAAAACACACTTTTGGCGCGTTATTTCTATTCAGCCGCAACCGTTATTGTTAACACAATTCCGCATCCAAATTATCTCATGCTCGTCTTGTCAGTGTGAATTGTGACCTCGATGTCAGCAGACGTCAACTTGACCGATATTTGTTCGATCCCGATATCGCGACATCATTCGCGGTGTGGATCTTTCAGTTCCAGTGTACCAGCACTGTAGGTGACTTGTGACATCGCCGTATTCAAGTGGGATCAGAGATCGGCTCATCCGCGTGCCATTGTGTGATCTCGACGGCGACGGCGACTGCGGGGATTACGGAGACGTCATAAACAAGCTGAGGCGAGCAGCCCTTCCGAATCCCGGTTCCCGAGAACACTGGTCCTTCGACTAGAACCCCTCACCGACCTCATCCTTTACCAAGGTATCCCTACATCCCTCCACTACCCTGCGGTGATGCTGATTTACGATCGGAAGTACACTACTGGATGCATTAATTATAATGACTGTTTGCGAGGTTTTGTTTAATAAATTAATTGCGAATAATCATCACCATTATCAGCATCCTTGGTACTACACAACGGCATGGATCCTGACCTCTCCAAAACTACACATGCACCAAGCGCGGTCGCTTCATACATGCTTTAGATGCTCTGTGAACTAGAGTAAAAAAAAATTGCCCTTTTTGTTTCAAGCCGAAAACAGCACTACTGTAAATAAATTTGTCCTGTTCTTTAGAGACTAGTCATAAAACATACTACGACATGGCGCGCGCACGGAGTGAGTCGAAATACATATACATTCTCAACTTTCGAACATCTATGAATCGCGTAAACACACATATACCAGCAACGGTGGATTTTATTATTCGTTCCGTATCCACTAAGTGTGAAAGTATTCGATTTACACCCATGCGCATTCAGTTTTGCCTGTCAAGGTCTTCGAATACTGTATACGTATTCGCCTATAAAAAACGACTTAAATGCTTATGGGTATAACGCACAGAATAGCATACATATTACGAAGCGAACGGATTGTTTTGAGAAATTTGTTTGTGTGACGCATTTTTGACAGTTTGGCTTGAATACCTGAAGCCGAATTATTGAAACATTTAATATCTTTCGATTATCTATTTTTTTAATCATTTAAATAAATAAAATTTGGATCTGTTATTGATGTTGCGGAGTGTAAAGAATTTACATATTATTTGCTTCCCGGCAATTTATGACACCGATAATGGATACGCCTTTATTTATATTGTCTTGCCACGTCATTTGATATACCCATTCTTCGTCATTCATGTTACGCATCGAAGCCTTCCCAATTTTATGAATTTTGTGAGTTTTGCATACGTGAAGCATTCGTGCATCGTACTGTCCACTTCTCCAGTAACACATTTCAGGTCATCTATTTTCCGCTTGTCGCTATTGCAGACTGTCCAAGTCTCCGCTGCACCCATGGAGATTGGAAAGACAAAAATGTGAACCAACATAATTTTAGTTGCTAGCTTAATGTCACTGTCTTTTCATATTTTCTACAGTGTGTATATTTTATTTTATTTATTTAAATGAAGCATATTACCAATATTAACAGTACCATAAAAAATTATTCATTCTTAAAATAGTGAATACATAAATATTTTTATATATGCTCTAATATAAACAAGATCAAAATCGTTCCTTTTTACTACAACTTATCTTTCACATATTATGCTTAGTTTCATTATGAATCTATGTAGTTTCTCCACATTACTTATTTTTTCTGGCATTTCATTAAAAAATTTAATCGCACTGTATATCATCGATTTCTGAGATTTAGCCTTCTTCCTGAATGGCAGTCTCAGTCTATCTTTTCCTCTTGCATCAATTTTTCTCATAAATTCTGCCGATTTTTCTCAGTGAGGATTTTATAAATAAATACCAACACATTGAAATAAATTTTCTGCTTAATGGTCATCATATTCAGACCTTATTTTGATTCTTCTGATCTTTCCTGGAAGTGAGATTTTTTTTAGAAATATTTTTAGTGACGTGTCCTGCATTTTGCGATAAATTTAATTTTGAATCTGTTATCACTCCCAAATATTTTATTTCAGTCACATCTTTCAGACTTCCACCATCTATGATAATTGCTGATGTAATTATATACCTATAGTAAATCTAACATTTAAACACACCATTACATAACATAACACACATACATACATACATAACATAACACACTATTCATAATATACTAGATGTTTGCTGTCTCCTCCGAAGTCTATGTTAAAGGAGACAGGTTCATCCATTAAATCTAACAACATAACAAATAAAATTAATTAATTAAATAGAAGCATTTTTTTTATACATTTAGCTATAGCAACTTTACCTAGCTAGAATTCCCTGCTCATTGTTATCAATGTTCGTGTTAAACGCGACCAAATAAATAATAATTATTGATAAATAAAAACCAGGGATTATGTATATATATATATTTTTTAAATATACGTGTTAGCTTACGCGGCGCGACAAAGTTGCTTGAAAGCGAACGCAGAACTCAATGCTTAAAAAATATAGCTTTACCTATTCGCGATACTTTTCTACAACGAATCCCCTTCCTCTGAAAGTTTCCCACTAACACAACATAAGATTTCAACCCAGTCTGACTGGCGCTCAGTTCGCGTGGTATGGCCGCGTACTTCTGTACATGTGTGTGTTTTTATGGACATGTGAGTGAATTATACTTATTTGTGCGGTGAAATTTGTATTTTCAACGATCTACAGGATGTTTTTTTTTTAAATTATTATTTATTTAAGAATTTCATCAGTACTTACTCCAGCAAATATTTTAAAAATGAATGCAAATATGATAATATTAATTAAAGAAGTTAGTAAGTATTAATTATAAAAATATACATATAAAATAAATTTTTGCGCTACCGGGATACGAACCTGGATCTCTACTTCCAATCCGGGGAAGGTGGACAGTCGTTCCATTACATATATAAACAATTTTATCGAAAACATATATAGTTGCTGCTACCGGCATTCAAACCTGGATCTCTTTCCAATCCGGGAAAGGTGCATAATCCGACTATACTAAAGCAGACAGCACCATTGTCGACAAATTTTCGAATCCATATGTAAAAAACAAAGTAGATTAGATGGCTTCAAATAATGAAACGGTAGATGTATTAATTTGAAAAATGTATCATATGGATTCAAAAATTTGTCAATAAAGGTACTGTCTGTTGTAGCATAATTGGATAATGCACCTTCCCCGGATAAGAAAGAGATCTAGGTTCGAATCCTGGTAGCAACAACAATATATTTTTCGATAAAATTGATTATATATGTATATCTTTCTAATTAATACTCGTACATTTAAAAACATATCACAGACTAATTTTCTGAATAATTACAACTTCACAATAAGAATATGTTCTCCTTAATAATATTATGTCTACGTTTAAATAAACTAATTATTTATGTATTTTTTCATGGCACTGTATATATTTTTTTAGCACTGTATCTGAAACTGTACAAAAAAGTCTTAGTGGTATTAATATTTTAATTGATTCTGACAGTATGTCAGCATCGGAGGAACGACAATGCATAAATTAAGCCAATTACGGTGTGCAATTATGGTTCTACACCTGTCACTTGTAACATTAACTTGTATACTCCTGTTTGTAGGCAATCGGTTGAATATTATCAAAAAAGGACGATTGTGACAACACTTATGGCGTCTCTGATCGGTTGTAGCGAAGACTTCTGCTTGACTCTTATTGGCTACAGAATTCGCTTATCCCACTTCGTATCCTATGCGACATTTATATTCATCTGTCAGTTGATTTATTAATTTGTCGAATTACAGTTAAAAGATTTAATTGATTTTAACGTACTCGTTATACACGCCCTATTCAGGCGCCCTATTCATAATTTGTAAAATAATAGAAAATTTCATCAGAAGTGCAATACACATAGAAATTATATAATGTCAGCATGTTTTTTTATAATAAAAAAATATTTAAAATGAGAATGAAGTAAATCAATTTATTAAAAAAATTGTAATAATATAGTCCTATAAAGAGTTAAATTTACAGCAAAAATGTCCATAAAATACCTCCGCATATCCATTGCAGTCTGAAGACTGCGGAGTTAGCTAATACATACATTCTGACATTACTACTGTAATAGTACAATGAATTGTGTCTCGATGACCTCAATGGTGCGTGAAAGTCAAACAGACCAACAATCTGGGGGCTGTCTAGCATATCATTGATGATCCTGTATAGAAATATAAGGTCGGTCATCGCACGTCTCACTGATAAGTTGAACAATTACAGACGGCTAAGGAGATAATCATAATTGATATCTTAAGAGCGTATATTTAATTTAATGAAATAAGCATTATATGCACTATAACTGCACTGAAGTCACCATGTATACAACAAGTCACAGAGATTCGATATTTCGCGCCTGTTCTGTACAGGAAACAAGAATGTAGACAAGGATGGTTCATCGATCTCCGCTTCTCTCAATCAGCGATGATAATGATGATGATTATGAGGTTGAAAGAAATGTTCAGTATAGGCACACTACGGCAGCAAAATCGAGAATGGCTTCCGCCAGCAGAATACTCTCCTTTTATTCAGATTAATAACAATACATTTAGTCATATTTGCAAGTATTTACACGGCGACAAGCAGGTTTTTTGGCACCACGCCGATGATTACACTTTTAAATTATTGACACGTGTCATATCAATTATATGGCGCCTTCTCGGCGAATAATTATGTGCGATGCAGCGCCTCACCGGCAGCGGTACTGCCCTGTACAACTATACGCATCTGGGAACCTAATATATTGAAGTCCTGTGCATAGACCGGAAAAGGCTGCAAAGTAATGGAGAGCTGCAGTCATCTCGGATCATTCTTGCCATTGGACCAACCTCTCCATAATTTCAAGAGTGTGTATGGGTAATACCGTGCAATATCACCTACATCTTAAACAATTCCACACACAGGTCTCTGCCATGGTCAACCCAATCGGTTCGAGAATAGGACTCCTCAGCCATACTCGTTAGCAATGGTAGACGTCATCCTTGTAACGAGGGACCGCCGAAGAAGACCACAACAATATCATAGGTAGATTCCCTTTAATTTATTAGTGCATCTTATTTTTTTATATTTATTTACACCCCATCCTGAATCGTTTTGAGAGTTGTTTACTCTCGTTTCGATTCGTTAATATTACTTTTTTTTATTACATTCAGTTATACTTAATACCATCATACGTTGGCTCCGGTATCATCACACCAGAGCCACGCCTGTACAATTTGACGTGAGACTCGTTATCACATTAAATTCAAAAGGCAGCCAGATAGAAGATATATAAATCGTACACCCCCAAAAGGGGAGGGTAGACGTCACATTTATGTTTTGCAGTCACAAAACTCGGTCACAGTCCGGTAGAAATTCACACTGTCCAGGTCGCAAGAGGTGCGATGGAGAGCAGTCTCTCTAGCCTCTGCCCTTTCCGGCATCGTTCACCCCAGCAACCCCCAGCGGGAGACCCACACCAAAATAAATTCCCGGAAATGTCCGAGATGCTATTAGTGCAAATGCAAATAAACGATCTATATAAATAGAATGGCTTATGTGCAAATCTTTAATCCCGGCCGAATTCTCAGACCCGTTTCTGCAGCAGATTCAATTACTGTGCATAGAAAAGTGCAACAGTCTTGAAGGTCATAAAATGAATCCAATATCAGTACTGCCGCGGGCGCTTGCGTTCAGCTCTGAAGTGGATCCAATTCATTAATGTATGTGAGTAAACATTCACCCACACGTGCACAATACGTCGTCCATCTTTCAAGATGGCGTATCTCATTTTTTTGTTTTAACTGTGTTACGACTGAAGTTATATTGCCCAAAAATATACACATAATCCAATATCTGAGTTTGTCCAAATCTTTGTACGAACACAATTACTGGGTTTTATCCCCAGAGGGATTGTCGTCAAGATATATTATAGATATCTCACAGTGACGAAGCCATTATTTATATGGAAAAGTAAATATGTAAGTCTTGGGCATTACAGGGCTTACGATCCGTCATCGGCAGGCTTGAGTTGTAAAAAATAATTAAAAGGTTTCTACATGATAACATATATACAACTTGTAAAAATTTGATAGGTGTGGTTAGTCGAGCATGGGTGGAATTGGTGAACGTCACACTGTGTAAAGTTATCATTTAAGCCAGCCGATGACAGGTCGTATGTCATGTAATGCCCAAGACTTATAAATAATAGCTTCGTCTCTGTTAGACTTTTTTTTTTTATATTCTTATTTTTATTTTTTAATTAAAAATAAACCTAAAAAACATATTCTTAGACGTTTGTCTGCAGGAACATTCAGATCCATTTTATTACATTTCATATAATCAAAACACAATAATTAATCAGTATCACAGTTAAAACAATTCATTTCACGCTTACAAGAAAGACAGGTAATTATCGATTAGACACTTTTTTATCATTTCTTCCAAATTGAAAGAAAGCGTACTCTTTTGTAACACGGGTAGTTTCTTTTTTAGTGTATGGACAACAAATTCTAGTATCCTCGCCATACTTGGTGATTTTAGAAACTATTAAATTCAGATTAGCTACACCTCTTGTATTTTTTTCCGTGTGAAGCCACCCTATTTAGAGCATCGTTGTTGTAATTGTATTTTATTAAAAGTAACAGTAACAGCATTGTGTACAGGAAGAACGTTTACGGAAGAATATAACAATTTTAGATTATCCCTCAATTTAAATGCACATTATATAAAATATCTACACATAATCCATCCAAACAGGCATATCTGAATTTTATTCCAATCGAGCTGTAGAATGCTTACGTGTTATGTGTCCAAATATATAAATAAATACACCTCACACTGTCTTTAAATCAAAAGATATCACTGGAAATCGGTGAAATTATTTTTTTTCAACAGTGAAAAATTCCTGTAATAACATCAAATTCGAGATACGCCTCTTTGAAAGATGGACGACGAATATTCCACCTACTTTTTGATTACTTTTGTATGTAAAAAATATGTAATTTGAAAGTCTAATAATAACATGTAATGATATAAATATGTAAATGCCATTCGTAGAAATTTTTTTAGAACCCTGAATACACACCCCTTGGCTATGCCTCCCCACAGTCCCTCGCAGTGATATAAATGTATTATATTGAATGATTCTCAACCTTAGATTACGAATGCGAATAGTCAGATGGTATGTGTTATCAGTATTATTTTATGGAATGAAAGCATGGACACTTAGTAAAATAATGATAAAGTGACTTAAAGCATTTGAGATGTGCATCTACAGAAGAATGCTCAAAAAGAAAAGAAAAAAGAAAAATACGTATTTAAAACATTAAAAATCCAAAAACTTCAATATCTTGGATATGTGATGAGACATCCATAGAAGTATCAAATGTTACATCTCATAATGCAGGAAAAGATTGAATGAAGGCTGGTCGAAGGGGACCAATAAGGATGGGCCGCAGTAAACAAAGCGATGATATCCAACGTCCATTAAAAGGATAAGACTCGAGAAGAAGATATTGGGTGCAATCAGTTCGAAATATTACAAAGGAAAACCTTTTTGACTGTTGACACAAGTCAAGACTCCCTCTGTATTCCGTCTATTCAATAAACTTTAATACACCTTTCCCGCTCTGGCCAACTAATCACTTAGAGATTTCGCCGACGCGGGAAAAGATTTCATTTCGACGCCGAGCCCTCAACACATGTCGAGAGTAACGCCGTGCGTTATAACATCCGGACCACGAAAAAAAAGCGATGTTCTGCAGCATCCGGATGTGCAGTGAGATCTCCGTTCTTCACTACAAAAGTGCGAGTCAAGTGGAGGTGAAAATTGTCGTCCGACCCGGGACTTAGATCAAAGTAAGCCAGATCTATCTGCCATTGTTTATTTTCTGAACCCGATTCGGACTGCGTCACTACAATTTTAATCGATACAGTCCACGGGATCTTATTCCACCAGTGACCAATGCGCAAAACAAAAAAAAAATCTATGATATCTTGACAATCAACAAGATAATTAAATATCAGCGTGTTAGTCAATGTCCGATAACCAATATTCAATATATTTAATTAGAAATTCTTAAATATCTAATCTGGTAATAATTAATAAAGACATAGCTTTACGTCTGTATAAATTATTTACTTATGACAACATTAGACTGGCTCTACGTATATTTTTTACCCAATGATATGGCATGAAAAGAAGATGAAGAAGAATGCTTTGGATTTCATGAATAACAAATCAAAAATTTATTCTGACTCTTTTCATTATATTTTTTATTATCGCAAATGAGAAAAGTCTGACAAATAAAAATAATCATGGTATAATTTTATTTCGATTTTGAATTTAACTAACTTTTTTAGAAAACTAGATTAATTAATTTTATTAAATTACCGGACGTACTCGATCTGACTGAATTGATTTCGTACTATGTACCTACGCAAAGTACTACGTCGCTGGCGCCATTTCATGGAAATGCTTCAAACGCCAAATATACTATACAAAGAAGGCACAAAAAACGATTTTGGTCCTGTCGATATATTCCTATATTTAATGCATAATTTATTTATTTAAATGAATACATCTATAAACAAAACCATGCATATATAAATAAATAGAACATTTAAACACACCTATTATATTAAAAATATAATAGATGTTCACCGTCTCCTTAACTAGACCGAAATCTATGCTGAATGAGACAGGTTCATCAATTAAATTTAATACAATAATGAAAAAAATAATCTCAATCTAAATCAGAATACAAGGTTATAAAATAATTCTACTAACGTTTTTTATTTGACGAAAATATTTTCGATTGCCCATACTTGAAATATAATACAAAGAAAGGTGTTAGAAATAAAATGAAAAAAATAAGAAATAAAATATTTAAAAAATTAATTACATTAAAAAAATTATGTTCAGTTCATATAATCATTTCAATGAATCTTTATCCAGTTGCTGTAATGAGACAATGTTTGTATTTGATCATTTTATTTAAGCCGTTCTGTGTTTATCTTAAAATATATAAAATATTAATTAAATATATTAATTAGAAAGATATACATATAAAATTAATTTTATCGAAAAATATTGTTGTTGCGCCACCGCAAAATAAATAATGGAACGATTAAATGTATTAATATCAAAAAGGTAACATATAGGTTCGATTAAAAATATTGTCGCTGTAGCATACTTATATAATACACCTTCTCTGGTTTAGAAAGAGATCCAGGTTCGAATCCCGGTGGCGCAACAACAATATTTTTCGATAAAATTGATTTTATATTAATATATTTGATTCATATTTAAAATATGCTATGTTCTGAATAATTACAACATCACAATATGAATGTGTTCTCCTAATAATAAAGTTGTATCAGTGTGTCCAAAATTTAATAAAAAAGAATTGATAATTCTGGCGTCTGCTATCAGATTACTAAAAGGTATTTGAGATTCTGTAAAAATAAGGTAGATGGCTCTTTCAAATAATGGAACGATTAAATGTATTAATATCAAAAAGGGAACATATAAGTTTGTCGCTAAAAATATTGTCGCTGTAGAATAGTTGGATAATACACCTCCCCCGGTTTGGAAAGAGATCAGGTGGCGCAACAACAATATTTTTCGAAAGAATTGATTTTATATGTATATCTTTCTAATTAATATATTTAAATCATATTTAAAATATTTTCTTCATCTGAATTGTTTCTTACATCACCGCCTCTGCTTGCCGCTACAGAAACGCGACGCGATGGTTCGGACGTATTAAAGTAATAAAGCAACATTAACGTCTCCGACGCAACGTCTTTATAAAATTTCAAATTTAAAAACCCCGCGAAAGAGTGGCCCATTAAAAAGTGCCATAAATAATGGCGATAAAATGGCGTAAAAAATGGATAAAGGAATATTATATATTTTACGGCAGCGCCATTCCGGGCTGTTCGGACGAGCGCAGCCATTTTATATGCCTGACCCGGACAACCGAGAAAACCTTGGCGAACACCTACGGCGGAAGCGGCCGAAGGCGTCCGGAGACGGGCGAAGCGGGCAAGGGCGGCGCGCGGTTTTAGATATAATATTTTTACCATATTTGTATCGCGTGGAAAATATGTTTGATGCGCCCCGTAGACGTAAAAACACCTCCAGAAGTTCAGTTGACTTTGTCAAAAAAAACGAGTACTGAAAGGCATTCAGCGTGACGAAGTGAAGATCTTTGAAGTATAATAAATAGATCTTTGAAGTTTATAATAGAGCGGTTTTCATTAATTGGAATCGTTTTTGTGGTTCAGTTTGCTGGACAACTTGCAGATCTGTGTTGACATTTTCCGCCATCAACGTTTTAATCTTACCCTCGGTCTCGATTCTGTTGGCTTGTGTATGCGGGTTTGTGCATGTTTTGGGACTCATCCGTTCTCACTACGTCCCACCCACTACAATATGCTTGCTTTGACTGATATCTGCGGTATACCACGTCATATGTTTCATGTACTTCTCCATTACCCGATTAGATTAACATGTACAGGGGCATAAATCTTTCGAAGATCTGCAATCTATTTTCTTGTGCTATAGTAAGAGACAAAACTTCAGATCTATACATAATGTTCGACTTTCTTATATGTATGCTAGGACAATATGCTGGATATCATTTCCTTCTCTATACACGAGTCTTACTCTCATAGAGAAGAAACAATTGTCACAATATATATATATATATATATCCACTGATTATTCAAAATTGTATTATATTTTTAATATTAATTTTTTTAAAAATTAAAAAATCAAAGTACATCTTGTGAACGAATAGATGTAAAAACTCTACCGATATCCACGATCCAAAACCAATTACATAGGTACTTGTACTTGACTTGACAAAATACTGTACAGAGTACTGAAGTATTTGGGAATTATATAAAAATTGGTGATAGTTGGCAATATCGAATATAAGAGAGCGAGAGAGAGACCCCTACAAAATGGGCTGTAAAATCTGTCGCGGTCTTAAAGATCTGTGAATTTTTCACGCCTGTTGTACGTCGAACGCCAAATTGTTAGACTACGTACCAGTTAGGTGAATTTGAATCTCTCTAGTAGCAGTTAAAATGGAAAAAATGTATGTTATTAAATTAATTTTTGGTTCAAGGAAACGTTCGTGTGCATGGGTCAATTTTATCAATCAAATCAAACGCCATACCCAAAGGTTTGATGTTTTGTCTCTCTACTAATCTCAAGCTGGTCAAATCTCAATACGTATATGTACACGTATAAATCAATTAATTACTATAATTATTTATTCTAAAAAGTTTTGAAAAACGGAAGGCATTAAGTTACGAACGTTTATTCTGTTTCAATTGCTACTGGGGAGGTTCAAATTCAACCAATTGACAACATCATTAGTCAATGATGTTTCGCGTGAATTGAGCCGCGAGTTGGTGAATCTCTGGGGCACGGTGAACTACGAAAGCTGAAAGTTGTCTCAAAAGAATCTAACGGAAGCGTAATCCACATATCAGAGATTGTTTCGATCGAAATTCTCATCTTGAAGACGTCTTGGTCAGCTATTTTTCATGCTTATATCTCACTCGATTATTTCCAGTATATCCTGTAAGAAATTGCTCATGCGATCATTATAATAAATAACGGTGAACACAATTGAATCAGAGAAGAAATATTTTAAATACCTTTTCACCGATTTTTTTCATAAAGGTACAAATCCGAATTCTGTCAGAAATGTTAAAAAAGTAATATTATTGTAGCATTACACATTCGCGAAATATGCATAGTTTAGAAAGGACGCCAATGTGTCGACGTCTACCACCAATACGGAGGCGAAACTTTTATGTTTTTCCGTATAACTAAAAATATATTTTATTTTCAAAGCGACTCGGGCGATAGCCGGCAAGGGCGGGGCACACCTACACCATCATGTCTTGTTATACATTCGCCTGCAATCACCCTTATGCTTGACTAACCAATAACGTATCGATTAAGATTTAAAAATATTTAACCCTTTCGATCTCGAATTATTAAATTGAAGTGCCTAGCCACTGTGTATTTTTTGTAGTATGATGTAAAATAAAATAAACAAATCTAGGTACTTATATAAATATTATTAATTACAGTATGTGATACTTCAGAAGTACAGTCAGACTACACAAAAAATAAAAGATATTATGGAAGAAATATTCTTAATAATCACAAGGAATACAAGCGCGTCAAACCTAACCCTTTAACTGACATTTTTCTGCCGCAGTATTGACAACAAAAAAATAAATAATGTAAGTAATCTAAATAAATTATTATTAATATTATTTACGTGGAATAAGTAATATCGCTTACTTACTCAATATTTGCAAATATTGAAGTAGTATTTTAAAATGACAGAAAAAGTGTCTTCTTTAACACAGTTGACAGTCTAGAAAAGCAGTCAGGTTGAATAACTATCGAAAGTAATAAATATTGTACCTATTAAAAAAATGTATATATAAAATAACAATTTATTTCAAGATGTGTCATTTAATTTAATTTAAAAAAAAATACAAAAATGAAAGAAAAATCTTATCTTATTGATTTAATTAAAACACTTTTTTCCACTATTTACTATTTTATAAACATTACTGGTTTCAGCCTGTCAGGGCCATCTTCAGACTGGTACATTTTTTTCTTAAGTTAGGATATTTATACAGTTCAATACGGGGATTGCCAGGTAGCCTCACGTTTATTCAGATTAAACTTAATAGATTCCCCAATGTGTGAGTGTGGTGCCGAGGAGGAAACCTTTGACCATATCTTTTTTTCCTGTCCATTGCGGATCACAGGTTTTTTTTACAGTAATCTTATCAATGGTAATTTTTAACTCCCGGTGAACATGTGTTATCTTCTTTCCCTTAACTCGCCACATTTAATCTATATAATAGCAAATTTTTTGAACGACAGTGGTATTGACTTGTAATATAATATTTCATATTTTATAATATTATAGTACTTTTTTCTATAAAATAAACTTTTAACTTGATTAATGGCACAAATCACTCTTGAAGGGTGGATTGCCTATTTAAAAGAATAAGAAGAATACGGGGGTATTTTTCAGTGAGTTTATATAATTTGAAAGTTGCTGCTAATTTGACTTTTATTTTTATAGGTTACTGAACTTTTAGAGTAAATTTCCATTTATTGGTTGAGTAATTTTTATTATACAGAGATTGTTTCTCGTCTTATCTTTTCATTAGACTTCTCAGATATAAACATAGAGCAAAACTATCAACAATAAAATATTTATCACCGTTTGCATGTCGGTCATATTTTTAATGCGCACGTATAATTCGAATAAAATAATTATACAATTGGCTGGCATTTTATTACTTGGCCGGATATGAAAAATATTGCTCTCTGGGCGGTACATTTTTTTTAATGAAACAACTGAGCTTTGGATAGGTGCCTACTTTCTTCCGTGTAGTCGAATATTTTTGGTAAATTTTTATTTTTTCCTACCATTCCATTATACATACACCAAGTTCACAATCTATATACTTATTAATTGAGTTATAGTAACTAATTCGGTCTGTGCTATTAAAAATATGACTAACTTGGTGGTCCCCCGGGGGCGGGTATCGAACAGTCAAAAGTTAACAATTGTTAACGCTTCTAACAGAACCATCTGATTTACTTCGATCTTTTGTGGACGTCCTGTAGCAGACCTGGTCCACAATATTTTATGGGTGGATATTTGACTAAATTAGAGTCGAAAATGTTCAACGGATATGTACATAATCTAAACCATGTCAGAAATTTTGATTAATTAAAATATTTTATTAATACCAAATTATATATTGAATACAAAAAATTAAAATCATCGAATTTCGAGCGGCTAGACTATTTTATGTTAGATGATTTAGGACCTGAAGCAAATGTTTACATTAATAATGGAACAACTTCGCAAATATTTATTTCGAAGCAAGTAGACATCAGGCTTAATACGATTTTGTAAAAAAATCAATTAACAATATTTTCCGTGACATTGCCGAAGTAGCACATATTCCTTGAACATTTTTGACTAGGTCTGTTACACCCTGTATAATGAAAACAAAACTTACAAACAGATTGTATTTATTATACTGATAATTTAAAAGTTACTCCAGGATAATATTTTCATTACCATTTTCAAGATAAGAAAACTCTTTAGAAAATAAGAATCTTTTATTTCTGTTGCTTTAATTGTTTTGAAATAAAACGTAAATAGTACATATTTTTGGTGCTATCAACATATTACAAGATCAAACCACGCAAGGGACCCATTCTCAATCTTGTTCACAATGCTAAGATCTTTTTATACCCTAACCGTTCAATGGACATTGGCTATCGTGACTTTATTTACTGCGGCCCTGTGCAGCCCTACAGTAGACTGGACAAACCATTGCCTCAGGTTCTTCAGCCATGATGTTCTCCTTCTTCCAGGGCCCTGACTTTTAGCAATCTTTCCCTGCATAATGAAGTGCAAAATATCATACTTCTCCGAATGTCTTGTTACATGTCCGAGATATTGAAGTTTTCGAATTTTTATTGTTTTAATTAATTACTTTTCTTTACTCGTCCGAACTATAGCATCTTCATTCGTAACTCTATCCATTCAGCCTGTTTTAAGCATTCTTCTGCAGATCTACATTTCAAATGCTTCAAGTCGCCTTATCGTTTCTTCGGTAAGTGTCCATGCATTCATTCAACAAATTGTGGCTATTTACAAAAAGGATTTGGTTATTTTTAATATTTAATTTACTATTAATTTTTTTTCTTTCTAAAATTTCAATTTTATGTATCTGTCAACCCTTAGTATTTGTGTGTAAAATTTCTAAACGCTTGTTAATATCAAAATAATGGATTGTTTCCAAAATATGATTGGGAAATTCAGAATGTCTAAATAGGAACAACTATTCTGAATCATCTTTCTTAATTCTAGTATACATACCATATAGTGTATCAATAAATAGTGGTATTAAACAAAGTGTTATTCTTATTATTTATAAAAAAATAACAGTTTGCACATAGATAGGTATACAATCTAATAGAATTGATAGTACTTGTGTCTTTGTGTCTGTTTCCGAGGAATAAAATCAAAGGGTTTTATCGGTTTCCGCGGATAGAGAGATTGTCCAATTCCGGTAATTTATTACCCCTAAGCCGGGACGTTCCGGCGCTGTACCGGACCGGCATTCGGAAATTTAATACCGGAACGCAATTTTACGACTTCTGAACGGCATTCAAATTGTCGAGCATTGATATTTTCATTGGGTCGTTCTATTAGAAAAGTCAATACATATTAAAGTATATCTTTGACAAAAGCTTAAGCAGAGTGGCGCTCAAAATCGATCTACGTCGGTCGGTGCAGTCTCGCCTGAGTACAAAAACACAAAGCAATGAAGCACTCATTTTTTAATATTCAGTTTCAATAACTAACGTCCAGATGTGTGATCAGTAGTAAAAAAATTTCAATGGTAAATTTTCACTGACGTAATTTTTTACTAGAGAAAATTTTTACCATCGGCCCATTGTAAAAAAACGTTTGTGAGTTATTCGCATGTCAAATTTACTACAGTCAAAGTTAATCCCGCCTAACAGTGTGACAAGGCGAATAATATCAAATATCTTCGAACTTTATCAAAATTGATTTATTTTAAATATTCACCATTGGCCAATACAAACAATTTTATTCTTTACATTAGTAATGAGAAAAAATGCTACTCTTGATTCACTGGTGTGATTGTGATTGACATTCGATAATATCAGTGATTGAAAACTGTGATTATAGCTTCGTTACTAATACGCGTACACCGCACGATATCACAATACACGAAATAAATAAAATAAACATAATTTTGAGCGTATTTACTTATATTATTCAAACTTCATTTGCGATAAAAAAACATATTCCAGCATCATCACAAAATGAATGAAAGTCCTTAAAAATGTGAGTTTTTTTACAGGTCAAATTTTCACCATTTCGGATCAAATGCGTAAAACGTTTTGGCAGAATCTACTAGATGGCGCTTATTACGAATTATAATGTCATTCCTTCATGAAAATTTCCGTTTCATACGCACACGCGCCGAATCACGGTTAACAACCAAATATAAATAAAATAAAAAAATGATTAACGAATCACGATATTCCCAGATAGTGATAGTGAGTGTGACTCAAAATATCAGTGATTGACTCACAGTCCGTGATTTTGGGCTCATCATTACTTTACCTATGGCTTTATTCAACCCTGCGTGATCGTCATCGGACGAAATTTCATCGATAAAATAGCGAGATATTGAATGATTCATTGTCGTACACTGCAACTTTCAAAGTATCAATGTTACAGATGACTTCTGAAACAGCTGTGAAGAGTTCTCCATTATTTGCTAACGATTGTAGTGTTACCGTTAGATATTGAAGAGTAAAATTACAATACTATTGAATGTACTCTAAATAAGCGAATATTTTTTACCAACCATAGAAAAAAAAACAACTTTCGCAATTTTTAAAAATAAATTGACTTTTTTTTACTATAGTAAATATTTACCACACCACTGGGCGGGCCAATATTTCTCAAGTTACATATATTTATTTTTTATAATACAAATTATCAACAAGAAGTTATGACCCTCATGTAGACATTAAGGCATAATGTGGAAATATTACATACAATTACATATGTTACAAAATACACTAATTTACGGTTAATAAACAAGGAACAACGTGAATAATAAAAATGATGTTAAAGATTGGTAATTAAAGAGATTATGAGAAGATGAATGAATGTGGATGAGGCGAGAATTGTGTGTCAGGACAAAGTACAGCGCCGGCGTTACGTATAGGCGGAGTAGGCACTGCCTGTGGCTGCCAAATCAAAGGGGGCGGCAGAAAAATATATAAAAATTAATAAATAATCCAGGTATAATTAATCCAAGAAAGCAATAATATAGCAGTAATTTGTATTCAACACTAGTGTCCAGAACATATTTTGGCCAACAAAATACCGCCCTTAATGTGTGCGTGGCAGGCGGGCGGCCGATTTAGGGGGCGGGCAATGTATGGGGATGGATTCAACAATTAAAAAAATCATCTTCAAAAAACAAAAAAAAAATGCGGAAAAAAACAATCTTGTTTGTGGCGGCAAAAAGTCTAGCACCGGCGTTGGGGTAGAGTGTGGCGCTCTTTCCTCTCTGCCTACCCCCTCGTGAAACGGCGTGATGGTGGGTTAGTTATTTAGTTAAAGATTATCGCCTACGTACAGAAGTGCATGAGTTTCAACGAAATACACGCGACAGTCCCCGGCACGTGTTGCACATTCGATTGTCGATTATTTTTTGCAAGCCGAAGATGCACTATTAATGGCGAATAATGAACAAGAATTACAGAGTTTAGTGAGTAGGATGTACGATACATGCAAGTAAAGTGACCTTGCGATGAACGTTATCAAGTCAATAGTGATGGAATTAGAGAAGACATAAAACAAGACAACTAGCAAAATATTTGTAAATAATGAACAAGTAGATGAGTTTGTATATTTGGGAAGTATGTTTGATATCGAAAGGATACTGCAGGGAATAAAGTGAATGGCGCTTTAAATGGAATAATATCTTATTATAAAGCAGATCACATTCTTATTGTGAAGTTGTAATTATTCAGAACAGACGGTCTGTGATATTTTAAATACTAATTAAATGTATTCATTACAAACATATACATATAAAATCAATTTTATCGACTCAAAAGTACTGTCGCTGTGCATAGTTGGTAATGCACCTTCCCCGAATTGTAAAAGAGATCCAGGTTCAAATTCCGGTAGTGCAACAACAATATTTTTCAATAAAATTGATTTTATACGTATATCTTTGTAATTAATACATTTAATTAGTATTTGGAATAATATCTAATGGGAACTTGTCAACTATACTAGACAGCAAGACTAACGTACACAATGGAGTCCTGGTACCGACTATGATGTATAAAAGTGAGGCTTGGAGATATCAGAAGAGGAACGAAAGTAGACTGAATGCAGTGAAAATGAGGTCACTTAGGCGTATATGACAGTAAAGAATGTAAAGCTGAAAGGATGAATGATGAGAAAATAGTAATAGCAAGTATTGATGTCACCAGAAATAGAGGACGTCTGAGGAAAACTTGGCACGACCAGGCAACCCAGAAACTGGAAAATGGTCCAGATAAAAGCCCCATTAATCGATGAGCTTGCACGAGAAGACGTATGAATGTGAATGAGGCGAGAATTGTGTGTAAGTTAATTGATACAATATTGATTTTAAACTGAGGTTGTGTCGTGAAGAATATAATCAGGTTTCTGTTAACTGATTAGATACTTTTCATATCGTTAGAACACTCTCAGCCGGGCTAAGTGGGGGCTCATGGTCTACAATCAAGACTCTAGACCTAGACTGAGGTTCTATAACATTCTAGAAATGTTCAATAGATTCTCACGCATCATCGCGCGTCCCCTTCTAATCACATCTTACGAATTCTCCAAAGTTTGTGTCTTCCCTTAAATATTTTACAGTCCTACCCGGCGAGGGGTGGGCCGAAGGAGGGGTTGTGTGATCTGTTCCAGGGGCGTAGCCGTAAGCCGCCCTGTCTTAGACGTTGACTGATGGATCCGGGCCCCGCGGCTGCACCCCTGGGACCGGAAGGCGCGCGCGGAAGGAATGAGGATGTGCACTGACAGCCGCGCGATGAAAAATTGTGAAATACTCCACTGGATATCGGGATCTTACATTTTCAGAAGAAAATTCTTGTAAAATTCATTTCTAAATCTTACTCTATTCGGTATGGAAAGAAATATTTGTATAAACATAATCGAAAATAATATTTCCTATACAAAAAATACTGTACATATTAGAGAATACAATGATCTGAGTATAAGTCGAAGAATTTAGAGTTTCAAAGGGTGAGAAATCAATGACGTTAGTATAGAGGTGTCCACGATGAAATCTCAATGAGTTTTTAATCTCTGAGAGTCACACTGAATTGTTTTTCAGCGCACTCGAGTCGAGTCACCGAGAGAAATCTCGTTCGTGAACACGGGTCACAAGTTGATGTTAAAAATATAAACAAAAACAAATATAGACAATAAACAAATAACAGATATCTCATAGGTACGAAACTATTTTTTATTAATGGAAAGATATGGAAGTATGGGTAATTACAGGGCTTACGAACTGTCTTCGGCAGGCTTAAGTAATCGTTTTACACAATGTAACGTTCAATATTCCACCCAATCAACCTCCATATCTATCAAACTTTTAAACATTTTTGTATACATGTATATATATATATTCTGTGTGTGTTGTCTATGATTTTTGCAGAGACACTGCGAAGAAAGAGGGAACTTTCAGTAGTTCCAAGTAATCGACATAGCGCACGGCAGAGAGCGGTGGAAGTGTTTTGGCCATGTCCTATCGGGATAAAAATGATGAAAAAGAGTATTCTGTTTAACAAAAGTGCATTGAAATTTTCAAGAAGTTGCTTCGTGAAACCTGTAATACGTAGTATTTCCATGGAAATGTACCTAAAATAACGGATTAGCCTACCTCTTCCGGACAACCGGAGTCCCAGAATGGAGTGCGCCCCCGAAAATGAAATTAGGGTCCCCTTTCCGAGTCATCTGACCGCGTGGCCAACAATAATCGCGGTCATCTCGCCCCGCTATCTTCATTCCGGCCCATCAGCGCCGGCGTCATTAGGAAGGACACGCTATCTCGCCCGGGCGGGCGCTCCGGTTTCGGGTCCGGAGGGGTAAGCAGCTACGATGGAGCTAATATTGCAATTCATTAGTTGTCGGATGTTTGTGTGGCGTGCTTCGTACCTTCAACTGCCAGACTAACGAATGCCTCAATTCGTTAAGTAAATGATTTCAAACACTAATTAACTGTATTAATTAGAAAGATATACATAAAAACATAATTTTATCGAAAAATATTGTTGTCGCTACCGGAATTCGTATCTGGATCTCTTCCAATCCGGGTTAATAAAAATAAAGAAGATGGCTTTCAAATAATAGAACGATAGATGTATTCATTTAAAAAATGTGTAACTTAGAGATTCGAAAATTTGTCGTCAAAGTACCGTGTGCTGTAGCATAATCGGTTAATACACGGTCCCATACTTCCATGCATTAGCTTCGTCTCTATGAGATATCTAATATTTGTTTAATAACAGAGACTTTTTGTTTAATTCACGACACACTCGACAGAGGTACCTTGTCCAAAACAGGAGAAACATCCACACCCAAAGTTCATTAGGCTCACATTTACCTACTCCCTATCCCCTGTACCAATCACACGTGTGGTTATTTCATGCCCGGTACACTGTACTTACTGAACATAAAATACAGTAGCATCAGTGATAATAATTGTTCGCGACATTTGCTCGCATTGCATTTTGTGTTTATCCGATCAATTATTCAATATGAAATAATTAGATGGGGTGGAGCATTTTATTTTTTGAAAAACTACTAAAATTCATATTTCGTCCATGTATAAACTAGTCAATGAACAATTCCAACACATTTTAGTCACATTTTTAAGAAGAACATGTTTTTGTTCTGAAGTTGTAGTTTTTCAGACACAATTTTAATACAAATTAACTTTATCAACTAGAAAGACGTACAGAAAAAAACCAATTTGTCGAAAAAATACTTCGTTATACAGATTTTTCCTGTATACCATTCTAGTTGATTAATTAATTCTCACACAATTCACACACAACTCTCGCTTCATCCACATTCATACATCTTCTCATACAAGCACGCCTATTGTTGAGGCTTCTAACAGAACCATCCTCCAGTATCTGGTTTACCTGGTCGTGCCAACTCCTGCATGGACGTCGTCTATTTCTAGTGCCATCAACATTTGCGTCTATCTTTCTTACATTTGCTACATATACGCCAAAATAATCTCATTTCCACTGCGTTCAGTTTACTTTCGTTCCTCTTCTGCCAGCTCCAGGCCTCATTTTCATGCATCAGTGTCGGTACCAGGACTCCATCGTGCACCGCTAGTCTTGTCCCATTATCTATATTTCCATTCAAATTACCGTTCACTTTATTATCTGCAGTCACCCTTGATTAATAAAATTTGTATTAAAAACAGCAACTTCACGAGAAAAATGTGCCCTTAAAAATATATAAGTCGTATCAAAGTTTATACAAATTTAATTTAAAGTTACTTGAGATTCGTTGCAATATAAAGTTGATTGTTTTTAAAACTGGAATAACAGATGTATCAATTTTAAAGAGCTACATAATATAAGTTCATAAATTTGTCGTAAACGTACGTGTTATTAATATAGTGGAATTAGTAACGCAACTAACATGTTTATCGATGAACAGATTAATTTAATTTGTATTAAATATGTCATATGGTTTAACGATTCTGGAACTAATAAACTCTAGTAATATAATATTAACAAGTGCAATACTTGAAATGTGCGTGAGTACCATTCCAGGTTCAGGTGAAATTAAAGGATTATATGAATGGAAATAATCGAAACATGCGAACATTTTTAAATCAATGTATTTTATAACTCTTAATAGTAAAAATAATGCTATAAAAGATCATATTTGATATTTATCCGCTACAGAAAAAGCATTAGGGCCAGTTGTGTGATGGTAAACCGTTAAGTGACTGTGATTGTGTCGATGATTGGTAACTGAAACGTAACGATGATTGGTAACTAAGATTTTACTGTCGGAAGCTTACTTTCTAGTGTACCGGTCATTGATCGAAGAATTGCGTTAATCGGTTATCAATCATCGTTACAATCACAATCACAGTCTTAAAGGGTTTAAATAACGATTTTACCGTCACTAGTGATCATCAGTAACTTTTTACATCAATGTAAAAATTACGTCTTGTTTACACAAAGATTTTATTTTCGAAGAGTAAATACTTTTACTGTTGCATAAATGTGTCATAAACTATCGGATTTATGTTTCAACAAATGTGTGTAGGATGCCCCTCGTCCCGCAAACTAATGTTCCGACCCCTTTTCAATATGTACGCTGGTCTGTGCATGCAATACATAACAAAGTTGGATTATCTATCTGGTGTGCCCCCAAAACAAATTTAACTAGACTACACCACCAGCACAAGGTGAACACGATAATGCAATGCTTTGATAAATTATCGGCAAACTTCCACAAATCTTGCTCCCATCCTCCTCAAGATAATCCTCTCATCCGAGCTCTCGGCTCGTACGAGCACAACATCAGTTTCATGCCTTTCAGATACAAACACAGATTGCCCAGGCACTATTTCCTGAAGCGAAGTAACGCGCTCGATCCTCCGGACTGAGATGCACCCAGAAGCGGACAACGTCGACTGAACTCTCTAATAAATGACTTTGTAAAGTAAAAACAATATTCTTAAGTGTAGTAGTAATTTACTTTAGTTACCTATAAGTATTATGTTAGAATAAGGCGGCACTGTACATAAAGTGTCGCGCCTAATTAATTTGAAATACTTAACTTCCAGTAAATTGTTTAGAGGGTTTTTTATCAGAATTTTTTACCCTTCCAATTCATGTATTAATATAAAACACTTATGATGTTTATTACAATAAGGTAGTTAGTAAAAGTGTCAAAGCGATTAGCGCTGATGCACTTGTAGTAGTAGATTTGGCGGTCTAGCCGCATGTAGAGTATTCAGAGTATCGTAGACTCTAAAGAATTGGAAAAAAATTAAAATTATCTGGTGTGCACCATTCAACTCTTTAAAAATAGCAAAAAAGTAGGGGAGGTTGGATGTCGGGAACGACAATCGTCAAGTGGTATAAAGGTATTTGCGTAAATTTCAATATTTAAAAAATATATATAATATTACTCACTAGAAACTGATGATTTGGATTAAATATTTTTATAGCGCATTAATTCGGTAAAAGGGATATAATTTTCGCACTTTTGATTTTACGCCTAACAGTCACGCCCTCGCCCTCAAAACGCACGCAATAGTTACATTAGGGTTAAAAAATACACAAGCCTTTAAAAGGCAAATAATTTTTTTAATTATCTTCAATATTAACAAAATTACTTTGTGGTCACATATTATATAAATAATAAGACGTACGCTTTATTTAAACCACTATTTATTGATAAATCAACACGTTTCGATACGAATGGTATCTTCTTCATAAAACAAAACCATAAAACTGTAAATGGTCGGTTTCTAATTAAGAACTACTGTGAAAACAAATTTAAAAGGTGATTGTTGCAGGAAGGATTTGTTTATTTACAAATATTTAATTTGGTATTAACACTTTTTCATATTTCTAAAATTTAAAATATACCTAAATGTAAACCTCTAGTATTTGTATGTATAATTTCTGAACCTTTTTTAATGTCAAAAGAATGGTTTGTTTCCAAAAGGTGATTGGCGAATTCAGAATAGTTGTTTAAATATGCAAGTAATAATATTTTTGCAAATAATCAACTTTTAAATTTGTTTTTACAGTAGTTCCTAATTAGTTACATACCATTTATAATTTTATAGTTTTATTTTTATCTATGGTTACATTTTTAATTTTAGTATACATTGTTTCCTGAAAAAGATACCATAGGCATCGAAGCATGTTGATTTATCAATAAATATTGGTACAATACTAATTATTTTTAATTATTCTTTGTTTCAATATCAAACAATAGCCTCGATTTTTCTTAGTACTTGAAGAGATATTTTATTAAGTATAAAATTGCTTATTTATTATTTCTATGATTTAAATAACTATTTATATTTAGAACGTTCTAGAATATTTCACCGAAGTATTAATGGCTGGTGTACCTAGGGGGGAATCTGTTAAAAATTCGTAACAATTATATTAATAGTAATCAATTATGTTTTAATTGCTCGATAATAGTGGCTATAAAAAGGACCATAAAATAAGATGTAAATTTTGATTTAATCGTGAAGTAGACATGTGAGAATTATGTGTGAAACAACACACGGCTTTACTGCCACATTTGCTTTGTTTTGGCGAAATTTTCAATCACGGTTTGGCATAACAGTAGCTGGATTTCAACGATACATTATCTAATCTCCTTGTTTCAAGTGGGCTTTGTTGATATAAATTTTTGACTTCAAAAAACGAAAGAGGTCCAAAATTGCAAGATCTAGGCGGCCAATTCTGGTCGCCCAAGCGGGAGATGTCTCGTGCAATAATGCCATTGTTTCACGTGATGTTTGTCAAGTGGCACCGTCCTGTTGGAACCACATGTCTTCGAGATCCATACCATCCATGAAATGCTTCTTGAAATGTTCAATTCATGCCGTACGGATGTTCCCGGACTCTCGGTTACATTCTGGCGAACAGCCCATGGCGTTTTCTGCTGAATCTGGACAAACACGTGTCGATAGTGTGACGTCAGTAATCGACCTAGTCTCCCCGAATTTTTCGATAATTCTCTTCACAACTGATGGAACATATTGATTACTAAAAAATAGACTCAATTTGCGAATCATGGCAGTCAAACATTTACCATTTTTGAAATAATAAATAAAGAATGTGTTGTTATGTCGAATAACAATCAATTTTTAATAATTGCCGACTGTCTACCATCGAACTGTCACAAAGGTTTGACTGTCAAAGCACAAGAGTAAAAATGGAGCCAAATTTAAATATTCCACTCTTGTTCGAACACCTTTGTAATACTTCCAAGCGCTGTAAATATTTATTGTACAATCGGAGCAATGAACAGCGACTATTGTATATAACTTACACAATTCTAATAAAATATCCTATTTAAAAAATATTGTGAGTAAATTCTAGAAAACTCGAATGAAACGTCCTTAGATTACCAAGTCACCCCTCGAAACTTCAGTTTTTCGTCTCAGGGGTTGGTCGCTAATGACAGAATACACCCTCTGGAAGAACTGGACAAACCGTAAGATAATTAGCTACAAACAGAAATAGGGTTGGGCACTTGGGGAGGTTTGGGGCGCATCGCTTATTATTTTTCACGCTGAACTAGGATTAAAGAAAATAAGGGGGAACTACTTGCAATAGTTGTCATATATTTTTCATCATATTAAGGGATTTTTTTTTACTTCAGATTACGTCGTTTAGTTAATCGTATTTTGCTTGATGAAAAATTGTTGGAAATCGGGACCCTTGAAGAATGAAAACAAGGTTTTTTGAGGTGATATAGTAAATGAAAAACTGGATGTCCTTAATTTGACTGAATCGATTTCGTACCATGTTTATTTTTAAAGTATTAAGAGGAGCTAAGTTGTCTAATCTAATATGATGGTAACCCACCTACTCAGACTCACAGACTTGGGATCGATTTTAGTTCTGTTGATATATTCCAATGGTCAATGCTCTAACAAAAGTGTGATGTTTTTGGTTCTGTATTGAGACAATAATGTAATAGATGAATGTATAAAATTCCTGCAGCATATGAGTACTCACATACAATACATACTCTGTTGATGTAGTGTAATCGGTTAACGCATTTCTTTGGATAGAAAAGGATACAGGTTCGAATCCCTGCAGCAACAAAAATATTTTTTCAATAAATTGAATATTCCTGTAATGCCTTTCTAATTGATACATTCAATGTGTATTAAAATACCACAGAACTACGTTCTGAAAAAAACTGCAACTTCACAATAATAATGTGTTCTCCTTAATATTTTTTTTTACTAATATAAAAACATATTTATATAAGGAAAAAATTGTGTAACATGCATATTGCTTTACGAAAACTATTTTGTTATTGATTTTTAAAATTATGGTGTTAAAACTATTAATTTCTAGTTAATTTAGTCACTTTAGATTTACAACTCATTCACCATATATTTTTAATGTCTTTATTTATTTTTTGATATATTTCTGTCAAATCTTACTCTTTACCAACACGGAAAAAAAACTGTCTACTTTAACACATACGGTAGTCTAGCAAAGTAGCCAGGACAATGCTCTTTATATATCAGAGGTGGATACCTACTGCATCCCGCACAGGCAACTACTAATATATTATATAATGGTATGTTCACTTCTGATGTATAAATAAATTAATGCCATTATAAAAAATAAAAATAAATGGCGACAGCATAATTGGTTATAAATAAGTGAAATGTTTCATCTTGATTAAATATATACAACTTCCATAAAATTGATAGATGTGGTAGCGTGGGTAAATAGGTGAACGTTACATTGTGTAAAGTGATCACTTAAGCCAGCCGATGACAGGTTGTAAGCCGTGTAATGCCCAAGACTTCCATACTTCTCATATAAAAATAATAGCTTCGTCTCTATGAGACATCTTAATCTTAAAAATAGATGATTTAAAAAAAAAAAGTATTTTTATTTCGTCTCTTTATTTTAACCTCGTCTTTCTAGTAGTCACAATATTCACTATTTCTCAAAAGAAAAGCGAAACAGCGCTCACTTTGTGAAGATTGATGAATGTAGCGCAGTTAATGATCTGGGACAACGCCTACAACGAGATGTGAAGGGAATATACTGAGCGGAGGCGTAAGCAACGTCGATGCAACGTTACCATTCAATGCGCGTAATGATACGTTATCACTAAAAAAAAAGCGTTTTATAATTTTTGAAATCATTTTATACTCTAAAAAAAGTTGTGACTAAGTTATATATATATATATCAAACAAAATACGAGACAAATATCAATGTTTTAGAAAAAATCAGGTAATAAGATAATAGATTAGGAGAACACATTTTTATTGTGAAGTTGTAATTATTCACAACATAGGTCTGTGATATTTTAAATATGAATTAAAGATAATAAATATATTGACCTATGTCCTTAATAATTACAACTTCACAATAAGAACGTGTTCTCCTAATACTAAAGTTGTATGAATGTGTCCAAAATTTAATAAAAATGAATTAACAAATCTGGCGTCTGCTATCAGATTACTCAAAGGTATTTGAGATTCTGTGAAAATAAGGTAGGTGGCTCTTTCAAATAATGGAACGATTAAATGTATCAATATCAAAAAAGTAACATATATGTTCGAAAATATGTCGCTAAAAATATTATCGCTGTAGCATAGTTGGATAATGCACCTTCCCCGGTTTGAAAAGAAATCCAGGTTGGAATCCTGGTGGTGCAGCAACAATATTTTTTAATAAAATTGATTTTATTTGTATATCTTTATAATTAATATATTTAATTCACATACATAAAAAATCAATTTTATTGAAAAATATTTTTGTTGCTACCCGGTGTAATAATACCGGAAAGGAAGAGATCCATGTTCGAATGCCGGTAGCGCAACAATAATATTTTTCGATAAAATTGATTTTACATGTATATCTTTCTAATTAATACGTTATGTTCTGAATAATTACAACTACATGGTAAGAACGTGTTCTCCTCAATAATAAAATAATATATAGGTGACTTCTGAGCTTTTGATAGTGGCAATAGGTCATTATTTATTTATTAAATTTTACAGACTTACAGGCTAATACAAAATGAATATCCACATTTGCATGCAGCTCTCATACACAAAAATTGATATTAAATAAAGTAATACATGAGTATATTTTCTCTAATTTTAAATCACGGTGTGCATATAAAAAAACTTGCTGCGCAATTTTATGGACCAGGTTTAAGGAAAAAAAATATTAAATTATAAGAATAATTAGCAATATTTGAATTTCCATCTACAAAGGCACTGTTATTTTAAATAAATAATTTATTATATTTAATGGAAAATATATGGAAGTATGAGTAATTACAGGGTTTACAACCTGTCTTCGACTGGCTTAAGTGATCACTTTATATAAATAGTTAATTGTCGTATACTGCAACAATTGTATATATATATAAATTGTTAATTGTCATTCTACTGGCGAATGACATAAGTGAAGTCAGGTACTATCTGCAAGTGTCAAGCGATTTCGTTTCAAAATAAACCGGTTACCGCCAAGGGTGTTCTCACGTCACAAACTTTTTGAATGGTGGCGGAAAAGATTTACAAAATAGTTTTTATTTTTAAATTCTTTTAACCATGTAATAACGGAAGGAAACTTAAAATTTTCGTTATAACTCATCGTTACAGCGGCGCCGTTTCGGGGTAACGGCCGTTAAGGGATGAAATTGTTGTATAGAACGGGCGGAAAAAACCAACGAAACATAAACGTAAGAAAGAATCGCAGTATGCAAAAAGTGCATTCTGAAATTCGCTACAAAGTTCAATTTTTCGTAGGAGGATGCAATACCGACCTGCTGTCTCAAAAGGCAGTTTCCCGTAGACCACCAAATATATAGACATGAACTAACGCAATTTTTTTGTTCCAATATTTTCATTTTGGTGTCACCCACATTATCACCTTGGTACCACTTACGCAATCAAATAGCTCATGAAGTCATCCGCAATATACAGTCACACGACTACCCTCACCGAGAGTAAACTAAAATATATAGACATGAACTAACGGAAATTCCTTGATTCGATATTTTCATTTTGGTACAACTTACGCAATCAAATAGCTCCGCTCCTTTTTTTAAAATATGAATCGATTAGAACGAAAATTTAAACGTTGACAATGCAATTTGCATTAATGAAAAAATACGTATTGTTTACGCAAAAATTTAATTTTTGAAGAGTGAATACTTTTACTGTTGTATAAATGTGCCATAAACTATTGGTTTTATGTTTCCACCAAGCTTTAGTTTATTACTGACGATGACGCAGTAAGCGTTGAAAATGTTTTAATTAATATTTAATTACAGCGCTGTGCGGCTTAAACAACGTCGTGATTTATTTGAATAATTAATTCATAATTCAAAAAGTTAAAAAATTTTGTAATTAAATTAAAAGTTGATCAAAATAATCTAAGAACAGGTTGAAGACCAGAAAGACTATTTACTGTTGACAAAAGTTTATTGACACACAGTTATATAGAGTTGCAGATGAAATTTAACAGTATATAAAGATACGCGCCAGTAATTAACCGAAGCTGTTCTCGGAACTTGTAGACGGGTCCACGACAACGAATGGAGTAACGCTCAAAAGAGGGTCTTCCATGGTTGCGAGCGTATATTGTTATCGTATGGTGATGTCGGTACTGGGTATGTTTTTGCGGTTGTCAGGGGCCTTGGTTTCTGCACTGGTAAATGTAAGGTGCGTTCAGGGATCGTCGGCGGTAATGATGGCTGTGAAGGCGATAGACCTTCACAAATATTTTAAATGCTGTCCACGTATGTTTTAATTAAGCTTTTAATTAACAACTGGTACATAATTAACGGAATTTATTGCAGATGTTGATTTACACGTTTCAGTATTTTGCCGCAATACATATTAAATTAGTTATAATTAAAGGCACAAAACAGTCGTTTACAGGGTGTCTCAATAGACACTATATGTTATATTTTAGTGACATTGGATGTCGTTTTAAATTATTTTATTATTTAGGTTTTTAAATAACAATAATAATTTATTTAATTTAAATATAACAGTACAGTTTAAATATAACATTATTAAAAAAAACTAAGTATAATTCAAGTATAAATATTTCTTCGATGCAGGTATGCTCTATGCAACGAAAAATGTCAACGAAATTCAACATGTTACCAAGCCGATGCATCCGCGATATTGGCGAGTTAATAGCATAATTATCTCTATGTGTACCTACAAAGAACACTTCATGTTGTCTAGTTTGAGTTGGTACTTTATAAGAATCCATTTGTATCAACTCAGGGCAGTCCAACATGCTATTGATAATTTGATATACTATATCGCTCACATCTCTTCTTCAGGCTAATAATCGTAACTTATATTTTCTACCGGAATATGCAAATTAAAATTGACAAACGTCATCACTTTTGACAGGACGAAGATACAGCAGTATCGAAACCGGTCGGCATTAAATCAATCAAAGCAAAAGTTTGTCAGTTTTTAAAATTGATAATTATGTTCAACAACACACACGCCATGAACGTCAAAATATAATTAAATTATAGTATGATTTGTGTCCATGTAACAGTGTATTGGAAGACAAGAACATAAAACAAAATTAGGCTGGCAGCAGCTTGGCTATTTATACAGAACCTTACGGAAGAAAATAAGGAAGATTTTATCACTGGTGACTAATGGTAAGTGATGAATGAATTTATGGGGCGACAAATAAACAAACCTTCAAGGGATTCTTTTAATAACGTAGTGTAGCGTTGTACACGATTAGACCTGTAAATTAACAATTTAGCTTTTGAAATGTTGTGATTCAAATTAATGATCTTTTCTTTTTTCATTACTTTGCGGTACTCGAATGCCGATAGTCGTATTAATATGAATAATATTAAAGTCTATTTTGATATTATCAGCGCGTTATCACGCCAAATTTGAATGTCACGCCATGCCAAAATTGTTTCATCGAATCTGCAGCACCCTGTATTAATGATAAAGTTTATAATAACTTTTTCAAAATGTATATTTATACAGATTTATGGTCGATTTAGGTGTCGTTTGTGTGACGTGTGCATGCTATTGAGAAGTGTTTCGAGAGTATCTCATCGTGTTTTCTTCCGATGTTATACGAGGGCTATCTGACGAAAGGCATGAAGATGGCGGTACTCGTCAATAAAAGTTAGGGAACATGTTTGCACATGCTTTGATTAAGTACTCATTGAAATTTCAACCACTTTTTACGGGCAGTTGTTGTTTAAGTTAGTCGATATGAATGTTTTTGTGAAAAGGGAAATAATCCAGTATTGAGTTGTCATTAAGTATTTGTTTTTGAAAGGCAATACGCCTACACAAATTAAAGACCAGTTCGACGCTGTGTACGGGGGATTCTGCACCATAATTTACCATGGTGAAAGTTTGGCCAGCTGAATTTAAACGTGGCCGTACCAGCTTGGGCGACGATGAACGTTCGAAACGGCCAAAAACTGCAACCGCTGACGATAACATCGCTCAAGTTCACCGACGACCGTCGAGTTAAGGTTAGAGAGATAGCAGAGGCTGTGAACGTGTACAAAAAACGTGTTTGTCACATATTAAATTAAGATTTAGGTATGAGAAAGCTGGCCGCATGTTGGGTGCCGCATTTGCTCACTCCGGACCTAAAACGTGTTCGAATGGACATTTCCAACGCTCTGTTGGCGGAGTTTAGGCGCAATAAATCAGAGTTTAAGCGGCGATTAGTTACTGCAGATGAAACTTGGATACACCATTATACTTCAGAAACAAAAAGTCTAAACAGTAAACTGCGAATGGAGAATTGACAAAGGCTGTTCCTTCGGCTGGAAAAGTGATGGCGACTGTTTTCTAAGATAGCCATGGAGTTGTCTTAATCGATTATCTTGCAAATGGAAAAACCATTACAGGAGCATACTACGCATCATTATTTGACAGGCTTAAAGCAAAAATTGCGGAAATTTGCAGAAAGAAAAAAAATTGTTTCACCAAGACAATACGCCGTCTCACATCTCAGCTTCGAACTGCTTGACCAGCCTCCTTACTCACCAGATCTAGCCCCAAGCGACTTTTTTTTGTTCCCTAAGCTAAAAGTTGCGCTCGGAGGACAGAGATTTTCGTCAAATGACCTTCGTAAATAACTATTTTGCAGAGAAAGTCTCCAAGTACTATTGGACGGGTTGAAGGGATGGGAGCATCGCTAGGAGAAGTGTATAGACTTACAAGGAGACTATGTAGAAAAATAAAAATACACTTGAAGAAAAAATGTCTCGTTTCTTTGTTAGGTCGGAAACTTTTCAGACAGCCCTCGTGCAGACTTATCTATACCTCTCCAGTCTCCAGAAAATATTCTGACGTAAAATAATTTTTCTTTTTTATAAACCAAAAGCAGTATGTACGTAATATTTTATTTTTATAAATTCTTCACTTGAGTAACAATTCATCCTCTATCTCAATCCCTTTCCGAGCATCGCCTCTCGGAACGACCCCGACTATAAACCCGCAAACAATGTAACACCTTTTTATTCCGCGTTCGAATGAATACAACTCCATGTTCCACTGGATTGTATTCATTTCAAATTGAACGTAGTCTCAAAGAAAACACCATTCAATATCAAAAGTAAATAAATTCACACCATTCAAAATGGTGTTTTCGTGTGTGACATTTTGATAACAAATATCCGCAAACGTACTAAGTGTTAATATTAAATCATTCGAATGAATATATCCTTTATTCAGGAGCTCTCACTAAAGAAAGGATCTTTACAACATACAGGAAAATAATGGAATAACAGGAAGATATGAAGATAACTACTAACTTACCATCACGCCCTTTTCTCCCAGGGGTAGACAGAGGATAAAGCGCCACAATCTTCATTACTTACACATAATTTTCACCTCGTCCACATTCACACATCTTCTCATGCAGTCGATTGTCGATTGTTGAGGCAGTTTGCAAGACAATGTTCTGTTTTCTTGGTCGTGCCAAGTCATACAGGTTGAATATTATGTTCCAGATCGATTTTGTTTGGCCGCCATTTTGATTTGACAAATATTTGTCAGTTCGCATTTGGTAGTCGTAGAGCGTAGTTGATTACAATTTATTCATGAGTATCTTACACCTTAACAACGTGTTGAAGTCATTAAAACATTTTATCTAAATAATAATAGCAATGCTGTAATCATTAATGGTGATGGCTATCGTCAAATGTTGGAAAACTTCTTGCAGCACATGTGATTTTAACAGGACGGTGCCACCTCACACACAGCCCGAGGTATGCTTGAAATTTTGCGAGAAATTTTTCCCGACCGCATAATGTCAAAAAGGGGTGATATCGCCACCTCGATCAGCTGATCTAACGGCTCCTGACTACTTTCTGTGGGAGTACTTAAAAGGAAAGGTCTACGCTATGTAGGCCTATCAAATATGCTAATGTAATCAATTTTTTTTTTCAAGTTTCTTTCGACGGGCCAAATTAATACACAAGTCTGAGAATTTTGTAAGGGTTGTTTTACATAAATACTTTAGTAATACAAATTAAATGTATTAATTAGAGAGATATACATATAAAGTCAATTTCTCGAAAATATATTTTTGTTGCTACCGGGATTCGAAACTGGATCTCTTCCTATCCCGGAAAATGCATTAACCAATTGTGCAACACCAACATAGTAAGTTGACGACAAATTTTCGAATTTGTATGTTGGACTTTTAAATTGATACGTCTGTCGTTCCATTATTTGAAAGCTATCTATCTTCTTTATATCTACGGAACCTTAAATACCTTTGAGTAAAATCTGATAGATGCCAGAATTAATTGATAATTCATTTTTATTAAATAATAAATTGTGATTATTTGTGCAGCCCCATTTTTATAAGATATTTACTCTAGGGTGCTATTGGATTATAAAGGAAATTTTTGAAAATATTTTAGGATAAAGGAATATAAAACAGAAAGTAGTGCTAGTGAGGTTTTATCAATCCGTTGAGAAATCCGTGTCACGATCAAATTAAATGTTTTTAAAGCTAGGTAAGACTAAGAATCCCGGCTGCTGAAATGAGTTATTGAATTCACGTCACACAAAGTCACGTCTTGGAAATGACTACCAAGATGTATCTTTTTGGCAACTCCGAAGGGAAGGTAGTAAGTGGCTTGACCTAGACAAGGTTAAACTGTATGAAGGCAAATCTTTATTGATGCCTGTTCAATCTTTAAGATCGTGTCGTCTTGAGCGCATGTGAACGCGATTTAGATAATAAATAATAATAATAATACCCCCTCCCTATACCCAGAACACGACCTGTTTGCTGTGTGCGGCTGATAGTGCACTGTTTGTGTGCGTGCCGTAGCCTGTGTTTGTTGTTTGCGCCCCATCACCGAAGTGTGTGTTTAAGAGTTGTTCGTGCGGAACAGCGGAGTACGTGTGCTGAAGCCGGAAGACTTATGGCTCCAGTGTAAGAAGTGTAAGAAAATTCAGATACCTTAAGGAGCAACACTCACGCGGGTCGTGTTTATTATTGATTCTGGTTGGTTCTTCAGCCCGTCCGTTCCTTATTCTTGTCCCTCTTCCAAATTCTTTCCACCCTTTCTATATCCCGTTTCCCCAACCCCTTGTTCAAACAATGCCAATGCAGCCAATGCATTGGGGCCGACGTTAGAAAGGGGCTCTAAAAGTTTGCGCCCTAAATTATATTGATACCTTTCCAAGGGGTAATAGTAATATTTTTTCATGAAAGTGTGAAAATTATAAAACTCAAAACTAATGTTGTTATTACTATTTAACGGATAAATCATACTGTGCCAATATTCGTATATCTGACATACAATACTTATTTAGGGGACCCCTTTTTCTCATTGGGGGTCATTTTTTGTATTGTTACGTCACTGGGTCAACGAGACAATAAAATAAAAGATCGCAAAACAGGGAATGATGGAATCGCTTCGAATCTCTGATCCTCGTAAGATAAGGGGATCATGAATGATGATGAAGATGAGATGAGTCACATCCCCCTCCCAGTCATCTAAAAGTGGACGTTATTGAAAATACAGAACCAATTTATTGTGCATGACCTTGTGTACATTAGACGTCTTGAAATTAGATAATTTAGTTAGGATAAAAAGGGTGTGAAATACAAAAAAATGTAGACCATATTAGAGTCATCGTAGGGTGATAGAAATTATATCATTTTAAACTCAATTAATATTCAATAAATAATACAGAATTTTTATGTTAAAATAAAGACCAAATTAATAGAATTAACTATAATATAAATAATAAAGATAATACATATTATACAGCACATTAAAGTTATGTAATATTATTTATGTTATGAAAAGAAAAGCAAAAAAAATACAAATAAATAAAAAGTTCACACATATGTACAAATATAAATCAAATACTACATTTCAGTCACGGCCATTATTGTATCTGTAGCTATTCTGTAGTCGTTGCCATTTTTTGGTCAGGGAACCAGCTATCCATGAGAGCGCCGCTTGCACTAGAGTCAGCAACTCGATGTCTCAGAAGCGGAACGAATCCATGTATACGATACGGCCTTCGCCAAACTTTGTAGATGCGTTGCAATAACGCGCCAATCCGAACAGTATTCTGTAAGAGTTGTACTGAATTCGGAGACGGTTGTACGTCACTTGCTTGTATTTCGACCAGAATTAATACTCCAACCACAGCAAGTCCTATCTGCATGCAGTGAACAAAAAAATCTTTCGATTTTCAGCCTCGTTGCGTCCAAATATCAGCATAGAAAATCAGATTAATTATCCTAAGTACAACTTATAGGACAAAAACGACCTGGAATGCTGAATAGATGCGTCGCTTTTGACTGGAAGGACCCTGGAGTATCTTTGTTGGCGGTCCCTCATTAGTCCGAGTGTGGCTAAATGAGCTAGCTAAACCCTATTCTCGAATTGCATATCCTACCACACGTTGTGCAGGCACGGAGAGTTCTAAAATACAAATCCTTTTTCTTTTCTTTCCTCTTTGTCCTTTTTTGCCCTTTTCCCTGCGCAGTGTACTTTTTGACGTCATTGTTAACTATGGGCCGCGGTTTCCCAGTATTCAGGGTCAATGTTATATCTTCTCAGATTTGACTTCAGTGTCTTTGAATCTTTTCCTAGGCTCACCCTATCTTCTTGCGCAAACATACCTTGTTTAGAAAGCCTTGTATTATATCCATACGCATTACTTGGTTATTCTTATTTTCTACCTTCTGCTCAAATATGATCTGCGATGTACGGTTAAATCTACCGGCAGTAGTGTGCGGAGGGTGAGTCTCTTAAATGTTTCCTTTCCCGGAAGGTAGTGCCTCTTTACTTCCTCTCTGCTTCCCGGCCTTGTTAATTGTATTGTATTTTATTGTAAATATTATTTACTAATAAAGTGAATCAACTGGGGACAATGAGGGCAAATTTTGTTTTGGCAGCTGTGCGGTATCGCCCTGTCAATATGCGGGGCGCTATCGAACAGCTGCCTAGTAGCATTAAAGAATTCTAACCAGGTGGCGAATGAGTAGGACCGAGATAGGAGTCTTGAGCTTATTGCATCGCTCCTGGGTAAGCGGTGGGTCCGCCCTTATTGCCTATCGTAGTTGGTGCTTCAGGATTGAGGATGATTCACTATATGTTAATACTGACATGAGGAAGTATAGAAGAAAAAGAATATTCAATACAAAAGACAGCTGATCAATAAAAAAAATTAAAATATATCACATTTCATATAGTTTGTTTGGGAGAAATTTCGAGGAAGAAACGAGCCAGGGACAAAAGTAGATGTACATTTACTAACTCGTACATCGCTAACTTCTTTATAACTCATATTTCTCCTCCTAGTAATACCCCTCCCCCACGAAAAGTGGGGAAACGTGGGAACCTTCAACATTTATTATGGCGGGGGGTGGCGGGGGCGGCGAGGACCCGAACCTACGGCAAGTATCGGGAAAGGGGAGGAAGCGACCCACCCCACCCCCACCTCTCGTGTCTGTGCGAAAAAAATCAATAGCCCCAGACTGGGGGGGCGCCACCCCAGACCATTGCGCCAAAACCAATAATAAAATATATCATTCATCGCCGGTTGCTTGTTGCTAGGCCCTGCGGATAGCTATAAAGTTAATCTCATTATTCATTACGTAGTCAATGGTAGCTGCTACCATAACCAACGCCTATTAACCTATGACACGCGTGTTAAAGGTGAAACGCCGCAGCATTTTGGGCGACACGCCAGCGTTCACTAATACCAGAGTTATCAAAGAACACGTGTCCCGTCATAACAACGTTCGACTTTATCACTACGTAAATATTACGTATGTATCTTTTTTGAGTCTCACTTTGTGAAAAAGACAATTAATTGAAATAAGTAATTAATTAATTAACATCAAATCAAATACCTTGAGTTTAATATTTTTTCCATATAGGTAGGAGAGGGGGTGACGTGCCAGCAATGTTAAGTTAGATTTTCTAAAAATTTTGACACGCCGAGACCACAAGGTTCGCCATCACTGGCCTATTATATTATCAATCAATCATTTTATCTGCGACGCAAACGAATGTCTCCAATCTTCGTTAACTACGGATTAATGTAACGCTCACTGCAACTGTGCGGTAGCTTAAAAAATATTTTTATATCATTATTTACAGTATTTTAAATACTGCTTCTGTTCTGAGACGTTTTCGGAGTCGTTCTTATATTTTTACAACAGTGATTTATTTTGTATAGTATTTTTCGGATCATCGGTTGTGTTACAGTTTCGGAGGCTGGCCAGCCGAGTTTTCAGAAGATTCAAGACAGCAGGGAGAGCGAACATCGGTAGAAGAATCGGCGAGTAACAGCCCAGTTTCACAAATGTTGGTGTAAATAAATTTCAGATCCTTTCACACCGTCCGACCAGAGAAATTGGATCACTGCTCGTTGTTTCTCCTTGGTGCGAACTACTAGCGGAGCGGACATGCTTAAACTGTGAAAGCTGGAAGGCAAATGGCGTGACTGCAGTCGTACCAAGGCAGTACGACAACCTTGAAGGTGTATTATGGCGAAAGTGTAGATAAATTTTAACTCGCCCTCGTAGATTCTTAATAAAAGAGAGCTCCAAAAAGTTAGCAAATCGAAAAGGCCACATCGCTCGGAAGACGGACAACCGTTGGACAAACGCCAGTTATCCGATGGTACCCGAAGAGATCAACAGGCAGATATGTTGCCATTTAGAACTGATAAAATAATGAACAGAGAAAAAAACGAGCAGTGCATAGAAAACGTCGATTATTAATAAATTATCGGGTGTTGGCAAAAAGGAAGCTGAGCAAAGATTCATGGAAATGACCACATGAACAGAACATCATGTCTTTATATTCATTTTTCTGTTTTGCATAGTGTTTCAATCATGGGATAGCGAGAGTATTTTACTTATTTATTATGTTATTAGAATTCTTTATAACCCTGTTGAAAACCATTATTAATGATTTTCATATTTGTATGACAGACAACGCATGAACCTGTCTTCTTTAGTACAGAACTAGTTAAGCTGACAGTGAACATCTCTTACATTACGAAGCTTGTCTACCTTTTTTGTATATTTATATGTATATGTATAGAATAATATAAATAAATTGTAGATCACATTTCGTTCGACACAAACGTATTTTTTTTACAATGATATAAAATATATTTTTTAAATCCATCGGCGCACAGGCCACCGTATCAGACAGACATGTAACAGCCGCCCCTCTCTCTCCCACTCGCGCGACTCCGTACAATTTTAATATAAAAATTGTTTTTTCTTCTCCCTCTACCGCGGAACCGGAGCACGAAGTGCGCCGGTGTGCGTGCAGTGTGGCCACACAACGGAACTACTCCCACACCGGTTTGAATTTTTAACGTTGAAGTTTCATGTGGAATTTATACATTCTTGTATCAAATATCTCATAAGTGTACGCTAAACATACGAGTGTATTGGAAAATTTTATTTTTAATATAAACCTTTTACGAAGAACGCGATTTCTTTGTCCCGGCGCAGAGCACGAGACGTGTAGGTATAAAATATATATTCACAGTTTCCGAAAACTCATGTTGCTCGCATGAAGGAAACGATTCTACATACGTCATATTTGCAGATGAAAATATTTACTTTGAAAATTGAAATACACAATGTCAAAAAAATATGATTGTTACTAATCATTTAGCAACTGATTATTCCTAAATACAAATTAAATGTATTAATCAGAAAGATATATGTAATCAATTTTATCGAAAAATATTGTCGGTGCTACCGAGATTCGAACCTGGATCGCTTTCCTAATCCGGGGAAGGTGCATTACCAACAATGCTACAGCGACAGTATTTTAATTTATTCAAATTTATACATAGCAATATTATCTTTGTGGTTAAAATTCATATTTTTATTTATTATCTTTGTTTTATTAACCACTTAATTGAATTTAAATACATTTACCGGCTTCGAAAAATACAATTTTCTTCTTCAGGATGTCATAACTAACTAAATATATGTTTTAGTTAGTTATGACATCCTGAAGAAGAAAATGGTATTTTTCGAAACCGGTAGATGTATTTAAACTCAATTAAGTGGTTAATAAAACAAAGATAATAAATAAAAATATATATTTATCGTTCAATTATTTGAAAGCCATCTTAACAACATTACAGTTAAATTTGTCGTCAATGCGCTGTGTTGGTACAGCATAATTGGTCAATGCATGTCCCTCGGATAGCTGTTTGCGGTGTCCCTGGGAGAGAGCAGATTTTTTGAATATACAATAATTATTAATTCCAAATTAAGTGTATTAATTAGAAAGATACCATACACATATAAAAACAATTTTATCGAAAACAAATGTTGTTGCCACCGAGATTCGAACCTGGATCTCTTTCTATCTGAGGAGCACGCATTAACCGATTACTCTTCACCAATACAGTGCATTGATGACAAATTTTCAAACTTACATGTTATACTTTCCAATTTGATACATGTATCGTTCCATTATATGAAAGCCATCTTAACCTTTACCATACCGTGACATAAAATATCCGTATGCAGCCATGCTGTCAACTCGTGTTACCGTAAGAAATTTATAACATTTTAAATGTGAAGAAAGCTTTTATTAGTTCAAATGGCTTTAAAATTATTAATCCTAAAACATTACTCTAAATATTGAGCATTAATTACGAAAATGGGATCAATATCCTAATACAATTCTGAGAATTCATCAAATCCTATACAATACTACCTTTTTACTTATCTATCTTTATTAAATTAGCGAGAAAGAGATAATCATATATTTGTATGTTCGTTATTATTTTTATTGTGAAATAAATGTACCATCTCTATTTGTCTTACCACTAATGGTATTTTTCCCAGCATATTAATTTTACAACTGACTGAATTGAATAATAACTATTTTTGTATGATACGCTTTACACAACTGGTTTTTCACTAGTCAGTTCTAAGCATAAACATTTTCTTTATAATCAACTAAAATATTAATTTTAATACAGTTTTAATTGAGGCGGTAGACCTGTGTTACTGCATGGTATTGGAAGGGTTAACATCACAGTTAAATCTGTCGCCAATGCACTGTGTGTAATCATTTTGTATAAAAACCACGAATTTTATTTCACGCCAACTGATTTCGCTTAGTTCAAGCTTCGTCAGGGCGTACTTAAAACTTTCAATAAATACAAAAAGAGTGCACTCATGTATACATAAAGAGGAAAATATATATATTTAGATAAAAAATCAAGAGAGGGAAAATTACAATGTGTCAACATTTAATATACGTCAGTATATAAAGAAAACATACCCAATATAGGGCTAATGGATACATTTATTGATTATTTTAAAAAAATGACCCCAGTGGGGTCTAATGGCACGCGTCCACGAAATGAGACATGATGAAATTTAGTTGAGATAAGCCTCACAACTATCGATCTGGATATCAGTTTGAGATTGGTAGAAAGGGTCAATAACTCAAATCTGCACACTAGACTACATTCGATTTGAAAGCGAGACTTTTTACGTATGCCCTAACGTCACATATAACCGTAGATATATAAAATTAATTAATTTCAAACATTTATTCCGTCGGCTGCCGGGCGGAATCAAATTCTCCCGACTGAAACATAAATAGTAAAAAGGACGTTTGACGAGGTGGGGCACGAGGCTCCGAAGAAACTCGTGGGAGTGAAATCTCGAAACAATCTCTGAGTCAAAATCTACTAGCGTATTGTGATCTGTCTTTTGTTATATTTAAAACAAAAAAAAACTGGTATCATAAGTTGAAATCGCGGCGTATGACATTTCATGTCCGTAGCGAGAAATCTAACATCAGTTTTCCGATGTTGCCTGTTTGCGTGATGAATATTCATTGAACTCTCACGATATAACATATTACGAATTTAACCCTTCCCTAACCATGCAGTGACACAGGTCTACCATCATAATTAAACCTGTAATATTTCGGCAAATACAAGCAACATAAAATTTATATTTTAGATAATTCTAAAGAAAATATTAGCGCTTAGTGAAAAACCAATTATGAAAAGGGAATCCTACAAAAAAATATATTTTTTCCATTAAATCCGTTGTGAAATTAGTACGTTAGAAAAAATACCATTTATTATATGAAAGACAGAGGTCACACACTATTTTCACAGTGAAAAGAACAACAAACATACAAATGTAATTGTCTCTTTCTCACTAATTAAATGAAGAGAGATAAGAAGGAAGGACACATAGTGTAGGACTTAATGAATGCTCTAAATTATGTTATTAATCATTTTTTCAAAATTTAATGCTCAATATTTAGAGTAAATTCGTGCCATTAAAGCCATTTAAGCTAATAAAAACATTTTTTCTAACTGTTATTTATGGTAACACGAGTTGACAGCATGGCTGCGTTCGGGTATTATATATCATGGTGTGGTAAAGGTTAATACATTTTGTCACATTCTGTATCACATCTTTCTGGCGTGACCCACAAAAGTGATACAATTTTTGTAACAATGTATTCACAATTCGTGACTATAAAAAATCAAATTGAAAAATATTTTTGATGTAAAAACGTCAAAAATATTCTGTATGGCTAGGGCTATCCTCACCCCCCTCCGCCTCTCAGCCACCCGTCGCCACGCCGCAATTTCACGATGCGGCCAAACGAATTCGTTACTAAAAGAACTAAAATTCGATTTTAAATAATATTGTATACAATCCAGGCAAAGTACTATAATAAATAACCGCTTTCTACGAAATTAATTTTTAAAATGTCAAAATAAATGCAATTTTATTCCTTCTTTCCATTCTTTCCACTAAACTGTACAAATATTACAGATGCGCGATATTTACACATTACTTAAGAGTATTAAATGCACTTACTATTTTTTTTTAAAAATCATTTAGTATATAATATAATATACATCATCGAAAGTCGAATGGACGTTAGTTATGACATCCTGATGAAGAAAATGGTATATTTCGAAGCCGATAGATGTATTTAAACTCAATTAAGTGGTTAATAAAACAAAGATAATAAATAAAAATATGAATTTTAAGCACAAAGTTAATATTGCTAATTTTAAAAGTAATATTAAAGTTGAAAAGTTTCCGCTGGACTTTCTAATTAATACATTTAATTTGTATTTAAAATATCACAGACCTATGTTCTGAATAATAACAACTTTAAAATAAAAATGTGTTGTCCTTAATAATTATATTATTGTTAATATATTTTGCTTCTCGTATAAATTGTCATAAATATATCTTATTATAATATCTCGAACAATAGTACAGCTAGGAAAAAAGTTTTGGAGAAGTTTTTCAGGTAAGAACTTAGTTTAACACCGGACAACTGTTGCACTTAACAACCCTTATGTCCACACAAGACTGCGGGAAGCGCAATGGCCCTAAAATGCCTTTTGGTACGGGGGTTAACTATAAGGGTGGTGTTACTTCGTTTCGTAGGGGGTGATTGCTTTCATCTTCAAATGTGAAGAATGAAAGAGAATTTTATCACGATTATCGAATACTTTCAGTCTTTGCTATTTTTGCTTTTTTTATATTTAACATAATGTGAATGTGGGTCTGTCTGTTTATTATTTATCAATCTGCATTTAACCGATCTTAACCAAATTTTGTAAAGATACTTTTTTTAGGAACCTGTTTATTATGTTGAACGCCATATTTTTCTCAATTGCACTCTAAGTCTCTGAAGAAAATATAATTAATATCACTAACAGATATCTAACATCTTAAATTTTGCATATATCGTTACTTGCAACGTTAGAGATATTCACATAATGTGGCCATCTTGTAGTGGGTGGTTAAAATGTTCAAGACAATAGATCAGCCCGCCGACTGTGTGATTCGTTTCTTGAATGCACGAAACATAAAACCAGCAGTCATTCAACGCCAAGTGTGTCCTGTTTTGTCATGATTTGTCCTGATTTGGCGTCAAGTGATTTCCATATTTTCTTTTATCTGAAGCGGTTTCTTGGTGGCAAGACGGTGATGAATTCAAAGACGGAGTGCAGACATGTGTTATATGACGAAGGTATATAAACATTGGTGCCACGTTATGATAAGTGCCTTAATAATGGTAGCGAATATGTTCAGAAGTAGTTTAAAGTGTGTAGCGTCCGAAGAAAGTAATGTGTTGTAAAAATTATGTTGTTTTTCTTTATTAAAAAAATACGGTACTTAAATAAGCGTGCTTTTAACTAACAGATGATTAGGATTCTAAATTTATTAGAACACCTTAACAATAGTGGTGTCTATAATGTTGCAAGGAAACCATGGAGCAACGCATCGTGACAATGACGTATGGTAATACTGGACCTCACCCCCAGAATATTTTGCCCGAGCCTCATTATGACATGTGATATCGCACGGTTAAGGCTTTGTGCCACCCCGGGCAAGGGGTAAACACAGATGTTTAAATCACGCACGGTGAAAACATTGTGATGACGTGAGGAACGAGACCCTTAAACGCATTCAGGGCTGTCAAATATTACAATTTTTAAAATTTCATTAAAACGTAAAAATAGATATCTAGGGTGTCCAGCGGAAAAAATTCTAAATAAAATTGTAATTTCTCGTAAACCATCTGTGTGAGGTAAGGTTTGACCATTATTTACCAGTCGCAATGAGTCACTGGTTGGGAGTACACCGCGCGTTCGCGGTTGAGCAATATTTAAAGTGCGGTGGTTCATTGGTTCGTGCGTGTCGCACTTTTTGTACTCACTTTAATATTCGACGAGTAAGTGATGGGCCGAGCACGCAACTTATCTCAAGTTCGACGTGAAGTCATGCGCAATCCGCGTAAATCGATAAAGAAGATTGCAGCCTGTACTGGAATAAAAAAATCAACAGTGCACGTTATTTTGAAAATGAAACTACAGTTTCATCCATACAATCTGCAAATCGTGCAGTTTCTCAATGAAAATAACCATTCTTTACGTGTAATCTTAGCGAAAACGATGCTAGAACGTTTTGGAACAGCGTGAACGTTTGAAAACATATTATTTACTGACGATGCACATATTCAAATCGATGGCTATGTTAATAAACAGAACATGAGACACTGGTGCCCCGACAACCCAAGGGAACGCCATCAAAAACGACAGTGTGGTGTGCAATTTCTGCCGGAGGGATAATTGGCCCTTATATTTTCAACCAGCGAGAGACAATCACAGCTGACGTATATTGATCGACGAGTTTTTGATACTGTATCGCACGGAATTACGAGGTCGCCGCGGTGACGCTAATTAAATGATATGAAAAGACACGAGTCAGTAATTTAAAGGTAGAATCATCGGCGTGGCGCCAGAGACACGTGGGATAGATATTGGTAAACAAAGACTATAATTTTTTTTATAAAATGCGCCTTACTAATACGGTGGGCAAAATATGAATAAATGAATTTACTGTTTGTAACTGAAATAAAACAAGGTATTCTGCGAGCGAGAACCCATTATATCGCCGTAGTGTACCTATATTGAACACTTTTGTATTTCATTTCCTTCGACCTCATAATCATCATCATAATCACTGGTTGAGAGTATCTGAGATCGGCGAACAACCCTTGTCTACATTTCTTGTTTCCTATGTGGAACACAATATAATATAAACATTTCTCAGAATTACATAAATTAGAAAGAAAAAAATACCGGCGAGCCTAATAGCATGTGATCCAAAAATAATTTGATTTTATATGAAAACGTACTTATATTTTTATTTATCATTACATATAATAAAAACATTATTTTATATTTCTGTAATATCTATATTGCGCAGTCTTAGTCAGAATGCAGTGCTATTTTTACATAACAATCTGTAGTGCACTGAAGATGACCCCTACTTTATGACTGCTTTAAAATAACAAATTACCGACAGGGACTAGCCTCAGTACTTCATTATATTGAATAAAAATTACTTAAAAAAACATGAGATTATGTAAAAACAAAACATCTGTTATAGACAGGAAATAAAAATTGATCTTGCAGTTACTACAAGGGTAGGCAGAGAGAATATAATGCCACACTCTTCTGTTCTGGCATATTACTCAATGTATCTTGATTAACATCGTATTTGATTAACATTCTATCAACAAAGTCGAAAGTGGTGGTATTCGAGGAGGAAAGCAAGACAACGTGCAAAATATATGTTGGTAATGAATGTAATACTCTACACTGAGATAATCAATTCTGAAAAAAATTTAGGGCAACCCTGATTCATACAGGGTTGACAAAATTTATGCCCAAAGGGGTTGTACAATGGGTACAATGAAAAGGCAAAAACCGCGATAGTTTCTTTCAAAAACGTGTGCTTAACCGAGACACTGAATGGATAAAGGAATTTTGTACCCTCAACACAATAATTATCTGACGATAAATTCAATAACACCTTCCATCGATTATATTGCATTGAACGATCAATACTCAGCAAATCTATTGAACCAACCAGCCGTGAAAAATCGAAAAATTATTGGATATTTATGATCTGATTTCAATTATAAAATTATGTACTTCAATATTGTTAGACTCAATTATTCGAACTTTGGTAGTTAATACCAGTCTGACTTAGAGTTGTAGAAATTGGTCTATTTGAATAATAATTAAAATTCATCTGGAAATACGGAGATTGGAAAAAATGTAACATGCTTATCCCTTAAACCGCTAGGCGTACAAATTTTTCTGACCTCTTATATTAAAGATACCTTAAACTCATTGCCAGATGAAAGCCTCGAAAATCTCGTAATCACATGACATTATTGGTCACATTTATGTCTTCAACTTGACCAAGTTTCTGTTAAAAACATGGATATTGGAAAGATAATAGTGTGACCCAACATAATTGTAGTTGCTAGCTTCATGTCACTGTCTTTCCATACTTTCTACAGTTGGTTCATAACAACTTTAGCTAGTTGTATGCGTCTTGGATCTTCCCGTCCACTGTCACCATTGTTAGTGATCAGCGCGCCCAAATAAATTTCTTCTTGAACCACCTTCAATCATGTCATTCGTGAAGATTGTTGTACCGAATTCATTTGTACGATCCATTAAAAGTATCAACATAAATTTCTAATTTAATATTTCTCACGTAAATATCTCACGAGGTACACATTCGATCAATCAACATCGCCAAATCTACCCTTAAACTGAGTTAGTAGCCTATAATTAATAACCCTTATTTACATTCTGTTTTTCAGAAATATTTTAGAAGTCGGCTAAGCCTAACTTCAGATGCAGTCGATTTAAATGTGAATACGTATTAAGAATACTTAAAAATGGATATATATATATATATAGATGGATGGGTCCAGAATTTCTGAGTGAGGATTTTTGCAGATGCATCTAGAATAAAGCTGGATGCAGTTTATAAGTGCACGTAACCCGGTAAGTATTTGCATACTAGAACGCTTAAGGGATTTCGGGGTCTCATTTTAAGGGTGTATACTAATGCCTGTATATTTTTGCGTGCATTAGCACTGTTACGCATTTTAAAGCATGCGATGCATTGTGGAGGTGAATCTAATGAGTGCGTTTAGCATGCAGCGTTGCACGTCATAGGTGAATTTTTGATTTTTACAATACAAGGTGTTCCGTAATGAACTTGTTCATATTTTTATAAGATTTATATATTTTAATGGTTTACTTCATCGTGTCGCTTTTATGACATCTGTAAAAGAGAATTTTCTCCTTGACGTAGATCAGTGTGGAGGATTCCGATTATATATATGTTTTGCCTTCAATGATTTATTTGGTTTAGTGAAATGTTATTTGTTTGCCAATTTGCCCTAAAACATGCTTGCCAAGTTGGGCAATGCATTTTTAAATCTGTGTAAAATATATCTAGCTGTTCAATGTTTATATTTTATATGTATCTGAATAAATTTTTAAATATGATGACGGATATTAAAGATATGCCAAAAGACCTGGTAGTCGGGTGCTTGTCTAATGACCAGATATATAATATTTGTATTTTTAATAATTGATAAACAGTCATAAACAGATTATCTATTATAATAAACGAACAGTGCTGTTTCGCAATAAACTGTATTTTTTAATGAATTGAATACAAATATTACAAAATGTCGAAAAACTAAAAACATCTAATGACTACTTATTAGTTTTAAAAAAAACGATGATAATGATGAATGCATATAAGTATTATTTAATAATATAAATATATAATAATATCGAGTAAGTACAATAATCAGGCATCTCAGTGGTCTTTTTTGTGTAAACTTCGCATGTGTGATACGTGAACAGTACCCAGAGAAGGAAAGAACGAATGAAAATTTACTGACTTTATTTCTAACAATTTAATATTTCAGCAATATTTGAATATGTCCAAGAACACACAATTACAGGATTTTTACCTACAAAGGCACTGTTATTAAACAAATATCTCATAAAGACAAAGCAATTTAAAAAAAAATATATTTAATGGAAAATATATGAAAGTATGGGGTAATTACAGGGCTTATTAAATTTGGTCCATAAATGGCGATGGTGTAGCGGTATTCGAAGCGAGTCCACATATTAATATATGTACAACGTTCAAAAATTTAATAAATGTGGAGATTGAGGGGTGAAAATTGGTGAACGTTATATATATATATAGTGATCACTTAAGCCAGCCGAAGACAAGGTCATAAAAACATATTAAAAAATTTAATTAATACGTTCAAAATAAACCATTTTTACGGAGAACACATTTTTGTTGAGAAGTTGCATTTACAGAACATAGTTCAGTGGTATTTTTAATACAAATTAAATTAATCAACAGAATACAGAACATTTTAATCGATAGATTTTTCTGTACATCTATCTAGTTGATAAATTTAATTTGTATTACGCTTGATACGTAATTGAATGATATCGTGTCATAACTCATTTAATTCGTCATATTATTTCATACCACCCGGTAATTGACTAAGATCTGAAGATTATGCGTCATCATTCTCCGTGTGCGGTCTAAACAAACAAAGTGCACCGCCGATGTCTGCGACATGACCCATTCACGAGGTACTCGGAAACAATCCTCGCGGTCTAATGTCCCCGGGTGATTCTTCACTCGTCACACAGCACTGTGAGAAAACTCAACGAACGGTTGCTGAACGCGCCGGGTGACTAATTGCATTGCAGATTTCAAGTGGAGGAAGATCTGCTTTGAATTATGCATTTGAGATAAAAATGCTGCAGTTAATTAGGGAGATTTTTGCCACGGCATCTGCCGCCGTACCATGTGACAATCCTGATTAAAAAAATACCAATAATCATTATTATTATATACGTAAAACTTGTAGATATTTTGATATTAGAATTAATGATCACTTGAAATATCTAAATACCAACAGCTATTCTGATTTTTCTGATAATTTTTTGTAAACAAACCATTCTTTTGACAATAATAAGGATCTAGAAATTTTACATACAAATACCACGGGCTTACAGATAGATAAATTAGAATTTTTTGAAATAAAATATGGTCAATATAGTAAATTAATCTTAATAATAAACAATAGTTGTATATTATAAAATCATTCTACTAATTACTCTTATACAGCACAATGGAGTCCTGGTACCGACACTAATGTATGGAAGTGAGACATGAAACTGGCAGAAGACGAACGAAAGTAGCCTGAATGCAGTGGAAATGAGATTGCTTAGACGTATGTGTGTCAGATCCATTTATGACAAGAGTAAAGAATGCAGAAATAATGTATAGTGAGTAAGATAAAAAAAGGATCATTAAGATGGTTTGGTCATATGGAATGGATATATGGTAAGGAAAACATATGACACAAGTGTTGATGGCACTAGAGATTGAGGACGTTCGCGGAAAACTTGGCACGATCAGGTAAACCAGATACTGGAGGATGGATGTGTGAATGTGGATGAAACGAGAATTTTGTGTCAGGACAGAAGAGTGCGGCGCTCTATCCTCTATGCCTACTACCGCGGGAAATGGCGTTATGGTAAGTTAGTTAGTTATATATTTTCACGTAGCTTCACTTTGTATGTGCTTACATTTTATCTATATTACATTAGTATTTTTATTCTCTCATTTGATATATTTTCACTTTTACTTTGTCTTGTACCTATGTACATATATACTTTCATTTTGTATTTAAATTGTGTTTTCCTTAGTATTCAACGAGTTCATTTGATTGATTGATTTCATTTAAAACAACCATCCCAGTTTGGCAATTCATTTTAAAAATATGTTTTTATGTATTACACATATTTTATTTATTTATTTGTAGCATAAATAGTACATAGGAAAAAATGAAGGTAATTACTTTACTATACTGTTTTAAAGCAATTACCTGTACAGTTTTTAAAAGTTATAATTGTTGAGAGGTAAGTAAGTATAATGTTAAGTAAGTTATAAAAAGTTATGTGAAAAAAATACAATCTGAAGTTATAAAATATTATTTAAAAAATACTGTCTTTTGCAGTGATTTTTGTCATTCTGGGCAACAATTTGAAGAAACCAAATATAAACAATGGGAAAATTAATAATCAAATATGGCGAACGGAAATAGTCGAAATAAAACGTAATATAGGTAAATAGGTAAGTAAATTAGTAAACTATTTAAGCTATTGTTGATAAAGTTAAACTAATTTTGATGTAATTATGTATATCACATTGTACGAAATGTTCTCACCTTTTTGGGCCACCCTGTATATAAAAATAGTTTGACGTTTTATCTTTAAAAATCGTAATAAAATAATAATTATCTACGTGCAAAATATTTGCATCAGTAATATTACCGTTTATTTAAATATATTACTTACAAAACAACATTATTGCAGTAATGAAATTCTTAGGATTTGTGTTAAGGCAGCCAAGAACATGCACAGTCAGGTATCCTACCCATAAAATATTGTGGACTAGGTCTGTTACACTCTGTATACAGGTATATTTTTTTCCCTTACAAATGCCAATAAATGTCTTAGAGAGGAATGTTGAATATTAAATATAAGGCATTTTAAAAAAATACGTCTTGTTTTCACAAAAAATGTGTCACGGTCTATGAATTGAATGGCATTAATGTGAAAGAGCTGTAGTTTCAACAAGTGGATATATATATATATCCACTTGTTTAAATATATATAAATGTTAAAATATATATATTTTAACATTTGTTTCTTCTCTATGAGAGTAAGACTCGTGTATAGAGAAGGAGTATATACATACCACACAGCGCGCGCCACAATCAATTTATCGAAGGAAACATTCGATGAACACATAATTTCGCGTAATGGATCTATGAATCGGCCTCCAAATCGTGTGATTTAACACCTTTGGATTATTTTCTGTAGAGATATGTGAAGTCGCTAGTCTACGCCGATAAAACAGAGACGATAGACGACTTGAAAGCCAACATTCGTCGCGTTATCGCCGATATATGTCCCCAGCTGTTCCTAAAGCGGTCGAAAATTTGATTTCCAGATTGCGCTTTATTCGAGCCAGCCGCGGCGGCGCCCATATGCGCGAAATCATATTTAAACACTAATGGCATAAAATTATATTTCCAATAAAGCCAATACCGTGTCCAAAACCACGATTTTTATTTGTTATCTCAAAAAAAAACACCTTTATATATTATAGAACAATTCAGTTGACCGTTAAGTAGATATAAATGATTATGATGAATATTGTAATAAAAACATATAGCGTCATTATCGTAAAAAAATCATTGTTTAGTGCTACACAATTTTTGTACTTAAAATAAAAAAATGTTATTTGAACTTGCAGATATGACTTTATAAAATGGTGCGTTTTCAATATCTTTTAAAATAAAGTATCAGTAAATGGCCCCGCTCCTTGTGACAAAGAGTTCACGCTTTTGGGCCTGCCACTGCAAATCCCCGTTCACTGAACTTAGACTTCTGGCAACGGCTGGTCGGTTCCACAACCCTCCCTGAAATAGCGGCCGACCTGAGAGATTGGCCATTCAGGTTGTCTGGGATGCAGAGCTCTTGAAGATACAGAGGCGACATGTGGCCTTGTAAATCAAACGGCACAATTTAAACGCGACTCTTTCAAGGAAACGAAGCAAGTGTAACTCGTACGAAAGCAATGATATATGATAGAATTTAGAAGTTACATGAAATATCCATGCTGCCGCATCAGAATAGATATTTTATCTAGTATGACATGACGATTACTTTGTGATGAAATATAATTATTTTAATTTTCAAAACAAAACTTTGTACTACACTAGAGATGCAGTCCTTCTCATTATCAGATGATAACTTAACTAAATAGTTTTGTAGTCTATTCAGGCAATGGGGCGGAGCTTGAGAAGAGGGGTGAGGTTTCTGGCGTTAGCGGGAATATGTACAGTAAAGGTGAAGTGTTAGGGAATGTTATATTGTTTTAGTGTTTTTTCTCCGACTTTAAATTCTTTTATATTTCAACGGTTTCCAAATTGTTCAAAAGAATTAACGTGTGTGTATTAAAAAAAATTGTTTTGAAAATTAAAATAAGATTTACAATATTTTGAGTATGTCCAAATCTTTGTAGGAACTAATTACTGGGTTTTATCCCCTGGGGGATTGTCATCAAGATTATGGAGAGAAAAAAAAGTCAATAGATGGGGACAGCATATTTGGTAATAAATAAGTGAAATGTTCCATCATGATTTAATATATACAACTTCCAAAATTTGATAGATGTGGTAACGTGGGTAAATAGATGAACGTTACATTGTGTAAAGTGATCACTTAAGCCAGCCGATGACAGGTCGTAAGCCCTGTAATGCCCAAGACTTCCATACTTCTCATATGTCTCTGTGAGACATCTTAATCTTAAAATAAGATTGTAATCTATTCAGCTGAAACAGTGGCAGGCCAGCATAAATAATATTATCAGTAAATTTGGTCATGTTGAACAAATGAATGTGGAGAGAATGGTAATGTGATATCTCTACATGTTTGCACGTTGGTCCACCAATTATTGACCTTGAGAGCAAGTAAGTCCCGCTGGAAACCATCCAGCCATGAGACGTATCGTGACCATGTGACAATAAGTTTGTTGGATTATTTTTCTACGAAATAATAATATTTCCGTGTATTGCTATAAAGCAATGCTACAGTAGCTTAAAGAATTGACGGAAAACTGATTACGAACGAAATTGAATATCTTTGAAAACATTTTTTTATCTGCATGTTAACGACCTGGTAACGACATTGACAAATTGAATAACATTAACATTCAAGCAGTGGCGTGGCTCAGGCCCAGAGCAACCCGAATTCGGATGAAATTCTCCATGAAACTAAAAAATACTTTAAATGTTTAAATCATTATATTATTAATATTAGTTGACCAAACATCTATTGATCTGTATTGAATTATTTGACTGATACAGCGACGTAATAAAAATGTTTTTTTTTTTACAATATTTCTCAGAGGATTATTTTATCATTTCTATTAGTGATGACCTCAAAATCACAAACCGTGAATCAATCACTGATATCTTTGAGTCACAATCATTAACTACTATCTATTCAACACAACGTAAGTAGGCAAAAATAAATATAAATTGTATGATTTAATTATTACAGTGCAGGCCTCATTTTATTAACAACAGTGAAAATAACGAGTCACCTGCCGGTATATAGATTACCAACCAAGCTATAATGATACTAAAAAATTTTGATAAGATTTCGTCTTCATATGTTTTACTTTAAATATGTATTTTTTCCCATCGTTTTATTTACCATGTTTATCAAAAATCTTTGAGTAGAGCTAACTAGGCTATGTTTATTCAATTAAATACATTTTATTAAATTGAAGGTTAAGGAAACTAGGGCACCTGTAGAAGACTTGGCGTAATCAGATAAAAAAAAGGTAACATATAGGTTCAAAAATTTGTCGCTAAAAGTATTGTCGCTGTAGCATAGTTGGATAATGCACCTTCCTCGGTTAAGAAAGAGATTCAGGTTCGAATCCTAGTGGCGCAACAACAATATTTTTCGATAAAATTGATTTTATATGTTTATCTTTCTAATTAATATATTTAATTCATATTTAAGATAAATCAAGTACTGAAGGACGGCTTTGTTAAAAGAGAGCATGCTTGAGAAGATGTATGAAGAGTGTGGCGTACTATTCTCTACGTTCTGTAAAATCTCACCATCACAAATAAAATGTGATATAATTTATTTTTCAGTTAATTTTTCGGGAGATTTCGCATGATTCCTACCCCGGCATCTTCTCGGCACGCCAATGGCGTTAGCCAGTTCAACTTACATTTGATAAAAACATTTATACATTATTTTACGTAAAATTCCTTCTCGCCGATCAGGCCGTGTAATCCGGCCGCTTGACGAATCAATCGGGGTCCGCGGACAATCGGAACCGCGCCGCCAAATGAGGCGCGGATAATCGAACCTAATTTGAGCCGCGCCGCACTGAGGGACATTTTAACTATCAGACATAAAATGACGAAAAAAGAAAAAAAAATCTTCGATCTAATGCAGGGCTTCAAAGAGTACAAAAATTATTTAACCCTTCCCAAACCATGCAGTAACACAGGTCTACCGCTCTAATTAAACCTGTAATATTTTTATAAATACACGCAACATGCAATTTATATTTTAAGTTAAATTGAAGGAAAATATTTTCGCTTAGAAATGAAAATATAAAAATATTTAAGGCTAATCCTACAAAAATAATCTCAAGTGCTCTTTAATTCTAATATCAAAATTTCTGCAAGTTTTACCTATATAAAAATAATTTCAATCATTGCAAATTAGTTTGTAGACCTCCGTTATTTTTTCAATATCGTCCTTATCCTTGTTATTAAATATATAATTCTTTAATTTGTTATTTGTGTAAAAAGCTGGTTATATAGAATTTGGGATATTTTTTTATAATTGAATTTGTAGTATGATTATTTTAAAAACCCGATTTTTTCTGATATGATCTGATCAACTTTTTGTTTAACAAATTATCTATTAATTTAATAATATAACCATTATTAAATGCAATTTGTTTATTAATATTTAATTCTATGTTGAAGTTATTTATGGATAAGGGAACATTAACTAATCTAATAAGTATGGAACGAAAAGCTGATAATTTTTGAAAATAATATATTTTTCCTTTTGTAAAATATCTTCCTAAATTATACCAGGTGTGTTTTGGTCAACCTCGTTATCTTCCAGTATCCACAACATTATCACCTGTTTAAATGTCCCTTTATCTAAGCTCTAACAACTCGACTACTACACATGACACGTACAATGCGTACAACACATAACAAAACACTAAAAAACGTTTAATAAAAACGTATTGAGATGTCGTGATAAATAAAATTGTATTATATTTTCAAAATTACGACTCAGTAAAGGGACCTCTAACGATATTCTTAAAATTAAATAAACTACCCCCCTACGGGTGTAATTCTTCACCAACTGTCGGGCCTATTGTTTCGGAAGCACCCCGGTCTTGAATTCATCTGTTCATTCATTATGTTCATCCCTTATATCATACATCTTTCTTGTTTCATAACATCAACCCTTTATTCTTTTCATAACAATTCTACGAGTCTCATACGTCTTTTTTTGTTTCACAATGATTGCTCACTTGTTTTTATCCAGGTTTAAAAAACAATCGTGCCACGATTCATATTAAAAAATGTTTATTTTTTTGTATGCTGCACATAACCATAAAAAATAAAATATAATTGATGAGAACACTGAATTTATTTAATAACTCTCATCGCCATTTGTTAGCTCACTATATAACGAAATGTTTTCAGGCTTTTCAATAAAAGTTTGTATTTTAACAGCCCCTTTAATTTCGTGAGAAGTAAAAATACCATAAGAAAAGAATTTTCCTACTATGTACCTATATTCCGATAGCCCTGAACATCACATTGCAGAATGAGATAATCACACTGTCAAGCCTTATACTTTTAATTGATTCTAAGGCAGAGGTTACAGTAGACCATTTTCTTGATTGACTGTTAAAGCAAAAGAAAATAAAATGAATTTTTACTCGTATAACTAAAATTCAATTATATAATAAAGACAACGAAATAGACACATCGTTGCAGACAAACGCTGTGAAATTATCAACGTGAAAACTGGGTAAATTTGACACTTTGGGAGGCCTTCGTCCAGCAGTGGATAGAGAACGGTTAATAATTGTGAGAACTGTAAATGTATGTGTGTGTGTGTGTCATGAAAGCGAGTAGATGAGTGATGGGAGACGAACCTTATAAGAGGCCGTCTCTGGGGGAACAGCTCTCTTCCATCAAGCTTCGTCTGAATAACTAGTCTATATCTGAATATATAATTTATATTTACTGTACAACGTGTTGTAATAAAAGTATAATATTGTTACCTGAAAACACTGAGTTTCACTTACAAAGAATTGGGACCCAAGTAATTAGACAGTAGTAATCAGAGGATAGAACCCCAAGGGAATCTGGTGGTAATCTAAGATAGATGTATCACAATAATGATTATGATGATGAAAATTAAAACATATAAATGACGAGATAGCGTGAGATCACATCGCTCAAGCTATCATTAGTAAGAGAATAGATATGGCAAAGGGTTGATCTCGAGCCTAGATTAAATCTAGAAGAACAACAACATATCCAGACACTCCAAAATGCACTTACTGCAAGTTCTTGACTCCGTGGTTTCATATACGTCGGAAAGCTGGACAATAAATTTAGATTCGGACTAACGCCTCAAAATGTGTTCATATATTATTTCGTTGTTATGTGACATGCTCAGACGCGGAATCGCGAAGTAACGGACGACTATTACATGTGTGGTACAGTAAAAAATATATGTCATAAATTATTTATATTGACACACATATCGAATTTGTTTCTTCTAATTTTTTTGCTCACTATGCAGAGTACAATATTTATTTAGTTGTAACCGATAATTTCGCATAAATATTTTGGGAATGGTTATTAGCATACCAATAAAATAAATAATATATGTTATTATGTACTGAACCCATAAAATACTATGTAACAATGTAGCAAACACTTAAAAGTGCCACTGATAATGGTCCACGGTCAAATACCCGTACTTACAATTCTTGAAAACATTCGTTTATTTTTTTTAAAAGAATCATAAATATTTTTACGGAAAACACATAATTGTTGTGAAATTGCAGTTTTTCAGAATATAGTTCTAATTAAATTAATTAATTTGAAAGATATACTGAAAAAATCTATTTATCGAAAAAATATCCTTTTGTGATAAAAATATTTTTTTCTTATTAAGGAGAACACATTCTTACTGTGAAGTTGTAATTATTCAGAATATAGGTCTGTGATATTTTTAATACAAATTAAATGTATTAATTAGAAAGATATATATATATATAAAAACAAATTTTATCGAAAAATATTGTTGTTGCTACCGGGATTCTAACCTGGATCTCTTTCCAATCCGGGGAAGGTGCATTATCCGATTATGCTATACCAACACAATGGATTGATGACAAATTTTCGAACCTATATATTACACTTTTCGAATTATAAATCTATCGTTCCATTATTTGAAAGACATCTTCTTTGTTTTTTCTGTACATCTTTCAAGATAATTAATTTTATTTGTATTAATCATAAAAATGTTTATTTATTTTGTTAGAACAATGCGCGGAGATTTTTAATAATGCGAACATCATCGCGCAGCTTAGAGAAAGCACTGTATCAAACATCTGAGTTTATTTAATCTATGTACGTAACAATTCACAAAATATTAAAAGCAGTGTTTTTTTTAAATACGATTATTAAGATAAGATTAACGGTCAGCTGTATTAATTAATATTTATTTTTAAAAATTAACACTGATGTACTGAAAATATTTACAAACAATCTCACTATTTCCGTTAACAATTAATAAAATATATTTTTTAAAAAGCAATGAGCAATTTAAACAATGACCCGCTCAAAATCTATGGTGCGTTCCTCCATAAGGAACACCTTTAATTTTTTCTCATGATCCTTGCATACATTAAAAAATTAACATCCAGGATCTTCATCACCCCAGACAGTCAAAGGGTTGAAATGATAAATGAGTGGAAGAAATAATAAGGGTATTAATAAAAATAATACAAAAAATTAAGAATGCGAACATTTCACGCGGGCGCTGGGGGTTGGGGAATTTTAGATTATGCAGAAAAACAGCCTCGGGGTTGAAATGTACGATGCGTAAAATATATGGATTTTTTTCAACCGTGTGCGAAACCAGTATGGAAAGTAAGAATAAGCGGTAATGAGGATTTTAATGTAATGTATTCTTTTCCGAATGAATACAAAGGGATCGGATTGCTATACATCTGATGAGAAAATTATGGCGTACTTTAAACAGCGGTTAGGTTCGTTGAAATGAATTGAAGTTATTTTATTGTCAGTTAGAAATGCAATTAAACAACCCTGTGATTGATATTCGATAATATCAGTGATTTGAAACTGTGACTGTGATCACAGTCTCATTACTAATACGCGTGCGCCATACGATATCACATTACACAAAATAAATAACCATAAGTATTCAAATTTAATTTGCGTAAAAAACATATTCTAGCATATATAATAATAATACATATATCTAATTTAATATCATCACAAAGAGAATAAAAACGATAAAAAATGTGAGTTTATTTTCCGGGTCAAATTTACGAAATTCACTCACTCATAGTGAGTGTGACTCTCACAATTCGTGATTTTGAGCTCATCACTAGAATTGACGTATAATGTATACAAGTTTTGAGTCATCTCTCCTCACCTTTTCAACCGCAAAAAAATATACATTTTGATCTCCACACTATACTACATACCTTTTCTAAATAAATTTTAAATCTTTAATTATATTTGAAATTTTGAAACACGAAATAAACAATAAAATATAACACAAACGATATGCAAATCACTCCTTTGGTTACGAAATAATTTACATAGAAACACTGGCGAAAAAATCCAATACCATTTTATTCATTTCTGTACGCTTACGTTAAAAAATTTGTGAATATTAATTCGTGTAAAAAAATCTCACAGTGTATGCAAATATTCAGGTGGTGTGGTACCGGTGTTGAATCGAGGGCCATCATTTTTTATTGTCTATGAGATAAAAAATATACCTGTTTTTTTTTAATACGTCCCTATTACAACCCATTGAAAACTAGCTGGAATGGGGGGACGGAGTGGTTTTCTAGCAAAAGGGAGATGACCCCTCGGAACCAGGTAACCGGGTTCCGCTTTATTGGCAGCCTTTTTAGGTTCAATCGTGAAAGAAGGTGTTTCTTAACATGTGCAGAAAAAAACATATTTTTAAAATAAATCTATATCTACATACACACTGAGCACCGTAATAGGTGTTTTTATTTTAGCACCGTAAAGGAAAGGTTAAATTGTTACGATGATAAAATATGTGGAAACTGACTTAATGATTCAAAATCATTGGAAAAAATTATTTAAGATAAAACTTGTGGTTTAATTTAGTTGGTTATTCAAAATATTTTTTTAAATTTTACACTCTTTACTTAGTTCTAATGATTCTAAATTATTCAATTCAAGAACAACATTGGTTATATGTAAAACAAACAATCCCAAATTTGTATCAAAAGTATTATCATTTACTAATAAATTATTACTATTTAAACATCTTAAATTTATCATCTTTCTCTTTGGAATTTTTAGGAGTAATTTTCCAATATTATTACATTATAAAATACCGGTCTAATGTTTTGTGGTAGGTGTTTAGATATTTGATTCGAAATCATTATTATAATCGTGTTTTATCTGTGAGCCATATAAAAATTGTCTAGTAATATATTATTTTAATATTGAAATTAGAATGTAACATGACAATATAAAGTTTGCAATAAATATTGAAAATAATAAATATATTATTACGTGTCGCATAGTTTGGAAAGGTCTGCATTCGATGGAAGTGTGTAAGACAATGAAGGGCTTAATAAAAAGGTTCCCTTTCGGGATTCCGGGTTACTAAATTTCTATAACACAAAACCTTGTGTTTTGAATTTTTAATACCGAATGAATAGCAAAGATTAAGCTATTTTATCTCATCATTTAAAACTAGTTTGTCTTGGTCGTTTGCATGCGAGAGTTCTTGGGAAGATTTAAAAATTTCGTTAGACATTTTGAAATAATACGTTGGATGGTTTTTTGTTCACTCCCTTGCCTGTTAGTCTGGGTGGGTACCACATTCAAAACACATTTTTCAAAACAATTCATTTATCAAAATAATTGTATTCATGTTTCACGTTTTATAGAGCTTACCTCGATAATAATTATTGTATAATTTTAAAAAAAACTTTAAAATCATGGCACGTTAATCGTCTAATGAATTTATAGAAATATTTATACAATAAAACATAAAAATCTTATTATTATAAATTTTTTTAACATACAAAAATAGTTACATACAATATTTTTAATCCTAGCCCAACAAATAGATTGTGTTGGGCTAGGGTCCAAATATACAAAACAAAGAAATATAAAATAACGTTGTAACTAACAAATAGAAAGGGAGAGATGAATCAAAATCGAATAAAAATTGCAATACCTATTTGTTTTTAGTTTGGATGAAGTTCAAAGCGTTCTGGACAGACATGGTAGTCTATTATTTTAATAATATACACGATTATCTTCATTAACCTATTTCTTTTATTTAATTAATTCATATTTTTAATGGTCTGCAGCCTATATTATTACGAAAACAATATAAAGATTCTTTATATATATATATACTTTTAGTTAACTAATTTTGGTTTTAAAAAATGTAGGTAAACGATTTATTTGCAAAATTTTGAGAGACCCTATTTCCCATGGTAGATTAATTTAAAACATCCCATTCGTGGATACGCGCAACGAGAAGTACCTAAGATAATGAATAACGCAGTGTTTTGTTGGTCGTTGATGAACAGCGATGTTATTGAGTGTTGGTGCCGTTTAAAATGAATTAAATTCTGTTAAGTTTTTTGGCGTTTGACTTGTTGCCTCATGTATACATTCAATTCGCCGTTTGTCAAATTTTAACCTGCGTATCTCTTTCCCTTTTTTTTCCTCACCTATCCTTAAACATAAGGAAGAAAGAAGATGTCGCAGTGATTAAAGTCTTCCAACTGCAGCAAGTACAGTGCACTTGGAACTTTTCTACGGATAACTACCGTCGCTTGACTCCGCTAACGCGTATATATTAATCTTACCTTAATCCCGCTTATACATAATAATCATTTTCGCGAGTATTATTACACACCCTGCGACGCTTGTATTTGTAGTGGAGAGGAATCAACAAATTTCTTCCTTTCTTTCTCATATTTTCAACATTGGGGATGATACCATTTAGCTGTAGGTATTACATGTTGGTAGAAATTATAGCATAGGGTAGGGCGAAAAGTTATGTCTAGACTTGATAAAATATGTAAGGACTGCCATATTTCCAAGACAATAAAGGTAAGACAAGGGAGAGAAGATGGATTGATGTCTTTGAGATGTGGTGCTGGAGACACGCGTTAAGCGAGATGCACGAATGTCTCCATTCTGCAGAAGCTGAACATTAAGGATAGACTCTCAAACATTTGCCTGCGATGATTCATCGGGTATTGCTAGAAGGTAATATATCTTGGAGAAGCTTGTCGTGGTAGGCAAAGAGGAAGAGAAAGATCCCCCATTCGTTGGACCGATCAAGTGGAAAAGGCAACAGACTCTTCTCTGGTGACATCCCTAAGATCTGCAGGATGCTGAGAATAGTGAAGGAGCATAGTCAAGAGGGTGGGAGTTCATGATGATAACGATTCTGTCACGAGGGACTGACGTGTATGATGGTAGAAATTAAAAATGCTTGCCCTACATCAGTGGCGGTCGGTGACTATTTGTCGAAGGGATGCTGGATAATAAGTTTATACCTAATATCAAATATATAAATAACCCATGAATACTCACTCAATTCACTATTTTCGTTTACAGCGTTTGATCACGTTGGTGAAGTATCCATGTTATTTTATTTTTTTATTTAAATGATGAATTAAATAGATAATCGAAGGATATTAAATGGTTCAATGATTAAACTTCAAGTATTCAAGCCAAACTGTCAAAAATGCGTCACACAAACAAATTCCTGAAAACAATACGCTCGCTTCACAATATGTATGCAATTCTGTGCATCATACTCATAAGCATTAAAGACGACAAATGCGCATACAGTATTCGAAGACCTTAACAAGCGGAACTGAATGCGCATGCGGGAAAGTCGAATATTTTCAAACTTTGTGGATACGGAACAAATGATAGAATCTACTATTACTGGTATCTGTGTGTTTATGCGATTCATATGCATGTGTTATGACTGGTATCTAAAGGACATGACGAGTTTATTTGTAGTAGTGCTGTTTTTGGCTAGTAATAAAGTCCAAACTTTTTTGACTCTAGAACACAAGGAATGCGGAGCATCCAAAGCATATATGAAGCGACATATTCCAGAATTTGCAAATTTTCTGTGAACAATATTTATTCAGCACATAAAATAACGCCACAAGATGTACATTGAGTAAACATTACAAGAAATTGAAAATATAAACTGTTTTAAAAAATTACAAAAAAAAACAAAAATTGAAACATTTAATTAATAATTTGATGGGTTAGTGTTGAAAGCCTTCAGGAAATGTAAGAAACGTAGAGTCTAAGCTAAGCGTAGAAAGTCATCAAACAAGACAAGTAAACGTAGACTTACCTCCATGCTACCGTTCCAGGGTAGTCCGTAGTGCATCCCCACCGCGGAGGGGTCGTGGTGTCCCCCCGCGCCCATGTGCTCGGCCATCACTGACATCCAGTGAACCAGCCCTTGTGTTGGGTTCTGTCCCACAACTGCACCAGAGGAACCTGCGAATAACAAGGGCAGCGGCATTTTATTTGATTCACAAATAGTGTTCTCCTTAATTAATTAATTAAAACATATATATACATACAAAATAAATTTTATCGAAAAATATTGTTGTTGCTACCGCGATTCGAACCTGGAACTCTTTCCAAACCGGGGAAAATGCATTATTATTATTATTATTCAAATAATAAAACGAGAGATGTATTCATTTGAAAAGTGTAACATATAGGTTCGAAAATTTGTCGTCAAAAGTATTGTCGCTGTAGCATAGTTAGATAATGTACCTTCCCTGGTTTGGAAAGAGATGCAGGTTCAAATACCGGTAGCAACAACAATATATTTTGATAAATTTGATTTTATATGTATATTTTTCTAATTAATTAATTAAATTTATATTAAAAATATCACAGACACGTGTTCTGAATAATTACAACTTCACAATAAGAATGTGTTCTCCATAATAAAACATATTGAATTAATAATGTAGATGGCTTTCAAAAATAATGGAACAGATGTATTTGAAAAAGTGTAACATATAGGTTCGAAAATATGTCATGAAAAATACTGGCGTTATAACACAATTGGCAGTGTACTTCCCTGGATTGGAAATATAGATCCAGGTTCGAATCTCGGTAGCGCAAAAACAATATTTTTCGACAAAATTGATTTTATATGAATATATTTATAATTAACACATTAAATTAGTATGTGTACTTGTAATTTTAGAACATATATATGTGATATTTATGGAGTTAATTTGTCTATCTAGTTGTGAATGAACATCCAATTGGCAATGCTGGGCTCGACAGCTGCGCTCGGATGGTGGAACCCCAATTGAACCCAACCCTGTTTTGGCAGTATATCTAAACCATGAATGATGAGAAATTTAATTATATAATTGAAATCATTTAGAAAGGGATGACTACCATTTCATGATTTATTTTAATTAAATTATTTTTAAAACACTGGCCACCATTTTCCTCTCGTGCCTTAGAAGGTACTGTAGAATATACTGTGATTTCTTACCTGGAGGAAGTCCTGGAGCTCCTTGCCCATCAGAGCCCGGGGATTGGGAGTCGGCGGCTCCACCCTGAGCCCCGCCTCCCCCACCCCCACCACCTCCAACACCGCCTCCACTCCAGACAAACGCAGAAGACGTCGAAGACTTCTAGAAGAAAGCAAAACATTGGTTAGACTGGTGGTGAAATTAACGGCAAGCAGAACAAGGTGCCGGTTTCGTTAAGATGGTATGGTCACATTATGAGGAGATCAAACTGGCAAAAAGAAATACTTGCAGAAGACAACGAGGAGTATTAAATACCGGACAAAGCCGCCCCGAGAATATAATAATTTTATGTATTGCACGGTGAATGGTATCAAAAGCTTTTGAGGAAATTTGTACGTAACAGCGTCAAAAAAAAGAGTCGTTTTGTTAACCCTTCCCAAACCATGCAGTAACACGGGTCTACCATCATAATTAAACCTGTAATATTTCGATAAATACATGCAACATATCAAATTCATATTTTAGATAATCTTAAATAAAATATTAGCGCTTAGGAATGTGAAGTGAAAAACCAATTATGAAAAGGGAATCGTACAAAAACAATTATTTTTTTCATTCAAACTGTTGTAAAATTAATACGTTGGTAAAAATACCATTTGTGATATGAGAGACAGAGATCACACACTATTTTCATTGTCATTAAATTTTATTAAATTAATTTTAATTCTCGTACAGTTGTTTCAAGCCTGGCAATACTGTGCCATCGGAATTAAAAAGTATAGTTCACGTGTCAACTAGCAACACGTGCAAATGTCTTGCTCATATAAAACCAATACTACAAATTGCCAGCCAAAGTACCAGACAGCATTCTTATTTTAGTTTCAGGTTGTCATTCCTATTGGTGGCGTTACCTGAATGTTTAAAAATTTGTAGTGTATCTTTTATATGGCATACTTGGACATTAGGGCTATCCAACCACCATTAGCTCGAATGAAAATGAGTAACAGGTAGAAAAGAAAATGTTCAACCAAAGATTACTCTGATTGACCGAGTTTGTGTTTTTTATTTATGGTACGAGCTGTTTGTCCTACGTAAACTTTTCAGGAGATCAGTGATTTTGGTATAGATTATATATAACGTAACGAGACTCATGGTACAAAAACCTATAATACAGTATGTTCCAAAAGTCTTTTTCATTTTGGTTTATTCTCTGCACCAACGCAACGAGCGGCAGAGGGGCGTGGGGTATGCTGATCACTAGCCGGGTCCTTGGGAATTCAGTCGCTATGGAGCGTGTCCTTACCAGTTGTTCATGAAATTTTCCTTACATCTCGACGAGGTGACACAAACTGGCCTCCACGTAGCCCCAACTTGACACGAATGGACTTTTTCTTATGGGGCTACCTTAAATCAAAGGTATACAGTAACAATTCTCCCTCTCTGGACCAATAAAAAGAAAATATCCGAGAAGAAATGGCAGCGATCACGGAGTATACGTTAGAAAAGTGCCAGCGAAATAACGGATCACATTTAAAAGAAAAAAAAATCCAGGGACTGTACTGTAAATGAAAAATTTTTTTTTTTCATTAAAATCCATCCATTATTATTACAGAACTTTTATTATGAAAAAGACTTTTGGTACACTTTGTAAATTGCCAATATGGAACATGACAGCATAAAACATCCTGAAGAATTTAAAGAATACCTCATCCAAAGGTGAATCAGATCTATCGCAATTCTCATCGTCCGAATTACTGAAGATGAATCCGGCAGGGTTTCTGTTACCGGTGGAGAAGAGCATATTCCTGGGATACACTTGAAACCCTGCAGCTGGACAATCTGCATCGGCAGTGGATCGTTCTCTTTTACCAAAACTTGCAAAGAAGTTCTTGTATAGTTGTGCTGGCAGCAAGAACGGAGGTCTCGTGCTCGTTCCAGGATAGCTGCAGCTCTGTGCAATTTCTTCTGACAGGTCTCTTTTGGGTTTTCTTCCCCCGAAGCCAAACTCCAATGGAAATTCTTTTTTTACTATTTCGTGGGCTGGCTGAAACATTGACGCAATTGTTTGATTATTGCTTCTTATCACGTCGTCATTGTTGAGTGACCTTTCTTCTGGTACCAGGATAGGATGATCGTTTTCTAAGTCACTGTCATTAGCCGTGTCCAAGGAATTGGATATGCTGGTGCCACAGCTGTTTTGATCATCGTCCATATTGCTTTCTCTGTGCTTCACTGTTTGCAGGTTCATCTTGAGGTTGTTGGAAGTGGTTTTTGGTTTATCGTGGACTACTTCAGGGATGTTCTTCGGGTGGTTTCTGTCTAGTATCGCCGGACGATTTTGAGTTCCAGGAAAATGCATTGAAGCTATCGACGATAGGGTGAGTGACATCAAAAAGCTTTATATCTTTTTGAAATGTGTTGGGGTTATTGCGTGTATATATGTTACATAATCAATAATTATTAGGAAATGTTATTTTGGCACTGTTACAAACACTTCATAAGGGTTTTAATTTATTGAATTTTATTATATTCTTCTATACTTTAATTATTACAAGAATACTTTTAAATACATATATTTTAAAAACGATTTTTATGTATTTTCAAGGAAAATAGATATATCTTAAAATTATTTAGGTATTTTAGGAACTTTCGTTGGTATTGAATAAGGATATTTTCACTTTGTGTTCATTGTAGAATAAATTCTTTATAATAATTCCTTACGCACTGCAAATTATATTTAACACATCTCTTTTTTGGGCCACCTTAATGCATAAAAATAAATTATATAACATTTATTAAAAAAAAAAATTGTACAGACAACGACACTCGAAAGGTTAAACCGATCTAATTCGTTGAAACATTTTCATATTTATTAGTTTAAAATAAAATAATTATACTTCTTTCGATAGATGAGCTTGTTAAAAAATTAACATTCTTACATAATTAACAAATAAATATGTAATAATAGTAATGCATAGATATTATAATTTATGGCGTGCACGCCCCTGCACGCAAAACGCTTGAGACAAAACGTTTATTCTCTTTTAATTTTATACCATTATAAATTTATGTCAAGTCCTTTATCTAATAGTTTAATATCTTTAAATAATACATATAATTGTGCGAGAAACAAATGCTCCTGGTATTAGTCAAGAATCGCACCTCGACTTAATGCACCTGTTACTTAGTAGCAGGCAAAAACACAAATACGTTTTTAAAAATCACCACATCAGAAATCATAAATTTAGCTTAAAATAACTTTGGCATAGGATAGTACTATTATTTGGACGAGCTGATATACTGCTTGAGAATGATGCCACGTATCCGTGGACAGCACGACGCGGGAATGCCTCAAATGTGTGCTTTTTAGTGTTTTTAGTTTAGAACTTTTTAATGCCAAATTTGGTCGGCGAACTTTCTTGTGCACCGCGTATATTTAATAAATAAAGCGATTAATAATTTAAAACTAAAAATAATAAAAGTGGTTGCTTGATGTGGGTAGAAAGCAAAATGAAACTAATTTGTCATTTGTGCTAACCTAACTACCTACACATTTTGTCTCCAACTATATTAAAAGCAAACATATTTTTTATAACTTCTGATTGTACCTTAATAATATACAACTTATAAAAACTGTACAGGTAATTGCTTTAGAATAGATCGCGTCTAGTAAAGTAATTACCTTTATTTCAAATATATTATTTTATACTAAAAAAAATCCTTCCACAAATCCACCCACAGCAAGCCCTATCTATGGCAGTAAATCAAAGATTCTTCGAATTCTTCAGTCACGTAATGCGTCAAAGTGAAGCTTAGAAGAGGAGATTATCTTGGGTGCAAGACCTGGAAGAATGCTACAATGGTGAATACATGTGACGTCTTGGAGTCAGCTGTAAAGGGAACTCTTGACCGAGACTCATGGATTTCCATTCATTGAGCATTTTCAATAATAATTCAAATTATCGCGGTTTTTACAAAAAATTAGGCATTTTATATCGCCGATTAAAAAACAAAAATATACGCATTGACATGATCAATATAAATATTATTTAGTGATAAATTATTATGTTTTTGATATTAAACTTGATTTTACATAGTAGCTGAAGCCTCAAAGCATGCAAATAAATACAATCTATTATTTAAAATCATTAGTTTTCACTAACACAAAGAGTTTTAAAAACGTCAAAAATTGATAATATGTCATGCAAATTTAATGGTTTATAACTCTATTAATTTTTTAAATGTTGGTAATGTATTTCAATGGAGATTTATCTCAATAATCTTGGCTTCAAGACTATAAGAAATTATATTTCGTATATGCAAGAATTTTCTACATTAAGGCAATTAGATGGCACACGGAAACTGAATTTAATGGTCGCGATCTTTCTTATAATGTTTGTATTTTCTTAATTATGGCAAGTTTATTAGTTTTACATTAGTGTACAGATATTATCTAAGTAATATATTTTTTAAGAATCATATCTAATTTATACCTTAATGACTTCAATCCAAAAATAACAAAGTGGTTGCTTGATGTGGGTAGAAAGCAAAATGAAACCAATTTGTCATTTGTGCTAACCTAACAACCCACACATTTTTGTCACAGACTATTGTATATTACTGACAATAATATTTTTATAACTTTTTTTCAATATCTTTTTATAACTCACTCATTATACTTACTTACCTCTTAACATTTACGACTTTTAAAAACTGTACAGGTAATTGCTTTAGAACAGACTAGAAGTCTAGCAAAGCAATTACCTTTATTTATCATATGTACTATTTATGCTACAAAAAAATAAATAACTTCTGATATAAATGAATAATAAAATCCCACATTTTCGTAAAACCGCAAAAATGTGAATTATTATTGACAAATAAGCCTTAAGAGTCGAGTCTCATCTGATTGAGGTCACTATATATCAATACTGACATAAAGAAGGAAAGAAGAATATTCAATACAAAAGCCTTTCAATACCCTCTCCAAGCACAAGAGCTAGTTTCTTTTTTGGAGAGATAAGCGGAAAAAACCATGTAATTTTAATAATGTAAAATACTTAATTCATGTTATAAAAAAATTGTAAAAATGTCAAATAAATTTTAAAAAAAAGGTAGCTGATCAATAAAAAAATGTAATATATCATATTTCATAACTTTAAATCATTGACCATATGTCTAATAGAATCGACGTTAACTTTGTAGTTTCATCATAATGGATGGATATTAATGAAACAATGTTATAACTCTACTTGAGTTTATTAGCACTACTCGAGTTTCGAGAGAAATAGTAACTCGAATAGTGCTAGTGAATAATAACATTGTTTCATTTATATCCATCCGTCACATAGCCCATTAAAAATGTTGATTCCCACTACCATAAATATAAAATCAGTAAATTAATACAATTCAAAACCCATTACAAAAAGCGAAAAATTCACCATCAAATGTGTTGATAAATGAAATAAAAAAGTAAGAATTTATTCCCAGACAAATATCAGTTAATCAGACAAGGTTAAACGATATCGAAAAAAACACATTTTTTGCCGGGAATTTATGCACGTGCCGGAGTTCCGACCTTAACTGCAACAAATCGCAGTTTGAGGTAAAAAACACTAACAACACTGATATGATCTATACTATCTTACCGGTTTAATTGGCGACAAGCAAAACTGTCGCAACTAGTAACAACGTACACGAATGGTGCACGAGTAGAAAAGTTTTAATAATGAAAATAAGTATTTATTAAGTACAAGTGCTGCTATTTGTGATCTTCTCTTTTAAGAAATACTATTCGTACAGTAATTTAATAAAAACCTTTAATCTTTTTGCATGATTTCAGTAATACATATTGGTGTAAATATCAAAGAGTAATATATTCTGAAGCATCGTGAAATCATGAATAAAATTGTTTGTATTTATTTATTTATTTAATTCTTAACATAGTGCATACATAAGCACTCCTATATATATTCTAATATAAACAAGATTAAAGTCTTTTCTTTTACTAAAACTAATATTCTACATATCTGGTCAGTTTTACTTTAAATCTATTCAATTTCTCCATCTTTCTTATGTTTTCTGGCATTTCATTAAAAATCTTCATCGATTTCTAAAATTTGGGCTTCTTCCTGAATGGCAGTCTCAGTACATTTCGTCCTCTTGCACGATGCTCGTGCTCATGTTGATTTGTATTACTTTTTCGTGTAAATTCCGCCAATATTTTCTTATTGAGGATTTTATAAATAAATACTATTATTAACGAGAACACATTCTTATTGTAAAGTTGTAATGTTCTGAATAATTACAACTTCACTTACAAATTGAATAAACATGCATTGTTAATTCTGGCGTCTGCTATCGGTTTACTGAAAGGTATTTGAGGTTCCGTAAAAATAAAGTAGATGGCTTTCAAATAATGGAATGATAGATGTATTAATTTGAAAAGTGTAAAATTTGGGTTAGAAAATCTGTCGTCAAAAGTACTGCCTGCTATAGCATAGTTGCTCAATGCATCTTCCCCGGATTGGAAAGAGATCCACGGTCGAATCAGCAACAACAATATTTTTGAATAAAATTGGTTTTATATATATATTTTTCTAATTAATACATTTAATTGGTATTTAAAATACCATTATATTAAAATATATTCTCTGCTTAAATGTCATCATATTCAGATCTTTCAGCATTGCACTGATTACCGATTAGCCAAAAACAAAATGCTGCTGCAGTAGTTGATGTAAGGAATAATGATAATGTCTGTCCTTTCTACAAACAATTCCATACCCTTTGATCGATGATTAATTTTGCTTAGTTATTCTTTGGGACCCTGGGCACACCACCCTCCCCCTCCCCCAGGTCGGCCACACCCTCCCGCGGTATAATTGTGTATTACATTGAATGTCATACGTTCCATTCATTACACAGTTGCACTTTAGGACCCTAACTATAATATAGAAACTTCACTCCAGCACCTATGGACACCGCAATATTCTATCTAGACTGGAAAATAAAATAATCGATTATTTATTCTACTCGTTTTATTTACTTAAGACGCGTTTCGCCTTGCAAGGGCATTATCAATCTAACAATTTAAATCAACTATTTGTATTTATAACTATAATGGGGGACAGCTGCACAATTTTATTTACATGAGGGACAACATTATTAAATGGAATTCTGAGAATTTCTATACATTTTGAATGCTTCTAATTATCCTAAGTAACCATTCATATTTTAAAGTCATGGGTAATTTGTAAAAAAGAACAGCTATATAATTTTACAATCTAAGAAGACAATACGTCACGAGATATATTTTATATGTTCTGGAATTTATATAATGTTGCAAACAACGTTACTATTTTGAGTAAAACAATGGCAAAAAAATATGGTGAGAGAGCACCATAGGATAGTAATGGCATGAAAACAGATGGTTCAGTCTAGACAACTGAACCGTCCGTTGATGCACCCTGGTGCAGGAAAAACAACAGCTTGGGGGGAATGGCAGATGGGTAACCCCCATCTAACACTACAATAGCAGGAATCAGCTGGTCACAAAACGATGGTCACGACTAGAGAAGAGAACACGTGACCACGGCGATGGACACCGCCAGACCTACAAATAATATGGAGTGTTGTCCACGCCCATCGCCCTTTTGACAAAGTTGAAGCACTATTTTTCTGCGAAATGGATTTTGCAAGAACAGAACAATGAAGGTATGAATTACGTAATTATTCGAGGCAGCGACAGTGTAATGAGAACATATTTATGATTGAAAAAACTACATGTAATAAATGTCATTAGGAATAATGATGATGACGAGCTCGCATCCCGGTGGTGCATTGTGCATACTGCATTTTATTGCACTTCTGATAGCGTGCATGTCGTTTAGTGTAATGGAATCACAGCAGGAGTGCATTAGATATATTGTTTTTAAACATTTAATATTTTTAAAATATTAAAAAATGTAAATATTAATTATAAATAAATACGTATAAAATCAATTTTATCGAGAAATATTGTTGTTGCGCCACCGGGATTCGAACCTGGATCTCTTTCCGAACCGGGGAAGGTGCAATATCCAACTATGCTACAGCGACAATATTTTTAGCGACAAATTTTTGAACCTATATGTTACCTTTTTGATGTTAATTTAATCATTTCATTATTTGAAAGAGTCATCTATTTTATTTTTATTTTTACGGAATCTCAAATACCTTTGAGTAATCTAATTAATTAATATTTAAAATATCACAGACCTGTGTTCTGAATAATTACAACTTCACAATAAGAATGTGTTCTCCTAATATTAAAAAATGTTTTTTAAATCACATATCGACATCTTTACCATGCCTGGTGGATTGAAATCACACCGTATGTCTGGTGGGCCTGATGGGACATATCGACGAATGTTGGCTTCCAAGTCGTCTATCGTCTCTGGTTTATCAGCGTAAACTAGTGAATTCATACATCCCCACAGAAAATAATCCAATCACATGATCTTGGAGCCCAATTCACAGGTCCATTAAGCGAAATTGTGCGCTCATCGAATGTTTCCTTCGATAAATTGATTGTGGCGCGCGCCGTGCGGCATGTTGCGCCGTCTTGTTGATACCACAGCTCTTCCGCATTAATTCCATTCAATTAGAGAACGAAAAAGTCAGCAATCATGGATCTGTAGCGCTCTCCATTGACTGACACTTTTTGGCTGGCATCATTTTCGAAGAAACAAAAACTTCTTCGGTGCGCACGTCTCTGCAGATGCGTACTACCAATTAAAGTATGCGTGGTGCAAAGTAATTGCTCGGATGGACAATTATGTCGACCGTAAAGTAGACGTAGTGCACGGTAAGTTTCGCGAACTGAATCACGATTTTCGATATAAATTTACACAATTTGCAAGCGTTGTTCCGGCGTAAGTCTATTCATGGTGAAATGGCAAACCAAACTGAGCACAAATCAGCCGTCAGCTGTCAAATTAGCTGTTGCTGGAAAAAGTGTTGCCAATTCTAAAAACAAACCTCTAACAAAAACACACTTTACTATAAATCTAAAATATTTATACCGCATTAATGACATCACTCTATTTTCATGTACATCTAATAGATATCAACCTGTCAAGAAAGATTACACCACCGTTAGGATAGATTAATTTATAGATAGTTAACTTGACTATGTAACATTTAAATTTTAATCGAGAAACCTGAGGTGATTTAATTATATCGGGTTGATGTGAAAGATGTTGCCGTTTTAAGAGGACATATTTTACCAATGGCCGAGAGGAAAATTCATTTGAAACATTGTATATTGTATGAATTTAAAAAAGGAATCTGCCGTGACAAACAATATTTGTTCATTGTTAAGTGTTTTAAAAGCTTGAATCGCATCAATAGTTACATCCGGATCATCACAGCAGATCGAGCAACTCCGGGTCATGGTTGATACGGACCCTCGACTGACCTTAAGGGAACTCGCAATTATAGCTTATATTATAATATAATTTTTTTTTTTTAATATTAATATCTTTTAATTACAAAAAACGGCAACTACTATTGCATTAACGTATTATAACTAACGGTAGGTAACGGGCGGTATTGGCCACCATAGGGCCACAACCACCGTTTTTAAATTTGATAATTAATATTTAAAATTAGCAATATTAACTTTGTGGTTAAAATTCATATTTTTATTTATTATCATTATTTTATTAACCACTTAATTGAGTTTAAACACATCTACCGGTTTCGAAAAATACCATATTTTTCAACAATATTAATTATTCAACAATAGTGGGTTTTCAGAATTTGCTAATCATTTGATAGAAAATGGTCATGGTTTTGATAAAAAATTGGGATTGTCAATTTTGCATATAAACGGTGTTGGTCACAAATTAAATAATTTGGAATCGTTGGAGATAAATAAAGCGTGTAAAACTAATCAAAAAATTATAAACAACCGACCAAATTTAACTACGAGTCCTATTCTAAAAATTTTTCCTAAAAACCATTTGAGTAAATTTGTATTAAGTAACAATTTGAGTTAGGTACTAAATTTATTTTTAAATAATTGTATTTTTTTAAAAATAGATTCTGATAAAAAAACAATAATATATGTTTTTAGTTAGTTATGGCATCCTGAAGAAGAAAATGGTATTTTTCGAAACCGGTAGATGTATTTAAACTCAATTAAGTGGTTAATAAAACAAAGATAACAAAATATGAATTAAATATATTAATTAGAAAGATATACATATAAAATCAATTTTATCGAAAAATATTGTTGTTGCACCACCGGGATCCAAACCTGGATCTCTTTCCTAACCGGGGAAGGTGCATTATCCAACTATGCTACAGCGACAATATTTTTAGCGACAATTTTCGAACCTAAATGTTACCTTTTTAATATTAATACATTTAATCGTTCCATTATTTGAAAGAGCCATCTACCTTATTTTTACAGAATCTCAAATACCATTGATATAACTTTATTATTAACTTTACTAAAGATAATAAATAAAAAAATTAAATAGGATAGTTTATGACACATTTATGCAACAGTAAGAATATTTGCTCTTCGAAAATTAAATGTTTGTGTTAACAAACAAGACGTATTTTTTACATAAATGCATATTATATTGTTAGCGTTTAAATTTTATCTCCAATAGAGTCATATATTTAAAAAAAAGTCGCGGTGATATTTGATTTCGTAAGTGGTACCAAAGTGATTATGACCAACCAAAATGAAAATATTGAAACGAGGAATTACGGTTAGTTCATATCTATATATTTGGTAGTCTGTGGTAGTCGATACATTTTCATTTGTATTTAAATAATTATTACTATAATTTTAAAAATCGTAATGCCAGTGACATCTATCGTCCCAATAAAGATTTATGACCATTCGTGTTGGAATTGTAAAGGTAATATTTTACACCGACTTGACTCCAACTAGATTCTAGTACAATGGCGTACATGTAAATATTTAATAATTGATTTTTAAAATTAGCTAAATAATCCAAATATTTTATGTACACTATTATATATTATTGTAGATAAATTTCTCGATTCTAATACGATTACCTACTTAAGATTATGTATCTCCCTACTACAATAAAATATTACATATTCTAAAGTATTATGACACATTCGAAGTCTGTAATTTTTTTTAAATGTTACCGTATATTTGACACGTTTTCGAGGCAACGATGCAAAATGGTCAGCGGTTATGCGACGTCAAGTAATGGGTGAACGGATCAATGAACATAAATAAATTATATACATACAATAACCCAAGAGAACCTATAATTGATGATTGATGAGTAAATTTGAGAAATCACGATACATCAATTGTGAAAGATGTATGAAAAAAATCAATCGAAAAAAATATATTCTATCGAGATACGAACCCTGAACTTTTCCGATCCGGATAAACGAGTTACAATTTTGAAATATCAACTACTAGAGTTTACGACAAATTTGAACTTGTTTTATGTAGTCAATGTAAATCAAAAATCTATGTTTGTTACGAGAACACATTTTTATTGTGAAATTGTAATTATTTAGAACATAGGTCTGTGATTTGTCGTTAAAAATATTGACGCTGTAGCATAGTTGGATAATGTACCTTCTCCGGTTAGGGAAGAGATCTAGGTTCGAATCCCGGTGACGCAACAATAATATTTTTCGATAACTTTGATCATATTTAGTCAATGTTCGTTTTAAATATCACAGAACTATGTTCTGCCATGTTCCTTTTTATTTCCTCTTTCATGTCTCATCATTATTATTAGTTTTTATTATTATAGTCACATATGCCTTGAACATTTTCGATTTGTAATTTAATTAGGTATCCATTCATTAAATATTATGTACTAGGTCTGTTACAATCTGTATAATTCACACAAATGATACAATATGATGTTTTTATGAATCAGATGAATTATGTATGGATTTGTAATTGGCGCTGTCGTGACTTGAGTTCCGACAATTTTTTTTTTTTTTAATAAAGCCTTGTCTACATGTATTCTACTGGATGTAACAATATCTTACAGCATTTTCTCTAATCGCTCGTGGCACACCAGTATGCCGCGGTCATGCATGTTGAGAACCTCTGCATTACGTATATTTATTCCAGTTTTATTTACGCAACGAAATTTTTTCTAATTCTATTTTTTGGTCAGCTTTTCGTGTCACTCGCCCGCCAATTACACCAAATTCCTCCGTAGTATAGCCAATGACATTTACCTGAATTAACCCTGAATTTCTTCGACACGTTTTTGTCCAACAGGTAATACATTCTTTTTCAAAGAAACCTACCTAAAAACGTTGGTACCGAAGCGAAAATCGATTCTGTACACTATCGACATAGTTCTGAAGAGGTCCGAAAAGAGTGGCGCTTGGTGGCGTGTACTTTTTATTCCCTTGTTTCTCATTCAGAGAATGGATAGACTCCTTTTTACCATGACCGCTGTATACTAGTTTATCATTCTTACGCTACGGTCAAATAAAAAAAACCGTATCATAATTTGAAGGGAATTCTATTCTTTCAATTGAATTTATTAGATGTTTAATAAAATTCATCGTATCCAACAAAAAAAAATATTTAAAGAAAAATTTTCAGATTTTTAATACAAATTAAACGTATTAATTTAATTATCAATTAATTCTGGCGTCTCCTATCGGATTTCACTCAAAGGTGTTTGAGATTCCGTAAATATAAAGAAGGTGGCTTTCAAATAATGGAACGACAGATGTACAAATTGAAAATGCAACATATAAGATCGAAAATTTGTCGTCAACTTACTGTGCTGATGTAGCATAATCGGTTAATGCATTTTCCCGGATAGGAAAAGATTCAGGTTCGAATCCCGGTAGCAACCATAGTTTTGATTTTAAATTAATTTTATATGTATATATTTCTAATTAATACATTTAATTTGTATTAATAAATTGAAGAGATAAAAACTGGAATGTTATATGTAAGTATTTTTCGGTGTGCCGCAAATAAGTCTGGGAACCACTGACGATATAGTTTTAATGTATCTGTGTATTCCTTCGTCTCGACAAGACGCTCATTAAACTAAGGCTAATAAACGGATCAGAAACCTGGACTCTGAGCTCATCAACTCTCTGAAATTGTAGGCGTTTGAACGCAAAATTCTGAAACTGATTCGGAATTCTACAACTCTAAGATGTGCTGGAGGTTGCCAAATTTATTAAAATCCAATATCGACGGGCTGGGCATCTAGCTCTGATAGAAGAGTTTTCGCCAACTGTGCACCTGACATTTCATAAATCAGAAAGTACTCGCAGATGCGACTATGTTGGCTGGATGACTTCCGGATGCTCCAGACTAGACGATTGGCGTAACAATGCCAAGAAAAAAGTAGAACGGAGGGTTCTCCTCAAGGGGGCGAATGCTGTAGTTAATAGATGATAATCTAGTGTGCAACTACGAAGAAGAAAGGGATGAGACAACCGCAAAACTGTTTACATATGTATTATTTTTTCTCAAGCAGTTATCGATATTACAATTTATTATTCGATCGCGTGTCGGTGTCCATTATTACGTTTGAACTTCTACAGAATCATACAATATTTAAAGGTCTAAAAATTACCGCATATGTGCAGAATTTATGATTTGTTGATCAATAAATACAAATGGCATTATTTTTAGTCGTAGACAGTACTTGATTACAATTTATTATGGAGCATTCAACGCCTCGACAGCGTATTGAATTCATCAAAACATTTTATCTAAATTTTAATGGCAATGGTGACCATTAATGGTGATCGCTATCGTCACACGTTGGAAAGATTCATAGTAGCCGAATTTGGTCGATTTCAATAGAACGGTGCCACCTCATACAAAGCCCGAGCTACATTTGAAATATTAAAATAATTTTTTCCGCTTAATATCCATTTCTAGACTATTTTCTGTGGGGGGTGCTTGAAATGAAAGGTTTACGCCAATAAGCCAACAACAATCCAGATGCAAGAGATGACAATATTCGAAATGAAATTGCTGAAATAACACGCTAAGTGTGCGAGAATGTTATGAAAAATATGGTTAACCCTTCCCAAACCATGTAGTAACACAGGTCTACCGTTCTAATTAAATCTATAATATTTTGGTAAATATACGCAACATACACTTCACATTTTAGTTAATTTGAAGGAAACTATTTACGCTTAGAAATGACAAGCGAAAAATCAATTATATAATGCGAATCCTACTAAAATAATTATTTTTAATTCATTCCGTTGTAAAATTAATACTTTGACAAAAATACCATTTGTAACAAGACAGAAAGAAATCACACATTCATTTCACAATGAAAACAATAACAAACATACGAATATAATGGTATCTCTTTTTCACTTATTAAATGTAATTAAAAAGTAAAGTTGTATTATACAATGCAACCTCCTATATAGAACTTGATGAATTATAATTTTACATCTTTTTTTTAATATTTAATGCTCAATACGTAGAATAAATTTATGGCATTAACCATATTTTCACATTTTAAAGGCTAATAGAACTCTAATTTTTTACGGTAACACGAGTTGACAGCATTGCTGCGTACGTGTATTAGATATCACGGTAAGGTAAAGGTTAAAAGAGCACGCATTTGTATCGTTTCCAGAGGCGGCCACTTGGCCGATATCATATTTCTAACATAATTATAATAAACCAATAAATTAAATATATAAAAACTAAATTAAAAGATTATAAAAGTTATTCACAAAAAATATCGGCCTGGAACATAATATGCATCCTGTATATCTAAGTAGAATCCAATGTGAATCTAACAGAAATATGTATTTTATACATATTTTATAGCACTGTATAGAATATAAACATGGATTATATACAATATATAACATAAATATATTTTGGATGCTTTCGAGATGTGGCGCTGGAGGCGGTTGCTGCGTATTACGTGGACCGCGAGGCGCACAAATGTCTCTGTCCTCCAGAAGTCAGGTATTGGATGTTTTCAGAAGAAATGATGAGAGTCTCTAGGAGCTCTCGGTCACGGGGTCAGTTGAAAAAAGAACAAGATAAAGGTTGCCTGCAAGATAGGTAGGCTAAATAAAAAAGATTTTGGAAGTCTTAAAAAGACTGGTGGTTAAATTTAGTTGGTTATTTATAATATTTGTGTTCATTTTACATGCTATATTTATTTTTAAAGATCCTAAATTATTTATATTTTAAATAATTTAGAATAATAATAATTATAACAATTTTAAATAATTATTATTTTGATTTACCTATATACAGAATGTAACAGTCCTAGTTCACAACACTTTACTTTGGGTGGATGTCTGACTAAATTACAAGTCGAAAATGTTCAAGGGATATGTGTCTAACCTCAACCATATCAGAGATATAAGCATTTCAAAGAAATTCGATTTTAAATTATATATTGAATACAAATAATTAAAGGTCATCGAATTTCGAACGGTTAGACTATTTTTTGTTAGATCATTTACGGCCCAAAGCAAAGATATATAGTAATAATGGTACAATTTTGCAAATATTTATTTCGAAATACTTCAAGCTTCAAATTTCAAATAATAATATTTTCCGTAACAGTGCAAAATTTGCACATATTCTTTGGACATTTTTGACTCATAATATAGTCAGGTGTCCACCAATAAAATATTGTGGACTAGGTCTGTATTTTTCTTAAAACATTAGTATAATGTGATATGTGGTTTCGTATTAGTTAATATGACATCCTGAAGAAGGAAATTATGTTTTCCGAAACCGGTTGATATTTTAAATGACTCATTAAGTAATTTTAATAAACACAGTTAAATAATCTATAAAAATGAATATAAATAAAAGTCTGAATATTATATTCGCAATAATGAGAAAAATACTGAAATACCCCAGTCACGTTACGAGCGGAAATAAGTACGGCATGGAGGAAAATTCGTGGAAAAATAATTCGGAGAAAAAGATGGAATTCTTAGATGAAAAATAAGAACTAACTAAGATACTAGGTCGGGTGCAGGTCCACTGAATTATTTCGCCTCACAGCATCTGAAGCGAAGATCGCCATAACGCTTGCCAACCCCTCGTTAAGGAATGGCGCACGGAAAAGAAGAAGAAAGATATATTAATTATTGCAGTACACAATAAGAATTTTTGATATTATATGTTATTATTGTGATGTTGCAATCTAAAGTCCTTTGATAATTAAAATAAATTAGATAACATAAATTAAATGTATTAATTTATTTTGAACGAGAATAATGCATTGTTCCTTCCCCCCCTTCCCCATTCCCTTCGCGGCCGGGACGCTACCGATCAGTAGATTGACGACCTTGAACCAGTGCGGTTATACGTTTACCTAAATTATTACAATATTATACTAATTTGAGACTTCGCTTCTATACAATGTCGGAACTAGTCGTCGTTTATGGGAAACTAAGACGAAATAGTGCATTAAAATACAGTCCACATTTTAGAGATATCTGCAGAATCTGGATTATGGCGAGGGTATATTCCTTCCGTATCCTGAATTCTTCCGGCATCTATGCTTGTACACAACAAATGAGAAAGATATAAAATCAATTTTACCGAAAAATATTGTTGTTGCTACCGGGATTCGAACCTGGATCTCTTCCGATCCGGGGAACGTGCATTAACCGATTATGCTACACCAACACAGTGCATTGTATATATTACACTTTTCAAATTAATACGTCTATCGTTCCATTATTTCAAAGCCATCTTCTTTATATTTTACGGAATCTCAAATACCTATAAAATTGATTTTATATGTATATCTTTCTAATTTGTACTTGAAAAAATAACGCATATCTATGTTTTGAATAATTACAACTTCACAATAAGAATATGTGAGAAGTAATAATAATAAATTATGCTACACAAACATAGTGAGTTGGCGACAAATTTTCGAACTTATATGTTGCACTTTCAAATTGAAACATTTGTCGTTCCATTATATGAAAGCCATCTTCTTTATATTTACGGAATCTCAAACAAATTGCAACATCACAATAAGAGTGTGTTGTCGTTAAAATCTAGATAAATTTAAAAAAAAATCCATATATCATAATTATTATACAACTGCCACCAAAACATGAATTCGAAACTCTCTCTTGCCGGTAGAATGATTTACCTATCACTAAAATTCAATTTATGTTTAAATCATGGTGTGGGCAACAAACAATCTTTTGTGCAATTTTAAGGGCCAAAGCTATTATTTGTGCGCTGGGAGAGAAAATAATAAAATCATTACCATACCAATAGGCTACTGGGGGAATCTGACCATATTACTAATGAAAACGTATTAAAACACATAAATAAGTTGCAATTAGCGCCATCGGTATGCCCGTAGAGAAATTAACTCCTTAGTTCTAAAAACTACCACGACAACTTACCGCTTGTGCATTCGCCGCATCGAGCTATTCACATTACTATGTTCTGTCTTTAAGCTAGTGAATTACTCAAGTCATATAAGTAGCTATTTACTGAATTGAAAAATCCGTTTTGTATGGAGTCGTTACCTATACTGTTTTTAACAGAATAACATTAGAAATTGCGTGCAAATCATTGAAGTGTTTGGGAAAAACAAAAGCAATTAGCAGAACTATTTCCAACGATAACCTTTAATAAAAATTATTATTTCCTTTAGTTATTACGTGAGGGATTTTCAAACAATTAATGAATCATGTTCAGCCATAGAAAGTGTTCTTAAAAACGTCCATACTTTTTTTATATGGATAAGAAGGTGTTATTTTACGTTAAAACTTAAACTTTAAAAACACTATTGATAGTACTCTAAAATTATAAATAAATACATGGTAGGGTCGTATAAACATCGGATTTATTTTGTCTAAAGACGTTAGTTAAATGAGAGTACATATATTATATATGATTGTATAATATCATTGGTAATAAGCATAACCTAAATCTATACCTATTGGACGCCACTGGGTATAAGGTAGCAGAGGAATAAGTAGAAAAAGATTATATTGGCTGTGTAACCTCAGAAAGTGCTTCAATATTCAACATATTAGTGATCTAATACCGGATAAATCAAGAGACATGACGTGACATGAAGAAGAAGTTATGTTAAAAATTGTGTGCGTGCTATATTTTTTTGTGAGTTAACCATTTACTTTCACTATCGTATTAGAATTCCTCATGAACAAAATGATGATAGCTAACGTCCGTTGAATATAAGAAAAATAATTTTTATCAATTGATTTTTAATTTAACTAATTTAATTAGGTTAAAGCTGTTAATCTATTGATTTGCCGACAAATACCGTTAACAATTAAATTTGTTTGATTATTAAAATTATTATTGTTAAAATTAAAAACACGTTACATGTTTCATACCATCCGCCATAAAATATTTATTTCTGGTTCGCCCAGCCGCACCTCGTATGCAGAGCATTGTATTTTGTTTTGGCCTCTTTAAACATGTTCTGAATTTTATTTCACGTTTAGTTGGTATTCTTTGTACTTTTAAACATTTAATTCTCGTTGATAGTATTCATAATTAGTAAATAGCCGTAAAAACTTTCTTATTTATACGCGGTTTTGTATATAAATAAAATTAAAATCATTAAATAATTATAATTTCATTTTTTATTTATAAATGGCATGGCAGGGTCCGTGTTTTTAAATTGCTCGTATTCTGACTACGTCTACGTGTGAAGAGACTGATTCCAACACTATTATATCTGAGTACGCCACAATGGACAAAGCATTATCAACAATATAGACATGTTTATTTTTTCACAGCGTGGTAATAAAAGCAGTATGTTGGGAATCATGAAATAGAAGAAAAAAACGCGTGGGTTAGAACGTAGACCGAGGTGAAGGATGTCATTATCACTGCTAAAGAGCGTAAACTGCAAAGAGTGAGCCATATTTAAATTTATTTAAGATAAAACAATAAATAGTGGTTTAAACAAAGTATTTTATCTTATTATTTAAAGTTGCAGAGATATCTATCAATGAACAAAGAACGAACGAAAAATAATCTAGACGACGTTCAAAGTCTCGATATAATAATTAATGATAGACGAAATAATCGGAGCAGTAGAAGTGACACGGCAAATAATGGTGAAGCAACAGACTTGTGGAGAGACCTTCATCCGGAAGTGGATTGACGTTGGTTGATTACGACGATGATGATATTTCAAAACTGTACTACACACGTATCTATTTATAACTGAAAATTGAAATGGCACTATTGATTTCTCTTTACGAGAACTAAATTTACGTCACCCAGTTCACCGGTAGAGAGGTCACATCCACCAACACCTCTATTCGACTAATTATTTAAATTGACTATTATTTACTCATGTGAAAAATTTAATAATTGTAATATAATGAATTTATACGACTGCCAAATTTACAAACTAAATATTAACTTATTATCACCAACATTTTTTGTTTTGACACATTTAGACGCATTTAATTTTTTTAAATTAATAATAACATTGCCCCCTTTTAATATTTTAAAATGGGCGCGCGTCAATACATATATTATTATGTAATCGTACCTCGTTCGTAGACACTCAGTGTACGCATCTCAAATCTGGAACCCATGGCAGATTACATAAATTACGAGATTAAAACAAAATAGGTTTATTCGATATCTTAATGTTAGATTTAATCTATTATTCAGCTCCTATTTAGATGCAGCAAACTTCCACAATATGAAAACACTAGAACATCGAAGAACACGTGCTGACCAAATACGTCTCTTCAAACTGCGGCAAGGCCATAGTGACTGTCCCAGCGGATTAGAATTAATATCTCTTTCGTACCATCTAGATCGTCCCGGCAATCCGCACTCTTCCACATGCCTAGAAGTAAAACATCTTTCATACAAAATTCATTCATTCACCGGTCATGCAAATAACGTAATGAGAAATTTACAGAAATTGACCTTATCAACATTAGCCTATAAATACATCTTGCACTCCCTTTACCGCAACAACAGTTGCAACCTCCCCACCCTTTCTCCCACCTTTTTTCTTTATTTATTTTCTGCACTTAAACATACTTATGTACCTAAACATACTTATGTACATTTCTGTTAATTTTCATAAATAGTATCACATGTTGAATATTTATTATGTTAGTTATAATCAGTTTACACTGTGAAAATCCCTCAATAAAATAAAATTAAAAAAGTCTTTTAAATTACATAATTAAATTAAAGACAGTATCAACATCGAAAGTTTACAAAATATTTTTAAAATATCGAATGAGATCTCTGTATATCCCTGCGGTGCCCACCACGGTAGTGAGTTACAAGAATACATTCAAGTCATCTTCTGAAATATTTAAAAAGTCTAGTATTTCAGTATTCCTGGTTTATAACCCAGCTGACCTTAATATTCAGCACAAAGGTTAATTAATATTCTATTTTCTGCTACAAATAACCTTTCCTGACCTATATTAAGATAAAAAATAATTTTAGATGTATATTTCTATCGAGCTAATTGGAGATTTTATATCATTACGAAGAAAATTTCTAGAAATACGAAAATTTGTATATTTTAAATAAAACTTATTATTATATAACAGAAATGAAAAAAAACACTGTATTTAAATTTCACAAACTCACAAAATTTTAAAAATTTCACCTTGTAATGTTAACGAAATAATAAATTTATTAATTTTTATCACAGAGTAAATCATATAACGACGAATTAAAACCATTGAATTAAAAGTCACAACAAAAATGTCACTCGAACCGGAAGTGGACAAAGGAAAAAAGATAGACGTCGAACAAAAGCGGAAATGAAAACACAACTGGCGTCGTGGCGCCGCATTTGCATGCAGTTCCAGCAAATACACTTGCAGCGGTAATGTGTATACAGCCTTAAATACAAAGCCTTACGATATAATAATTAGCGACGCCAGTGTGGAACCCACGACGAAAAGCGTCGAGAAAAGTGCATCCATGGAGACCCACTCACTCAGTGGGGTAGCGATGTTTCAACTGTTCCAATTTATGCAGGGTGTTTTAACATACATATTTATACTAAATTAATATTACGTTTTTGTGCCCTGCATTAAAGGTGAATTACCACGCCTTAAAATATGACTGCAAAATAATATATAATTATTATTAGTACTTTTTTATAAAGCTCTATCATAAATATTTTATTGCATTTTAGATAATATTAAAAAGTATTTTTATGTACATAAAAAATATATTTATCATATTTTAATTACTGCATTAGCCCGAATATAACGCGACCCCTGTAAATTGTAGATTTTTTAGAATTTTTTCATTTATTTTTCTGAAACAAAATGTAACTAAATAAAAAGTCTTGAATATAAGGCGAACATCATTTTTTAAAATAGATTTTAATGTTAAAAAACATCACGTTATATACTCGTATCTCATAAGAATATTAGTTTAAACAAATTATGTGAAACACAGTTAAAAAGTTTGCCAGTAGGCAAAATGCACCGTACACATACATCCGCCGCTAAAACACTAAAAGGGGACACACACAATGACGCTCTAAGCTCACACTGATGGGAGTACGATTCGTTAGTGTGGGTGACCACTTAACGCCGAGACTTTCAAATGTTTACCCGCCAAATTAGCACAGCTGCGAAAAACGCGCGAAAATCACACGAGGAACGTTAATTTTTGTTATATTAAATCGATTTTTAAACGCGAATACGTTTTAGGTTATGTTCAAATCGTAAAAAAATACGTAAAAAAGTTACGTGTTTTTTGGAATAATTTAAAAACACTTTACGAACGGATTGCGACGAATTTTCTTTTAGGCCCGATTGGAACAGATAGATTATCACCGAGGCCAGACGTCAGTCTGTATTATTTACTCTTGTGAGCCTCTCCATGGTGTAAGACCGCGAGAAAAACTCAGTTTTCCGCGAGCGGGCACCGCTCATGCCGGTTTTTCGTCGACTGCTTCTTTAACGTCGTTGCACACATGCAGGCCGCTGCACACACACACCCCTGCAGCGCCCAGACACGGGGGTGCACAAGAAAACTCGGTGCACACTCCGGCAGGCTTGGCGGTGGTGGTGAAGGCTGTATCGGGAACCGAAAGGGGTAGCGGGGAAAACGACGTAGACAGCGTCTTGACAATAATGTATTTTTTTCACCGAATTGATTTGAAATATTCAAAAGTTATTGATAAAGGAATGGAAATGTATCGAAATATATTTTAAATAAGTAATATTACATAACAATTATAATACTGTTAAGGGAACACATTTTTCGACGACAAATTTTCGAACCAATATGTTACGCTTACTTGAAAACCATCTACTTTATTTTTACGGAATCTCAAATACCGACTTGAGTACTCCGAAAAGAGACGCCAGAATTAACAATTCATTTTTATTAAATTTTGAACACATTGATACAGTTTATATATTGTTAAGGAGAACACATTCTTATTGTGAAGTTGTAATTATTCAAAACATAGGTCTGTGATATTTTAAATACTAATTAAATGTATTAATTAGATAGATATACATATAAAATAAAATTTTATCGAAAAATATTATTGTTGCTGCCGGAATTCGAACCTGGATCTCTTCCAATCCGGGGAACGTGCATTAACCGATTATGCTACAGCACACAGTACATTAACGACAAATTTTCGAACCTATATGTTACACTTTTCAAATTAATACATCTATCGTTCCATTATTTGAAAGCCATCTACATTGTTTTTACGGAATCACAAATACCTTTGAGACATCGATACAACAATAATAATTTTCGATAAAATTGATTTTGTATGTATATCTTTCTAAATAATAGATTTAATTAGTATTTACTATACCCGGGCAACATCTTAAGAGGATTTCGCAACACGTGTAACATTTTTCTGTTGCACATTTTTATATGCTACGTATATCTGTGAGATTGGACGATTTTCAATATTTTTTATATTCTTGGAATTTATCAAATTCTTCCACTTCTATTAACATATTTAACAACATTGCTAATCCATATGTATAATAATTATGATGTCTGTCTGTAACAGAGCTCAGAATGTACCGAAAACCGATCAAGTGCATAGGATCTCAGAAATATATGTAATATTCAATAATAATGTTAAAGTTTTGTTCTCAATGTACATTTTAAAATAAAATAAAAACAAATTTTATTTGTAAACGCAAACATTTTGACTGACAGTGTACGATTTTTTTTATTAAGAATAAAATATTTAAAAAAAAAAATGCATCTGAAAATGGTTTTCTCCAAAAATCGAAACCTGTTTGAAAAAAATTTAACACTTTGAAATTTCGAGGTCACCGTTATATACCGTAGTCATAGAAACGTAACAAACCGAATGATATGAATAACAATATGATAATAATGGTAGTTATGGTGTAACATTATAATTTTTATTTTATATTATTTTGACTTTGTACTACGCACACACAATTTTTTGAGCTAATATCGCGACTAGTTTCAGGAAGAGCAGTCCTTCCTATCTACAGATGTAAATTAAATTAATTTAAATATATTTGGCTATGGAACGGTGGCGTATGTAAGGGTGGGGGTGGCTTTATTGAATAATAAGGTTAATTATTATCGATCTTTCCAAGAAATAATCAGTCTATCGCAAAAATATAACCACCACCGGGACTAAATTTTAGAGCTTTAACCGCTTTAGCTATTATAACCTACACAGAAGTCTACTTTCATTTTCTAAGTGAGATATCTATTTTGTCCTCGCTGGACGTGATCATTTTTTTAAATTAGTTCCGTGATAATTAAAACAAATTTAGATACATCAATTAGATGGATACGCAGAAAAAATAAAGTCATCACTGGGAGCCGAACCCGGAACCTTATTTGTCATATAGTCAGTGAAGGCAGCTACGAGTGTGGAACGGATAAACGAAGAGGTTGTGGTGAAGAAAGTATATCAGACAACTGTAAAAGGCAATAGAAATGGAGGGAATTCGCTAAAGACCTGCCAGGATCAGATAAACCAGATATTGGTGAATGGTCCCGTCAAAAACATGAACAGCCGAAGAGCGAGCATGAGAAAATGGACGAAAGGGGACAAGGCAAGAGTCGTGTAACATGTCACATTGTGGCGTTTTATTCTAAATAAGTAGGTTAAACAACCGCCCAAAGACAGGCTACAGTCTAGTGAATAGTTTGGACAATAAATAATTAATAATATATAATGTGGTTAATAAGTCGGCCACTGACGAATCTGTTGTGTATATATATATTACATATTTTTACAATATAATAATGCATAAACTTGTTTAACCTTTCCTCTCCGATAATGTAAACTGAGTTGACATTGTCTCTAATTATTTGAATATCTCCGTAAATATACTAAACAGAGTTTATATTTTAGATACTCCTCCGTAATATATTTATGAATTGAATAAAATATAATAATTACAATATATAAATATTTAGCATACGCAACAATAAAATATTATTTTCTCGAAGACCCTGACGTGAATTTGTCAACACGTATGTGTACGTGCGGAGAGGTACGGACAGCGCTGTACGCGGGGCGCGGGGTGCCAGATGTCGGTAGTCACTTTAGTGGTAGAGCGTGCGCTGGGCGAGTTAGACGTGCCTTATGCCTCTTTATGCTGTCGTTTGTGATGACCAATGTTTTTCTCATTTTTAGCACTTTTACACAATAATTGATATATTCACTTATATATACTCGTATGTCAACTATTATTTTAATGATTAATATAAGTAATAAATATACAATATTCATATTAATACGACTTAAAAAACGCAAAAGTTTATATGCACGCTGAGTTTACAACACCGGATCGCGCGTTTTTATTTTACCACCGTATGGAAAAGGTTCATGTTTAATTATTATATAGATAGGGAATGAAATAATATTAAATACATCTTAATAATAATAATGGTTCTATCGATGTCCTCCATCAGCTGAAACTAGTAGGCAAAGAAAATAAAACAAATTCAACTTAACTACGACATAAAACAACAACGCACTGCGCGCGATATACACAACCGATACCATGCGTTACTGTCTAGCGTGAAGCGGTCATATATCTTTGGCTCTTTCTCTCTTGGATAGCGCTCACTTTAAGGGTCATGACCAAAAATAAACCTGTACTTAACACGCAGATGTCGATGACGTAATTTATTATAAATGACGCATTTTTGTCTTCGTGAAATTTATATTTTTAAAATTTAATAATGTGTAGCTTGCTGCGTTTTGAAAAATGCACCGGACGCGTCTATATTATGAGTTTGCGACTGCACTTTTCCAAGACGATGGATGTCAGTGTGTTTGTGCCGGGAACTGGGTAAAGCTCCGGTACGTGTGTGCGTGCTGTTCCCGAGTAGAACGGCCACATTGGTACACCTGTCTGTTATTCTTTGGGGAAAAAAATATTTAATATTTCATCGATAGCCGCCAGGTGAAAAAAAATCGCATAGGATTAAGCCATCAAATGGTCACGTGAGAAGTATCGTGTAGTTCGATGATCAACTGATCAACGTCATACTGAATAACTATGAACGAATAATTATTACGATAACACATAAAATAAAATTAGCGAGGATATTATTTATTATTATACACGCCCTATTCAGGCACTAACATAATTTGTAAAATAACAGAAAATTACAACAGAAGTGCAATACACAAAGAAAAAAAATTTCACAGTGTCAGCATGTTTTTACGTCATCAAATTTAAAAATAAATATAAAATGTGAAGTGGCAATTCATCCGCTACCATTGAGTTGAGACACAAAAAATTGTAATAGTGTAGTCCTATAAAAAATTTAATTAACAGCAAAAATGTCGACTATCTTCGCATATTTATTCACCAAAGAATGCATTCCGGGGACTGCAGAGTTAGCTAGTGCATGAGTTCTGACATTACCACTGTAATAAAACAATTAATTGTGTCTCGATGACCTCGATGATGCGTGAAAGTCAAGCAGACCAACAATCTGGGGGCAGTCGATCATACTATTGATGATTCTGTATAAAAATATAAGGTTGGTCATCGTACGTCTCACCGATAAGTTTAACAATTTCAGACGGCTAAGGAGATAATCATAATTGATATCCTCAGAGCGTATATTTAATATAAAATTAATAAATCTTAGAAACTTTGGATTCTTTCAACCGCCGTCGAGTGCACAATGAAGTGTGGAGACCATATGACTGAAATATATTCTACCTGAGGTCTGACCAGAGAAGTGTAGAGGACTTTATATATGTGCAGGTCTGAAAAGTTCCCAGCATTTTGAGACCTTTATTAGTTATCGAATCAATGTGGGAAATGAATGATAATTTACTGTCAAATATTACACCCAGATCATTGATCTCCCTAACTGACACCAAGTCAACATCGCTGATAGAGTACGAAAATTTCACAGGACATTGTTTTTTTGTAAAAGTAATAGATTGGCACTTAGATCGCCAATCAGAAAACATATAAAATTAATAAAAAAACAATGTACTAAATAAAAAAATAATATTATAATGTGTATTAATTATAATATAATTATTAAGGGAACACATTCTTATTGTGAAGTTGTAAATATTCAAAACACACGTTTGTGATATTTTTTTAAATACAAATTAAATGAATTAATTAAAAAGATATACATATAAAATAAATTAATTCGAAAAATATTGCTGCCGGGATTCAAATCTGGATCTCTTCCTATCCGGGAAAAATGCATTAACCGATTATGCTACACCAACACAGTGTATTGACGACAAATTTTCAAATTTAATGCAATTTTTCCGGATAGGAAGAGATCCAGGTTCGAATCCCGGTAGCAACAATATTCTTCGATAAAATTGATTTTATTTGTACACATTTCTAATTAAAACAATTAATTTGTATTTATAAAATATAATTAATTTGAATATAACTATTAGATGTAACCCGTTAATAATGACGGGAAATTAATTAGGTATAGGTATATATTTTTGTTGTAAAGTTGCAATTATAGATGTACAATTTTAAAGAGCTACAAAATATAAGCCAAAAATTTGTTACACATTATAAACAGAGGGCTATATGTCAAGTTTGTATTGTAGACTGGTAGATGGAAAGTGAGAGAATTCTTCAGTATACAACAAAATTAATTTAGATAATTTTATAAAAGCATATTAAAACATTAAAATTGTAATTTATATAATTAATAATAAAATACGTAAGCCGATCTGTGTAATATTCTAAAGTATCGTTTCTAATCATTTCCAGACAGCCACAATGACGTGATAAAAATAATTCTCAATTATGTCGGCAGTGCAATGTTTGGACTGAAATTTTTTTTTTAGTTTTTCCATACCGTGATACAAAATACTCGTACGAGGCCATGCTGTCAACTTGTGTTACCATAAGAAATTAAGAGTTCTATTAGCCTTTAAAATGTAAAAAAATGGTTATCGCCATAAATTTACTTTACGTATTGAGCATTAAATATGTAAAATATATGTAATATTATAATTCGGAGCATTCTTCATACAAATTCTGTATAGAAGATTGCATTGTATAATACAACCTTCCCGTTTATCTATTTTCATTTAATTAGTGAGAAAGAGACACCATTATATTCGTATGTTTGTTATTGTTTTCACTGTGAAATTAATGTGTGATTTCTTTCTGTCTTGCCACATATGGTATTTTGTCAACGTATTAATTATACAACGGAATGAATTAAGAATAAGATTTTTCACTAGTCATTTCTAAGCGTAAATATTTTCATTCAAATTAACTAAAATATGAAGTATATTTTACGATACTAATTTTAATGTATTAATTATAAATATATACATATAAAATCAATTTTGTCGAAGAATATTATTTTTGCGCTACCGGAATTCGAACCTGGATCTCTATTTACAATTCGGCGAAGTACACTTGTGTACCAATTGTGTTATAGCGCCAGTATTTTTCATGACAAATTTTCGAACCTATATGTTACACTTTTTCAAATTAATACATTTAATCGCTTCATTATTTTTGAAAGCCATCTACAATATTTTTACGGAATCACAAATACCTTTGAGTAAACCGCTGCAGACGCCAGAATTATCAATTCATTTTTATTAAATTTTATTTTATTTAAAACTGTTCTGAATAATTACAACTTCACAATGTGAATGTGTTCTCTTTAATATATGTTACGTATATTTACCGAAATATCACAGATTTAATTAGAGCTGTAGTCCTGTGTTACTGCATGGTTTGGTAAGGGTTGATAAAACTCGTTTGTTAATAAAAATGCGATCGGTACAGTGGAACATTTTTACTTACCCCGAGAGAATTTATATTTTGCGATGCACATTCTCGTAAGGTATTCTCATAGACGAAATTTCCACATTCTTGGCTCTCGTACGTCGAGAGTTACCGCAGGAGTAAATAAAAAAAGAACCGAAATGGGCCCCATCCTTATTCCAATCGAGTTCATATTTTGCAATGCAGATCTTTGGTAAACTCGTAAAGTTTAGTCTTAAAATTCGAATATCAGCATTTTAATATTAAAATATATGGTTTCCACAAACACAGACTGGCCAGATGAAACTGAACAGAAAATTACTAAAAAGGAAAAACTTCAATAATTTAAGAACACTAGAATTTCCATAATAAGATTGGTTATATTTAGGTGTTTGCATAAATTAAATTATTGCAAAATTATTAACAAGCTACAGTGTCTAAAATTAAATGTATTAATTAGAAAGATATACATATAAAATCAATTTTATCGAAAAATATAAAAATAACTTTGTATGAAATCACGAAATTTATTATACGTCAGCCGGTTTCGCTTATTTCAAGCTTCATCAGGACGTATTTAAAACTGATCATGAATACAAAAAGAGCGCACTTATATATACATAAAGGGGGAGATAAAATATAAAATTACATGTGAAAGAGAGAGACAAAATATATATACAGATAGACGGAACATTAAGGGAGGGGCAAATACAGTACTCGTGCTATAAAATAAGGATTAAATTGGTGACATCCCAGAATGATGCTTAAATCCCTGACCACTTGGCGGGTGATATATAGTGAATATCGACAGAATTTACACAAAAAATGGATGCAAATCAACATGAGCACGAACATCATACAAGAGGAAGACATAGACTGAGACTGTTATTCAGGAAGAAGGTTAAATCTTAGAAATCGATGATGTATAGTGCGATGAAGATTTGTTTATATTAGAGCGTATATAAAAATACTTATGTTTGCACTATGTTAAGAATAAAAAAATAATATAATACAATAATGGTAACTCACTAATATACCGCGATAAGGACAAAAGTAAGGTTTTTTATACAGTTTATAAATGCCTACAAACATACCATTGTTATATTTCATAAGTTTGTGAATATTATTGGAGACTGGAGATCAATTTGGTTCTTACTATTCAATCTGCATAGTAAGGGATGTTTTTGGAATTGGCAACACTTTTTCCAGCGACAGCCAATTTGACAGCTGCCAGCTGATTAGTGCTCAGTTTGGTTTGCCATTTCACGATGAATAGACTAACGCCAGAATAACGCTTGCAAACTTATTTCGAAAATCGTGGTTCAGTTCGCGAAATATACCGTGCGCGACGTCCATTTTACGGGTGACATAATCGTCCATCGATCTCCATCGTTCACGCATTCTCTAATCGGTAATACGAATCCGCAGAGACGTCGTACAGTACGCACCGAAGAAACTGTTGCTGCAGTGGAGCGTATTATTGAAGAGGATCCAAATGAGTCGATTCGCCAATTTTTCGTTCGCCAATTGAATGGCATCAATTCGGAAGAGCTATGGTTTTAACAAAACGGCGCAACGTGCTACTTGAAAACACAATTTATCGAAGGAAACATTCGATGAGCGTATAATTTCGCGTAATGGACCTGTGAATTGACCTCCAAGATCGTGTGATTTAACATCTTTGGATTCTTTTCTGTGGAAAAATGTAATGTCGCTAGTCTACCAGAGACGATAGATGACTTGGAAGCCAACATTCGCCGCGTCGTTCGCTGATATACGTTCCCAGCTGCTCCAAAAGTAGTCGAAAAATTGGACTTTTAATTAATATATTTAATTCATATTTAAAATATCACAGACCGTCTGTTCTGAATAATTACAACTTCACAATAAGAATGTGTTCTCCTAATTAATTCTAGATTGCGCTTTATTCGAGCCAGCTGCGGCGCACATATGCATTAAATCATATTTAAACACTAATGGCATAAAATTATCTATCCAATAAAGGCAATACCATGACCATTACCAAGATTTTTATGTTTTATTTCACTTTATACCTCTAAAAAAAACACCTTTACATAGATTTGTTTAATGTTTAATTATTTTATGGATATGAAATAAAATAGTACTAATGACGTGTATCGGTACAAAAATGCATCCTGGATGTGCCATGACTAAAAAATAGACCTGAAGTCATTACAATGTTAAAAATACACACAGAAGCGTTAGAAACAAAATAAAAAATTAAAAAATTGGTTAAACAAATTAGGCTAATAATATATATTTTTTATGGAGAACACATTCTTATTGTGAAGTTGTAATTATTCAGAACATACGGTCTGTGATATTTTAAATACTAATTAAATGTATTTATAAGAACTTGAATGGCACCACCCCCATTATCGACCAGACACCAGACCGACATACAAACGGTACAATTATTTTATTATTAATTAATTTATCGAAAAAATATTGTTGTTGTTACCGGAATTCGAACCTGGATCTCTTCCTATCCGGGGAAATTTTAATTTTTTTATTTATTTGACATTTTTACAATTATTTTTTCAAATAATGGAACGTCAGATTGTATCAATTTGAAAGTGATACGTATAGGTTCGAAAATTTGTCGTCTACTTACTGTGTTGGTGTAGCATAAGCGGTTAATGCAATTCCCCAGATAGGAAGACATCCAGGTTCGAATCCCGGTAGCAACAACAATATTTTTTCGATAAATTGATTTTGAATGTATATCTTTCTAATTAATACATTTAATTTGGATAATATATGATTAAAATAAAATATATTACACCGACATAATACAGTCGGAGTTGTTTAATGGAAACTAAACGAAAGAAAATCGTGTTTTCTAATAAAATTAAAAGTTTTCAACAACACGGATACAAATTATGTTGCAGCTTATGTTACTTACGCGAGCAGAGCTTCAAACTTCGACGAGGCAAAGAGTAAAAAGGACGGATGTCCCGCTTTTTGCGGTGCGAACGGTTGAATGAAGGGCACACCGTTTTACTACATTTCTTAAATTGTACTACTAAACAAATTATTAGAATTATTGCAGTATTACTTCATGGGGTAAAAAAATAATTTATAATAATTAATATTTATTGCTCGATAGAAATTAATATCATACGCCTAGACGATTGATTAACCCGTGTTATTGGTTCAAGAGTATAAACAAATTTTATATTAATTTCTCAATAAAAACATTATTAAATACAGCAATACCGTGCCGACACGTCAACCGATAGCGAAATGTCAAAACTATACAAATTTCATTAGCGACAGTTACTTATTATTCAACACTACTATTTATTTTAAATTAATAATTAAATTATTACAGCGCGCGCCTCATTTTATTTACATTACTATCAAAAATCAGATTTAACTTATTATCGAGATTTTGCAATTTTTGTTTTGGTGTATATTTTACAACACGCAATGGTGAAAAATGCAATGACTCTCCTGAGACAAGATTTCGTTTCATTTTTCAGTTTTCGCTGATTTGTCGTGAGTCATAAAAATTACCGTTGATGATGATGTTGTGTATGTATCATATTTTATGTACGATTAGATTTTTAAGTAGCTATGTAAATGTGAGATATAAAAGTTGCACATGGAAGTGTAGCCATGTACATAAGACTCACATATACATACGCAAGAGAAAAACAATTTTTCTTTTTATTACTTATATAAAAAAACATACCCCGCTCACATCGGTAAAAGAACAGTAGAAAATGCATCGAATGCGATAGAAAGGGACGCGAATAGACATTACACGTGAAAAATGTTCGACACAAGAAAGAGACGGATGAAAAAAATAATGTCTCGCCATGCACTACATATCCTGTGCAATATACTCAAGAATGATCCAAAAAATTATTAAAACATGGAATATTAAAAACCATTAGTAAAAAGTTCCAAAACATGTGACTGAAATCCATACAACAACGTCGACAAAAATAGTAGCTTTTCGCAGAGTGGCTCAAGCTTGCCGTTAAAATTTCACTTTACAAGCTCCCCGTCAAGACACATCCGCCCGCGATAAAGAAAACAGCCCTGCGCCACCGAGTAAAGAACGATCTCCATTTAAGGCGTGCACATTTTTAAGGCTCGCGACAATCGCGCATTTTTCATCAAGTTGCCGAACTTTGTCGTGCAGCGAGACGTGGAAAAATGCCATTTTCGATTCGCGCCGTAAAGGAGTGCATACCAATACAGGCAAAAAAGTTACAATAAAATGCACGAAAACGCGCGCACACTCGCGGACGAGCCGTGTGTGGACACGCGGACGTTATATCGCGAACGGCTCACCCACACACGGGGGAAAGCCATAAGAATTCTGCACAAGCAGTTTTATTATTATTTTTATACACGTATACGTGGTATTAAAATATATATGGCGGAAGATAAACTGCCGAAGGAAACCGGTTATTGGACTCGTTGCGAAAATGACGTTTTTCGAAAATTTATAACACTTTATATGTGCGTGTGTGAAAAATTATTTCATCCCCATATTTTGAATGCAGATAAATTAATCAATCAAATTAAATTAATCAAATTGAACACATATATTATTTTAGCAATATTTGAATAATATTTTTATATTTTAACCATGTTTCATTAACCACTTATTGAGTTTAATTATGTTCGTATTTAAACTCAATAAGTGGTTAATGAAACAAAGTTAAAAAAAAAAAAAAAAATTATATTAATAATTAATTAATTAATAATAACAAATAATTAAATGTATTAATTAGAAAGATATACATATAAAATCAATATTGTTGTTGCTACCGGGATTCGTACCTGAATCACTTCCTATCCGGTGAAATGCATTAACTGATGTATAGAATATAAAATAGATAGAAAATGAAATTATATAAAAATCTCAATTAAGGTGGCTTGGACACGTCTTGAAAATAACAGAGGAACGACTATCAAGATGTATCTGGTGAGTTGTACCAGACTTAGTTTTGATGAACAGCATCAAAGTCTCGATTGACCAAAAAGTACCGAAAACGGAAGCGCCTTGTTGAGATTTTGGGCAGCCAACCCCCCAGGACAAGGGGATGAAAATGACGATGAAGATGAACAATAAAATGATTTACATAATTTAGGAGAACACATTCTTATTGTGAAGTTGTAATTATTCAGAACATAGGTATGTGATATTTTAAATATGAATTAAATACACAATAGGAATGTGTTCTCCTAAATAATAAAGTTGTATCAATGTGTCCAAAATTTAATAAAAATGAATTGATAATTCTGGCGTCTGCTATCAGTTTACTCAAAGGTATTTGAGATTTTGTAAAAATAAGGTAGATGGCTCTGTCAAATGATGGAACGATTAAATGTATTAATATCAAAAAGGTAACATATAGGGTCGAAAATTGTCGCTAAAAATAATGTCGCAGTAGCTTAGTTGGATAAAGCACCTTCCCCGGTTGGGAAAGAGATCCAGGTTCGTATCCCGGTGGCGCAACAACAATGTTTTTCGATAAAATTGATTTTATATGTATATCTTTATAATTAATATATTTAATTCATATTTAAGATTTACATAATACACAGTTGTTGAGTTAAATTGTTAGATTGATAATGCCATTGTAAGATGAAACGCGTCTCAAGTAAATTAAACGAGGAGAATTTTAAAAAAAACAAGTGTTTTATTTTCACATATGTGATTATGGAGTTCTACAAACTTACATAGGAAACAGACACACATTATATTATTATTTCATTTTTCATGTATAGTTTATGATGTGCGGGAGATATTTACTTTTATTACAGAGAGAATAAAGTCAGTGGTTATATGGACAATAAGAGGTCTCACACTATTAAATCGTCCTCAGTTCAGATATAATTATATTTCAAAACATCAAAATGCATTTAAGATTTTTTTGGACCGGATGACTAATAATAAATATTTTATTTTGACACGGTTGGGTGCTTAGACGCAATACTAAAACAGACATAAAAATATAAATATATAAAAATTGTATCTCCCTTTGACAACGAGGCTGGGTAAGAGATAATTTTCAAAAGTGTTCAACTAATGAATAAGTATGAATTAAATATATTAATTATGAAGATATACATATAAAATCAATTTTATCGAAAAATATTGTTGTTGCGCAACCGGGATTCGAACCTGGATCTCTTTCCTAACCGGGGAAGGTGCTTTATCCAACTAAGCTACAGCGACATTATTTTTAGCGACAATTTCCGACCCTATATGTTACCTTTTTGATATTAATACATTTAATCGTTGCATCATTTGACAGAGCCATCTACCTTATTTTTCAACTTCACAATATGTGTTCTCCTAAATAATACTTCAAGTGTTCACGTATAAGTGAAAGGTGTCCAGCGGAAAAATTTCAAGATTAAATTGTAATTGCTCGTAAACCATCAGGGTGAGGTAAGTGTGAGGGGGGGGGGGAGTATTTGTGACGAACGTGATTTGCGGATTTGTCAGTCGCAATGAGTCACTGGTCGGGAGCGCACCGCGTGTTCGCGGTTGAGCAATATTTAAAGTGCGGTGAATCATTGGTTCGCGCGTTGTCGCGCTTTTTGTACTCACTTTAATATTCGACGAGTAAGTGGAGAGCCGAGCACGCAACTTATCTGATGTTGGGTTCAAAATTTCAGACAAAAAGGAACAATGCTTAACCAAACTCCTCCGGGACCATGAAGAAAAGGCCATCAAAAAGGTTTGCATTGTCCAAAAACGACAGTGTGGTGTGCAATTTCAGCCCGAGTGATAATTGGCCCTTATTTTTTTAACCAGCGAGAGACAGTCACTGCTGACGTGTATTGCCGAATGATCAACAAGTTTTTGGTACCGCAACTGTAGCTGTTTCCGGGGCTGAACAACAGAACACAATTTCAGCAAAACGGGGCCACTCCATACACAGCTAGAGTTTCAATGGAGAAGCTCAGGGGAATTTTTCCCAATAAATTAATCAGTAAGTACGGAGACATACCCTGGGCACCTCGGTCACACTTTTAATTACTGTCTGAAAATGTTTTTAACTTTAGTTGAATTGTATTATTGATAATGAGAATATTCAACTCAATTTACAAAATAATCATGGAATTTCACAATGTTTCACCAAAACCCTTTGAAAAGTTTAAAAATTTATGGTTGAAATGACCGACTCTATTATCAAAATAAACACTAGCGGAATACCGTTGAACGTCGTAACAATACGCTGAATATAACTCTTAAAATTTTTCACAGTTACAATATCATATTATACGCGAAATAATTGATAAACTCATTTTTTTTCAATTTTTTGATTTAGACCACTTTCATAATAATGAGTAGGCCATATCGCACGGAGGACGAACAGACGTTGGGCAAACGCAGTGGTTCCCGAGGGTCATCAAAAGGCCAAAAGGCCGTCCAAAAAAAAAACAGAAAAGTAGGACACTCATGGAGGTCTACATCCAGCAGAGAATAAAAAATAGATGAAGATATAAATTAAGAAATTTTTATTACAAAATCTATTTATGGTGGTCGCAGTCTCCAGTTTTTATGAAGGGACGATCTCAACTTTAATACTCGACACAGCCAAGACAATCTCGTTATTTAATCCCAGTAGAATTTTCTTAGATTATTTATTATTATTATTATACACACCCTATTCAGGCATTAACATTTTTTTTTAATAATATAAAATCTCATCAGAAGCGCAATACACAAAGAAAAAAATTATATAATATCAAAAAAAAAGTGAAGTAGAGCAATATATCCATCACCATTGAGTTAAGACACAAAAAATTGTAATAATGTAGTCCTATAAAGAGTTAAATTTACAGCAAAAATATCGACTACCTTCGCATATTCATTCCCCAAAGAATGCAATCTGGGGACTGCAAAGTTAGCTAATGCATGTGTTCTGACATTATCACTGTAATAGAACAATGAATTGTGCTCAATGACCTCAATGGTGCGTTAAAGTCAAGCAGACCAACAATCTGAGGGCACTCTATCATACCATTGATGATCCTGTATAGAAATATAAGGTCGGTCATCGCACGTCTCATTGATAATTTTAACAATTTCAGATGGCTAAGGATTAGTCATTATTTTTTAAATGCTGTAAGATAAATCCCCATTATTTAAAAAATACTTTAATCAAATTCTTCAATCAGTTTTATTTTAATCAAATTCACATCACACTAGATATTTTAAAATGTATATATAAATGTAATATTATTTTCAATTAATTTTTTTTTTTCATTTTTAAAGTAGCATCAATGTGCATTAAAAAATGTAAAGTGTCATTCTGAACACGGGTGGAACCACGTGAGACTTGCAATTATTAGCTCTACAATTGTGTAATTATTAGCTCTACAATTATGCAATTATTAGCTCTACAATTACGCAATTATTAACTCTACAAATTTTAATAGATTTATTTATGTTTAACGACTTTATACAAATTAGTTATTGCCTAAATATAATAAAAGGGTGGGTTGTTTGACTCGCTCCGCTCTCTAACAACTTTATATACATCTATTGTAAGAAGTACGCTGGAATTCAACTCCTCTCTGTGGTCTCCTTACTTTGGCTCACATATTATAAAAATACAGAGACTGCAACATAAATTTCTCAATTTTAAATTGCATATTCCGATAGAAAATATAAGACACGATTATTTAATGAGCCTACTTCATTTGAAAAAATAATCCTGGAGAAGAGATGTGAGCGATATAGTATTTCTATATAAAATTATCAATAGCATGTTGGACTACACAAACGGTTTCATACGGAAAAAATACAAAAGGTGTCGCTAATTTGAATTTAACATTTCCCAAAATCACCAATAATTTTGGATCATTAGAATTTGTTGTTCTTACATTGAAAAATAAACTACCTGGATCTTTACGAAATAGTATGCTATCTCCTAATTTGAAAGAAGTGATTAAAACTGACTTATCAATATTGATTTGTCTTACTTGTAAGCATGAAATGGATTGTTGAACTGTGACACTGATTAGTTTTTATGTTTGATTATATTAAATGTAATAAATTGATATGAATGTTCTTGAAGAAAACCGTCTAGCGAGGTGTTTTACGAGTCTAGTATAATTATAAAAATAAAAAATTAAATGTATGGTTAAAAATATTTTATAATATTAAATAATATCATATTTTTTAATATGTATTGTAACGCACACATTCGAGTCCGCTTCAAATGCATATTTGTAATGTTTTGCAACACGTCTGCTCAAACGAAGAAGTGTATTTAGAACGCCGTGCGGCGCGAGAGACTAAAGTATTGCGTTTAGTCGATAATGTTTCGGGCAGATTGTACGAAAAATTATGCGAACACATGGGCAGCATTATTTATCATTTTGAAATTCTTCCGCTAAATGATTCTAATTGAAGCATTAGCTTAATATATAATATTTCTGACTTAGGGCCGGTTGTGTGATCAGTTGTAACTTTTTACTAACGCCCGTAGTAAAAATTCTTTGTTGGTTGTTGATACATTAAATTTACTACTGTCAAAGCATAGATGGAGATGTCTATAGGCGCGACAAATGTGCTTTATTTTGTGCATTATCCGTGGATTTTTTCGCCTAGGCGTTCGAAATCTGTCTCTTTGGTGGTGAAATTTGTTCGTATTGTGTGCTAATGCACATTAAACAGCGAGATTATCATAAATAGCGGGATTTTGAATGATTAATTGTCTCGTATTCTGCAACTTACAAAGTATCAATGTGTCAGATGACTTTTGGAACAGCTGTGATAAGTCCGCCATATTTAACAATCGATTCTCGTTTTTACTATCGGATATCAGCGAGTAAAATGAGTTTACTGCGGAATGTACTTTCGAAAAGTAAGTAAATTATCAAGGATCAAACAATCTGTTTACGCAAAAAAATTTACTTTAGTATCTAAGTTTTCAACCGGCCCTTGTTATGTTGAGTACCTAGAGACGGAGATTAATAAATGTGGTAAAAGTGACAGGCGCTTCCATTATCACTGCTGGCTCCTGGAAGACAGCGATCGCCCGCAACATCGCGAGTGCATGTCCCCGAGTGCATTCTCCTCAACAAAGAGCGACATTTTCCGAACATAGTTTTGTTGGGTTTTTCATATATTATTTTTTGCGGTGCACTGCGGTATTTTATTTATACATTTTTTATGCCCCGCCATACATGTCGGGCGTATTTTTTTTCCACTTTTCCCGTACGTATGGAGAACTGGCATTTTTTTCTTTTATCCTAGCCGTATTTTCCATCTGAAGAAAACTGTATGGAGCGGGGGGCCGAACGCGTGCGGGCAGCTCTACATCGAGTTCTCGGCGTCTTGAAAACATTGAAGACGAAAACTGAGAAGTTGAAACTAAAATATACGAACAACCGATAATCAGGCCTACTTATATACTAGTGTTTACACCCCGTCCTAGAACGGCAGTCAAAACCGTGCACAGGATAGTTTGCGTTTGTTTATATATTTCTAACGCGTGACGATTTACTATTCTATCAATATTTTCTATAGGTACGCAGTTTATTTACTGTCGTTACTTTATCGAGCTCGCCATTTTTTGTTGGTTTTATAAGCATCGCTTTTTCTGAACTAAATCGTCTTCCATATTAATGAAACATCACAAACTAAAAACACCACAAAATTTTTTTGTTCATTTAATGTCGTTACTTTATTGAGCTCGAAATTTTTTCAACATTTCTAAGCATCGATTTTTTTGAATTAGATCGTCTTCCATTTAACTAAACATCACAAACTAAACACTTTCATTTATTTAATGTCGTTACTTTATCGAGCTTGTACAAATACATTCTTCGGACGCTACACACCTTAAATTACTCTCAATATAGTCACCACCATTATTAAGGCACTTCTCATGACAGGGCACTAATTTTTGTATACCTTCGTCATAGAACGACGCCGCCTGGGATGGAAACCATGTCTGTACTCCTTTGAGTTCATCATCGTCATTAAAACGCTTGCCACCGAGAAACCACATCACATGATGGAAAATATCACTTGGAGAAATGTATCGTATCTCACAATATGCTGATACATTTCAACCACTCACTACAAGACGGCCACACTATGTGAATGTCTCTAACGTTGCAAGTGGTGAGTCAACAGTATGCGCAACATCGCAACCGCAGCAGCGCTATACCGGAAATATCTGGCAACAGTACTTACTTAAAAAATGCACCTCGTACAACATTTCACAATATATAACTTTTTATGGTTAAGAATATTAAAAATATGAATAAACTTATTCTTAATTTACAAAAACAAAATAGGTATCTAACAGGTTTGGATTTAAAGGTCAAAGAAAACAATTCCCATGATATGTTTACGCCGACAGTCCACGTTAACCTTTACCATACCGTGATATAAAATACCCATACGCAGTCATGCTGTCAACTCGTGTTACAGTACGAAATTTTTAGTTAAGAAAGCTTTTTATTAATCTTATAAATTAATTCTAAATATTGATCATTAATTACGAAAATGGTACCAATATCCTAATTAAATTCGAGCATTCATCAAGTTTTATACGTTTAGTTTTAAAGAGGTATCATATATTCGTTTGTTTGTTATTATTTTTATTGTGAAATTAATGCATCACCTATCATATTTTCCCCAGAATATTAATTTTACAACTGACTGAATTGAAAAATAATTATTTTTATAGGATTCCCTTAACACAATTGATTTTTTTTTAGTCAGTTCTAAGAATAAATATTTTCCCTAGAATTGACTAAAATATGATTTTTCTATTGCGTATATTAGCCGAAATATTACAGTTTTATTTGGGGCGGTAGATCTATGTCACTGCATGATTTTTGAAAGGTTAAAAGCGTATTATACGTTTGAACAGCTGTGGCCCGGCCACCCATGTGAATGATAACTATACTTTTTAAATATGTAAATGTGTATTGTCATTAAAACGTAGCAGAAACGATCGGCGACAGCCGTAGAAATAAATAAAAAAGAGTATTTTTTTTATATCTAAATATTTTTTCATTCTTCCGTTTTACAACTCGTCTGAAATGTGTATTTACCATTCTCCTGAATACATGCAATCATATTGGATGATAGCCTTTCTTCGGTAAAACGTGCCAACTCCGTATTTAATAATGCCAAGGGATACATAATTAACTTTTATTGGAACTACGACAGCAAAGTTGCGATGTCCATTATTATTTGTTCTCGTTAATATTCAATTTTGTGGGATTAATGGTTACTATATTAAAATTGACTTTAAGAAAACAATTATTATTGAAAAAAAAAAAAAAGATTGCAACGTAACGTAACAATAACACTTTAAATATAATGCAAAAGGGGCCAGAGACGTTGACGCAAACATTTAACAACTCCATGTCTACATGAAAAACTCAAGTGTACATGTACACATAAGCGATTTTTAAATCGGATAAATATGAATATTTTACATTTATTACTTATATTAATTATTCAAATAATATTGTGAAAAATGAGAAAAAAACATTGATCATCACGAACGACAGCATAAAGGCGCATAAGACACGTCTAACTCGGCCGGCGCACACAAGTGATGATAGGCATCCAGCACCTAGCGCACACAGACACGCATTGACAAATTCACGTCAGATTCTTCATGAAAACATTTTATTTTTTTTGTTGCGTATGGTAAATACTTATATATTGTAATTATTTTATCCAATACATAAATATATTACGGATGAATACGTAAAATACGAACTCTGTATTTAGTATATTTACAAAGATATATACATAATTAAAGGCAATGTAAACTCAGTTTACATCATCGAAGAGGAAAGGTTAATGGAATCCAACTTGAATAAGTTGATATTAAATCTATCTAGGAGAACAAATTTCCATAGCATATCCGAAGTTGTTCGCAAAACGTTCACATTCGGACGTTTGAATAAGATTTTCGAAAGTGATCTTCCACTAAATCTAAAACAAAAAATATTCAATCAGTGCATAGCCTAGTATGGACCCTAAACAAAAGAGATCCAAGAACTTAGAGTGACATAGAAACCCATGGAAATATGTATGATAGGCATTACATTATGAGACAGGAAAAGAAATGTGTGTGATAAGTAAAGTCCGACCGAAGCTTTGGGTTCGGCCACCTTCGGCTTTGGCTGAAATCTGCCGAAGGTTTGGTCGAAGCAGTAGCCGCCGAAAAGTGCCGAAAACGCACAAACTATTACGAATGACGTCAGCGCACAGCGTGCACGGGTCGCGCGAGGAGAATTATTGGTTAGGCTGGCACGAAACACCGGCGAGCGGAAAACAAGTTTATGCATGCACGTGTCAATTTTTTCTAGATATAAAATGCATACCTAAAATTAATAGGTTAGTATGTTTTAAAAGTACAAAATAATGTGTAGTTGATTGGGCAAAGCTTTAAATTATTAAAAAATTAATATGTGAGACTAATTTAGACTAATTAATGATCTCTTATTTCTAATATTCTTTTCATGTTAATTAGGATGATTGAAATTAATAATTTATGAGACAGTTTCTAATCTAATTTAGATTGTTACATTAGAATTTTCTTAAATATTATGGTTCATTGTCGCTGAGTAATAATAGCATTCAATTTAGTAAAATTGCAATACTCCAAACTTGGCATACTGTTAATACTACTGTGTTATTTGGAAAAAATAACTTAATTCATTACAATAAATAAATGTGATTAAAATTCAGTTTATCATTTATGGAAAACTGCAATTTATTTATTTAATGGATATATTTACAATTATTATCAACACCATAACGCAGAAAATTAAGTAACAGTGTAATGCATAGTTTATGGTCGGTGGTCTAAGATTTCTAAGTACGATTGAACCTTCGGCAATTAGCTTCGGCTTTGGCTTCGGGAAAAAACTGACCTTCGGTCGGACACTAGTGATGAGAGAGCTAATGTAATTGAATACGACAAGAAAATGAACTGGCAATGAGCAGACCACGTCGCTTGACGAAAGATCGATTGAGACCATCTTGCAATATGTTTTGGGCATATTTGAGTTATAATTCCGCAATTGTATATATTTTTGGGCACAGATAAACAATCGTAAAAATGTTATATCAAAAAAAATTCCAAGTGATTTTAGCACATAGCTAACTCCGCAGTTCTCAGATTGCATTCTTTGGGGCATGAATGTGCGGAGGTAGTAGACATTTTTGCTGTTAGTCGAACTGTTTATAGGACTAAATTGTTACAATCTTTTGTGTCTCCGCTCAAATGTGTTGACAACTGATATTTATTATGTTATACTAGTCGACTAGTAGATGAGTTTGTGTAGTTAGGAAGTGAAAGATATAGAAGGGTGGGTGACTGCAGGGGATAAAATGAACGGCGCTTTAAATTGAATGATAGGCTACTTAAACATTTCAAATTTTAAATATGAATTAAATATATTAATTAGAAAGATATACATATAAAATTAATTTTTTCGAAAAATATTGTTGTTGCGCCACCGGGATTCGAACCTGGATCTCTTTCCAAACCGGAAAAGGTATATTATCCAACTATGCTACAGCAACGATATTTTTTTGCGGCAAATTTTCGAACCTATGTGTTACCTTTTTGATATTAATTCCACTATTTGAAAGAGCCATCTACCTTATTTTTACAGAATCTCAAATACCTTTGAGTAAACTGATAGCAGACGCCAGAGAATTATCAATTCATTTTTATTAAATTTTGGACACATTGATGCAACATTTCAAATTGTCTGTTTCCTGTTTCTCCGGTGTTTCAGCATCTTTTAAAATGAGATCCAACTGTTCATCTTTCGTTAATACCTTTTCCTTATCGTCGATTAATATTAAATCTTTTATACTGTCCATTGAATTGACTTCAGAAATCGATCTTTGGAAAAGCCTGCTCATCAGTTGTGTAGCTAAACTTAAGGCTTCGTCTGAAGGATTTAAATTTACTTAAAAGGACTTAAACAAATTGATAAAATTCGAATGTATTCATTATCCGATGTTTTGCAGCAATTCGCTAGAAACCCGAACCCGGCGGGTTTTGGATCCGGATTTTAACTCAGTTAATACATTAATTGTTTTACGAGCCTCATCGCATCCAAAAAAACACCCTTGCACCAGTTTACCCTTAGAGCGTGCACGTGTGCGACTTGAAGAACACGGCTATGGGCATAAATGCAGTTCGTACGACCGACGCCGCGAGTGTAGAGAGTGAAAGAGACGGCAAAAAATCGTAAACACTCGGATATCGTATATCTCACTCGGGCGCGGAACATTTTATATGAAAAAATATGTCTCGTACGGACGGGATTGCAGTGTGTGCGTCTCTTTCTGGCGATTTTCTTATACTGGGAAGATGGCTTCTCAACATTTTACAATGCTTGTGGTATACATATATGCATCTCTTTCTATTTGTTCATAACATTGTTATAAATAATTATTACGTACTTGCATCGCAGTCGTACACCTCGTAGTTGATTGTTGAAGGTCCGAGAGAAACTTATGTAACAATTAAATATTTATTACAAGAATAATAAGAACACACACACACATATACATATCCCGCCCCGGCGGTGCGGCGCTCTGACACACACGCACATATATATGATCTCAAAGACATCAGAATAATAATAATTCAGTTATGTCTATCCGGAATGCTCTGACGTCATATTCACCATTTGCAATAAAAACAGGCGCGCACTGTAATAATTTAATTATACAATTGAAATCATCTATCTTCGTCCTGATTTCGTGTTAAATGCATAATAATGCATTGTATTGTTTTGAAATGGAGGCTTCGCATTGGCAGAAGAAGTGTTGACTGTCCAGCTGATGATAAAGATGAAATAATAGTCGGGAGTGAAGATTTCATAATTTTGACAATCCGTTGTCAGTTGATTTTTCAAAAGCAACGTTTATTTTAACATTATTTCGACCATAAAGGGACATAACGCTGTCTCCAATCGTGTCATGTAATGTGCGCCGCAGAGTCAACCACTGCGCCGTAAGAGCGACACAACTTCGAAAATAATTATAATAAATAATTCTGTTCATCAGCCTGGTAGGAGAATGAGGTCTTATTTAAGAGAACACATTCTTATTATGACGTTGTAATTATTCACAACATAGGTCTGTGATATTTTAAATACTAATTAAAAGTGTTAATTAGAAATATATACAATAAAATCAATTTTATCGAAAAATATTGTTGTTGCTGCCGGGAATCGAACCTGGATCTCTTCCAATCCGGGGAACGTGCATTAACCGATTATGCTACAGTACACAGTACATTGACGACAAATTTTTCGAACTTTTATGTTACACTTTTCAAATTGATACATCTATCGTTCCATTATTTGAAAGCCATCTACTTTATTTTTACGGAATCTCAAAATACCTTTGAGTAATTGAATAATTACAACTTCACATTAAGAATGTGTTCTCTTGAATAATATATAAGTTGTATAAATGTGTCCAACATTTAATAAAAATGAATTGTTAATTCTGGCGTCTCCTATCGGATTATTCAAAAGTATTTGAGATTCCGTAAAAATAAAGTAGATAGCTTTGAAATAATGGAACGTTAGATGTATCAAATTGAAAAGTGTGTTCGAAAAATTTGTCGTCAATATACTGTGTGCTGTAGCATAATCGGTTAATGCACGTTCCCGGGATCGGAAGAGATCCAGGTTCGAATTGAACTGAAGTTGTATTTCTTTTGAAAAGAAAGTTATAAAAAATGGGTACCCCCGAGAGAAAAGTTTGACGGACGCAACACATGAAGAAAAATGCACCACGTATGTTCGTCTTTTTCTTACTGCACCAATATCCAAAGTGGAGGGGAAACCCATCAATTCCGCCTTTAATATTCGGTTATATTTCCCGCGCTCTTAAAGCCCATTTTGGCTTGCGCTCGGCTATTTTATGGCGTCTTTATTACACCATTTTATAATCGATATTTATAGAGGCTCTTCGGACCTGCAAGCTATTAAGAAATATTAGTATTAAATTATTTTTCAAGCAAATTAATGTTACAGGCTCGGTGGAACCTAACAAAAATGATTTAAAAGTCATTCCTGTCAAAAATGATGGGAAAGTCATTCCTGTCAAAAATGATGGGAAAGTCATTCCTGTCAAAAATGATGGGAAAGTCATTCCTGTCAAAAATGATGGGAAAGTCATTCCTGTCAAAAATGATGGGAATGTCATTCCTGTCAAAAATGATGGGAAAGTCATTCCTGTCAAAAATGATGGGATAGTCATTCCAGTCAAATACAGGGTGAATGTTTCAATAATAATAATAATAATGTGTTTATTCCAGCGTGATCCGGTTTTTTTTAACCCGATTTGCCATAAAGATAATACATATTATATAATACGTTAACAAAAAAATATAATGCTATGAAAAAGAAAAAGAAAACCAAAATAAAAAGTTCAAACATATATACACACAAAATATAAATATTACATATATAACTACTTCAGTCACGGCCATTGTTGTATATGTAGCTATTCTGTAGGCGTTGCCATTCTCTGGTCAGGGAACCAGCTTTCCATGAGAACGCCGCTTGCACCAGAGTTGGTGCTGAGCTCCAGCCGCAGCTTTACGCCCGCAATTCGATGTCTCAGAAGCGGTACGAATCCACGTATACGGCCTTCGGTAAACATTGTAGATGCGCTGCAATAACGCGCCAAGCCAATTGAGAACTGAATTCGGAAACGATTATACATCACTTGCTTGTATTTCGACCAGAGCTCCAGGCCGATTTTGTTTGGCAAACATTTGTCAGTTCGCATTTAGTAGTCGTAAAGAATAGTTGATAATAATTTATTATGGAGCATTTAACGCTTCAACAATGTGTTGAAGTCATTTAAACATTTTATTTAAATAATAATGGCAATGCTGTAACCATTAATGGTGATCGCTATCGTCACATGTTGGCCGAATTGAGTCGATTGGACGTGCACCACATGTGGTTTCAATAAAACGGTGCCACCTAACACACAGCCCGAGCTACGCTTGAAATTTTATGAACAGTTTTTCCCGGCAGCATAATGTCCAAAAGTGGTGATATCGACTGGCCTCCTCGATCACCTGATTGACGGCCCACAATTATTTTCAGTAGGGGTACTTGAAAGGAAAGGTCTACCTCAATAATACAACAATTTCGATGCTACAGGATAATATTCGAGATTAAATTCCTGAAATAACACGCGAAGTGTGCGAAAATATTATGAAAAATATGGTTAAAAGAGCACGGATTTGTGCCCGCTACCAGAAGCAGTGACATTGCCAATGTCACATTCCATGCATAATTGTAATAAATCAAATAATCGATAAATAAAAACTAAATTAAAAAATTATATTTCATTTCCTATATGTATAAAAACAACATAACAACACACACTATCAGCAAAATTCTATATATTTAGGGATAAAAAATTTCAATAGCCTCCCTACACAAATTAAAGAAATAAAGGATATAAAAGAGTTTAAAAAGAAACTAAATGAACACTTCAAATACACATAATTGGACAATAAACAATATTACAGAATACTTCAGAAGCACACAAATGGACAATGAATAGAATATGTAAGGTATTATATAAAATTATTGTAGTGTAACTCCCTCTCCAAGCACAAGAGCTGGTCTCTTTTTTGGAGAGGTAAGCGAAAGAAAAACCATGTATGTATGTAACCATATATTTAAAAATTGAATTTATTTTGCCATTGTATTTTCGCTAAATTAAATAAATAACATAAACCTGGAACATAATATTCACCCTATACATCGGGAGTCATTCCAGTCAAAAATGACGGGATAGTCGAGCGGAAGATTTTTTTATTATGTTTAACTCGAAGATGAGTCTTATGTCAACAATAGAATAAAAACTAATGTAATGCTGTGTGTGATATAATAATCTATTCAGACACAAGTTTCAAGTATGTATGTGCAGCGGAAAATTTTCATATTTAATATTAAATAAAAAATAAAAAAACTGACATGTTTTTTCATATTTTATTTAAACAAAATGGAGTCTAACGATGCGAATTTTACGTTTAATAAAAAATATCGTTTAAATGCTTTCCATTTCTCTCAAGACACTCTTAAATTTGCGAACACGCAAATTTAAGAGTCCGTTGGTTCAAAGCAGCAAACTCTCAATTTAAGGTATCCCCATAAAAAAAAGTCGCACGGCGAAAGGTCCGGTGACCGAAGTGCCCAGGGTATGTCTCCATACTTGTTGATTAATTTATTAGAAAAAATTCCCCTCAGCTTCTCCATTGAAATTCTAGCTGTGTGTGGAGTGGAGTCTTGCTGAAATTATGTTCTGTTGTTGAACCCGGAAACAGCTGCAGTTGCGGTACCAAAAATTCGTCGATCATTCTGCAATACACGTCAGCAGTGATTGTCTCTTGCTGATTAAAAAAACCTTTAAATATCTCGAAACGAAAGAAACATGACTTAGAACGCTTTCAGAATAATGGTATCAATTTTAATAATCTATTAATTATACTAAAAATACGTTACTCTTAATGTCAATAAAGAATGCTACTTTCAACTTACTGGTATGACTGCGATTGGTAGTCGACAATATCAGTGATTGAAAACTGTGACTGTGATCACAGTTTCATTATTAATGTAATACAATAAATAAATAAATAAATAAGCATAATTTTGAGCATATTTATTTATATTATTAAAACCTCATTTGTGTATAAACACATTTAGTACAATTAAATAAATATAATTTAATATCATCACAAAGGGAATGAAAATATTTTTAAAAAATGTAAATTTACTTTTCGAGTCAAATTTCCAGCAAATATGCGTAAACTTTTTGGCACTACTAAACTACTAGATGGTGCTGATCAAATTGCGGAAAATCTGGTAAATGGCGCTGATTCAAGTGATAATCGATTTAAAGAGAGGCATTAGAAAATAAATAGAATTTTTAAAGAAAAAAAAAAATTGAATCACGTTATTCCTAGATATTCAATCACTGGTAGTGAGTGTGACTCAAAGATATCAGTAATTGACTCACGGTTCGTGATTTCGAGCTCATCACTAGTTATTCTTAATTATCTCAGAAATTAATATTCTTGATTTTTTTCATTTTAAATTAAATTGAAGACATTTGAAAGACATCTCTGATGTTCACAGTACACCGGGATAAAGAGAATTGCACTAACCGATTGAAGTATGGAAAAATAAGATCGAATAGACAATAAACAGTCTCAGTGTTAGTCTTCGCCGACCACCCTCAAGAAACAAGAGGGGTTGGTAGGTCGGCGAGTGAGCATGTAGATGTGGGGAAGGTGCAGCGCAGATAGGGTAGGTGGGAGATCCAGTCAGAGCGGCGCCGTTTCGCGGGGATGGTTGTAAAAGTTTTTGGAAAAATACGACGTCTTCAGGAAATAGGGCAAAGGTGTGTGTAGACTCACCTTTACATGTAGAGTTTTATTACAATCTTACCCATAAACCCGTCATGGGACGGGCAATACGTACAAACAGATAATCTCGTAACTTTTCCGTATAATATGAAATTTATGTTAAGGAACATATTGCCAGAGATATTTCACAATCAAAGAAAATGTCTTTTTTACACAGGCCACCAAATAAATAGACGTTAACAAACGCAAATTCCTTGTCCCAAAATGTTCATTTTAGTGGCACTCACGTGATCACTCTGATGCCATTCAGGTAATCAAAATGCTTCGCGACTTTATTTAAAAATATGACTCGATTGGAATAAAAAATTAAACACTGACAATATAATATGCATTAATGTGAAAAATACGTTTTGTTTATACAAAGATTTAATTTTTGAAGAGTAAATATTTTTACTGTTGCATAAATGTGTTATAATCTATCTGATTTATTTTTCTTTGGAAAAATGTGTATAGAATGCCCCTCGTCCCGCAAATAATGTTCCAAACCCCTATCCGCTATATACACACTTTATATCATGTCTACTCATTTGTTGGTCCGTGATGAAAACACATTTTTACAACTTCAATACATAGTTATGTGGCATTTTTAATACAAATTAAATTAATCAATTAGAAAATATGTATTTATTAAGGAGAACACATTCTTATTGTGAAGTTGGAATTACTCAGAACATGGGTCTACACATTTTCACACATTCTATCGATAGATGTATTAATTTGAAAAGTGTAACATATAGGTTCGAAAATTTGTCGTCAAATTGTCTAAATGGTAAATTGTCTGAATGTACTGTCTGCCGTAGCATAGTCGGTTAATGCACCTTCCCCGGAGTGGTAAGAGATCCAGGTTCGAATCCCAGTAGCAACAATAATATTTTTCGGTAAAATTGTTTTTACATGTATATCTATTTATCGAAAAAATATTCAATTGCTACCGGGATTTGAACAAGGACCTTTTCCTATTCAAGAAAATGTGTTACTACGTCAACCGATTACGTTTACAACAAATTTTGAACTTATATTCTGTATATTTTTTATGTTTATAAATCTATTTTTTCAATTTTATATTGAGACAAATCCCGATTGCCTATGAGTAATACACGTATAATCAATTCATTTTGTTAAAATTGGATAAACTTTGGTATAACTCAATTTTTAAGGGGAACACATTCTTATTGTGAAGTTGTAATTATTCAGAACATAGTTCTGTGATATTTTTAATACAAATTAAATGTATCAATTAAAAAATGTTTTTGTTGCCATCCGGAAAATTATATAATCCTTAAAAATATATAAGTTGTCTTAATGTTTTTAAAATTAATTAAGTTATCGGATTTTACTCAAGGGTGTTTGAAATTCCATACATATTATGTAGATTACTTTCAAATAATGGAATGACAGATGTATGAAGTGCAACATATAAGTTAGAAAAATTGTCGTTATCATTCCGTTGTGTAAGCGGTCAACGCTCTTCCCCGGATAGGAAGGGTTCCCGGTTCGTGTCCGGGCGGCAACAAAAATATTTTTTCGATAAATTGATTTTGTCAGTTTATCATTCCAATTGACACATTCATTTTGTATTATTAATAATTAATCAACATTAAAATAATCGCACCGTTTGCACGTCGGTCACACTCGGTCGATAAACAAGAGAGTATGATTCCGTCCGGTCGATAATGAGGGTGGTGCAATGCAAGTTTCAAAACAGCTATTACGTCATGAAATAAAGGCACTAAAGCTGTTACTCACGGACGTCAGCTCTATCGGAGATTTATTGAGAGAGTTCAAATGTAGGTGCAGTTACTGCAGTTCATAAATCGGTGAACAAGTGTGTCGGTTGCACTTTTAAGCTAGACATGCTGCAGTATGCAAGTGTCCAAGGGCCGAAATTTCATAAATATCAATCATGTCCGTGTGAATTTTTTGCATGTCGAAAAAGCAAAGCAGAAGTTCCTGATAGAAGCCTCAATAATCGGCGAACTTGTATAAAAAGATGTATGGCGCTCTATCATATCTGCCTATCCCCGCGGGGAAACGGCGTGATGGTAAGTTGGTTAGTTACTTAGTTAGGTGTATTACACTTAGTATGTCGTTGCCAGCTAATTATAAGAAACAAATCTCTATAACATTAGATTTTATTTTATTTTTGTAAACATCTTAGCTTGCGTCCCCTATCAAAATTTTATATTGGTATAATTTGAGAAAAATATGTAATAAAACAATAATCAAACAATTAATTTATACTCGTAGCAATGGTAACTACATATTTTATTCAGTACACATTAGTAAATACACGTCGTAGAAATTCATATGTTCGAAAATTAAAATATGTCCTGTTATGTTCCGGTAGTTAGGATAGGTTAGGTTAGGTAACACGAGGTTAGGTACCACGGTTAGGTTAGGTAACGAAGCAATAATCAAACAATTCATTTATACTCGTAGCAATGGTAACTACATATTTTATTCAGTACACATTAGTAAATACACGTCGTAGAAATTCATGTTCGAAAATTAAAATACATCCTGTTATGTCTCGGTAGTTAGGTGGTGGGTTACGAATCTATTTGTGAATTTAGAGTATATACCTAAAAACTTAATTCATTCTAAAATATATTTTACCTTTGGCACTTAAGCTCCCTAGCAACTCTACCCTTTAATTGATGAGATAACTTTTATTTCAATAATGCTCGCTATGTAGGCGAAAAAAAAATATATTAATATGAATTTTTATTCTAGCTAAAGTATAATTTAGCTAGAAATAAAAGCATATACTGAATTTATTGTCCACGCACATTCCGCAAGTATAGTTAACGCTTTTTAATGTCGAGCCATTGTACGATACGCGAAAAAAAATCTAGCTGGTATACTGCGTGGCGAAAATTTTTTAACAACGTCTTTAAATTTGATATCAATTTAATGAAAAATATTTAAATGACTATCGGTGTCATGTTTCGCTTCGCTTATTACGGCTGCACGTGTCGTCGTTTTTCTGGCCTGCCGGCCTACGGCGGATTCGAACTCGGACGCTTCCAGAATGATTGTCAAATACCTCGTTACCACTGGACCAAGACATTGGATAACGGCTAAAATCACCATCATCTCATCTGAATTTTACGGATGTTGCGATAGTCTCAAAACTGGTCGCATCTATCGACTGAAAAAAATATTTTTAATATTTTTTGCAAACTTTACAGTGTCGTTTATATTCATGTATATATGTAAGGTGTATTGAATTGAACTTATACAAGTGGTAAAAATAATTTATATTAAAAAATACGGTAATACATGTTGACGCAAGTCGAGTTACCTCCGAGCATTCCATCTATCCAATAAACATGTATTTATGTTATTTTCTGGCCCACTAATCACTTAGGGATTTCACCGACATGTGAACAGATTGCATTTCGACGCCGAGCTGTCAAGAGGCTTTTTGTGGACCGAAATTGTCGCCGTGTGTAAAAATCTGGACCACGAAAAGTCGGTGTTCTACACCACCCTGAAGTGCAATGAGGGTGGACCCGTTGCTTACCAAGGACCGTTTATATGCAAAAGCTCCTTCTCATTCGCCATCTGGTTGGCATGCTAATAGGCAGTTGTGCAATTCCACAGCCGCAATCACAAACATTCTATTTGTTTCAGACCTTTCATTTATTCAGAAATTAAAAAATTCTAAAATACAAAGAACAGTTAAATTAAATATGCAAATAAAAATTTCAGAACCATAACAGGGAGACAACATGGTAAAAGGGAAAAAGTCAAAACAAAATAATTATGATCTGACTTATCATCAGAGCACCACCGCTGGCCATTCGTCTCCAATGCAGGAGAAACAGACAAAGAAAGCACTAATATTGATATTACTAAGTAGATCGATTTTATTTAATTTTTAGTACTAATAATTACTGCACTTTTTTTCATGAGTAGTTCATATGAGGAACAATAATAGTGTTTATGTAAATGCCTTCGATAGCTGGTTCCCAGGTTTCCGATTAACAATAATCCCACATATGTTATATAAACTGCACTAAACGTTTATTTGTGCCATCTTTCTGGTACGATGTTGTTGTTTCTTTAGATTTCGACCGACCGAAGCGCGCACTGGTGGTTTATTGAACCGCTGGACTGGTCGAACAACGGCATGTAAAAAGAATGACGCCTGTCGATTACACTGTCTTCTTGGCTTTCCGAAAAATGGGCGGCAATACTCACACACACACATACACACATGTACATTATTAAAAACCAAGAAACCCAGTGGTGCCAATCGAAGAGTTGTATATGATTTTACAAGACTCAGTACTAATGCATCTTCTTTATGAGTGAGAGGCCAAACTTTACACTCGTGTAGAATGATCGTTTGGTTCCTTACGATTAATTACAATAACAAATAATATTTAGAGTCTGATAATATGTGAGTCGCGTAGTGTGGACATGAAATTGAAAAGATGTCGTCATCTGACCGTGCGACCCGTGTTGGGACTAGGGCCAGTTGTCACACTTTTCATTGATACATCTCGCCGCCACAAATTTGAAATGTTTTATACACCAAGATGGCCGCTGTGTAAATAAATAGAGAACAATAATGGTGGACGCAGGGCGGTAAGAAGACGTGTTCTATTTATACAAGAAAATCCCAGCTCGGATGTTTAATGGGAAATCATCTCGCGGTGCTCCGTTAGCGATAGGTAATGGCCCGGCACAGGGGGCTCGGAAAAAGAGTATCACACATTTAATCATTACTAAATTTTATCTAACCAATTCACTATCGGTTTACGCGCCTTGTTACTTCGATTGGCATCACTCTTTTTCCTGGTTTATAATAACATACATGTATGTGTGAGTATTGCCGCCCTTTTTTCGGAAAACTAAGAAGATCATTCTTTTTACATTCCGTCTTCGTGCTTCCAGCGGTCCAAGTAAACCATCAGTGCGCGCTTCGGTCGGTCGAAATTTAAAGAAGACAACCCAGATAAAAGAACAACAACATCGGACCAGAAAGGCATCAAAAATAAAAGGTCAGTGCAGTTCATATATCTTATGTGTGCTTATTGTTAATCGGAAACCTGGGAACCAGCAATCGAAGGCATTTACATAAGCACTATTATTGCTACTCATGAAAAAAAAATGCGGTAATTATTAGTATTAAAAATTAAATTTTGAAGGTGTTTATTTTTAAAGTCCTCATTAAACAAAGAATTTATAAGAAAAATTGATGCAAATCAACATACGCACGTGCATCATACAAGACAAAGATATACTATGAGACTGCCATGCAGGAAGAATGGTAAATCTCAGAAATCGGTGATGTACTGAGTATTTTCGACTCGTAATTTAGTCGAGCATCCACCCATAAAATATTGTGGACTAGGCCTGTATATTTTTTTTTAAATGTCATCATTTTACGGTTTATTATGTAGTAATATAAATGTTATTTTTATATCCCTTCCGGGTTTCTTATATTTTTATTAAAAATGAATTTAAAAGTTTTTTTTTTCTTTCTTGGCAGCTCCAGAGGGAAGACGTCCAGGGGGTCGGTTCAGACAAGCTGAGATAAACAACAACCTTACGAAGACAGATTGGATCTTCATTGGTCATTACGTATTGAAATAGCGCTACACGGGCAAAGATTGGAGATGACTTGTTGAGATTTGGCCCCTCAACCAGTGGCGTAACTATCACAATGCAGTGCATATATTAAATATCGTTAGACTATGGCCAATGTAAGTTTGCGCATGAGATTTCGGACTTCGGAAAAAGGGCGCACATGTCAAATACTCACAGTAGGTAAACCAAAAAGCGATCTTCTGAATTTAATTGACTTTTAAATTTGGGCATTATTGAAAGATACAAAAAATAAAAATTCAATTTCATTTGATAATCAATGTATATAATAAATATATAAGAATATAACAGTTCACAAACATTTTTAACTCTTTATTAATACTGGCTTCTTACAAAATTTAACAGAAGTCACAATTTAAAAAAATATTAATATAACAATTTGATGTTGAGAATTTATAAATAATGAAGTATAATGTAAATAACAATGAAAATTAAATTTGATACATTTAACAAAATCACAATAAAACGATTTATGAAAATTAAGTCATTTACAAATAACCCTAAAAATATTATAAAAATAACATTAGAAATTAAGTTATTGACATTTTAACACAATGGCACAATAAATAAAATAAAGTCATTTACATTAAACTGCTAAAATATTACTAGTCTTTGAACTTTTTTCAAATCGCTAACCCCATTGGCAGCTTCATTAGACTTGAACTTGTATACGTTAAATAATATTTCACGCGCTTGCCCTCGCAGTGCTCGTCCGCGTCCCAAAGAAGATGATGAAGACATTATGTAAATATTAAAAATTCCGTAACTCTCGATTAGGATGAGTGTACCTGCACTAAAAAGCAGTCGGAAACGTCCAAAGTACACAACCTCTTTGAAGAATAAGAGGTGACTAATTAAAATGAGAGCTGATTGAACTTAGACTGGTCGTAATCTACCCACGAAAACATTATTATTGTATACAGTAGCAGTATCAAACGAATGTGTAGGGTTAAGGAACATTTCAAGTATATATATGTACATATACATAATATCTCGAAACATTTCTCCGTGAAAAGTGTGAATCTTATAGGAAAAAAGAGACTAATTTTGTTCTTACTATTGAATGAATAAATCACACAGTACTAATATTCGTATATCTTATATACAATACATACTTATTTATTATTTAGAGAGCCCTTTTCCAATTTTTATAGTTACGCCACTGTCCTCAACCCACCTAGGCTAAGGGAAGAAAATGATAATAAATATATTTGAAAACTGCTTTATATACAAGCGTTAAATAGATAATGTTTCAGAACTGAAAATGTACTTAATTGAACTGTTTTAAAGTGATCTTATTTATGTTTTTAAATGATTTTTTTTTTTAAATATGCATCACTTTTCCTGGCCGCCGTGTGGCCGGCGGGCGCATGCGTGTGCCGGTGCCGCCCAACCAAATTACAGGATGTTCCGAGCGTGACTGAACAAAACGTAAAAAAAACACTTTATTGTAAAAATACAACCAAAACGTTCCAAGAACGTGTTGCGCCGAGATCGAAACGCGTGATTCATTCAGTAACCGCTACCTGTATTGGGTATCGTTAAAAGTGGATTAATTCTTGTAGCTATATATATTTGAGTAGGTTTATAAATTTATTTATTTATTATTAAAGTAGTATAAGCTTATTTTGTGGCATGTTGGCATTTATTTATTAAAGTATAAAAAGCAGTGTAATCAACATACTTGTAGGATAGATATCAATTATGTACAGTGCTAAAAACAAAGTATGTACTCAGATATGTCGACCAAACTAGCGCGTTACATGCATATCCGACAATATCGTACTTTCTTACATCTCGTCATTAAATACACATATATACATAGACACACACACACACCAGCAGGCTTACATATATGTACACGTGTTCATTCATAATCAATTGTTATCCCAAACTACGTAATTTCAGTATCAGCTATTAACAATCAATTTACAACATTCTTCCTAAACGCTCTGTTACTTAATATTAATTATATTAATTACAAGCGTGATAAAACAAATATACTTTCTACGATTTGCTATTCAACAGAAAGACAACACTGAAATTAATATTAAAATATACACTAAATCTTGTACATAAGAAGACTCTTGTGACTGTATCAAGTACCTAGGAAACATAATAGATAACAAACTCAAATAGAAAGAACATATTACTAATCTTGCAAATAAAATAAGGAAAACTGCCTATATATTATTTTTAAGACTCTGAAACATCTATCATTTACAAATCTGAAAATAATATATAACGCGTTTGTACAATCACATTTGCAATACAGTATTATTGCATAGGGAGGAGCATATAAAACTTCAATATTACTAAAAAATATTCTAAAAAAAAATGACTATCCAAGACTTTTTACAAATTTCAAAGTATCTAAAATAATAGACATAAACAAAAAAAAATCAATTATCCAAATTTATTAAATTAAATATTAGTAGAGAATTCCGATCTACAAGATTTAGAGACCAAATTGATATTCTAAAACTAAAATATACCGCAACCCAAAATTACTATATATATCAAGACATCAAATTTTTTAACGATCTCCCCATCACAATTAGAAAAATTACAGACAACTATCAATATGTATCTGAAGTCAAAAAATATATATGTACACAGACTAACTGAAACATAAATTATACACTCTCGTATATACTCCTTCTCTATACACGAGTCTTACTCTCATAGAAGAGAAATATATATATATCCTACTGATTATTTTTAAAATGAATTATATCTTCTTATATTTAAATATGTTGGATGCCTTCGAGATGTGATGCTCTGTATCAACATCTCTGTTCTCCAGGAGTAAAGGATATCAGAAAGATTTTCGATAATATACACGAGGAGGATACTTTGGGCATGTTGTCAAAAATAATGAAGAGAGTGTCGAGAAGTTCGTGATCACAAGCACAGTTGAAGGAAAGCTAGCAAGAGGACGGTTTTCTGGAAGATGGGTAGACCAAAGGAGTTAACAATTAGAAAGGAATGGAATCGTATTTTCAACTAAATTGCCAAGATGCTCAGTACTAAGCATATAATGAAGAAGAATAGCAGAAAGCAATCGATGAAGCCAGGTGGTGGCGTATTTCTGTGTCGATTGCTTTTGTCAGGAAATGTAAGACCAAAAATATAGAATGTCCGCGGAGAACATGGCATGACCAGGTAAGCCAGATGGTAATGTTAGAAGCCTCAATAGTGTGGAGCTCTATTCTCTCTGCCTATCCCTACGAGTGACATTAAAGTAAGTGAAGTAGCCACATCCCTTCCAAGGTTCACTTCTACACACCCTTGGCGGGGTTTTCTATAAAACTTATTTTAACCAATTAACGCAATGTTATGTTGGTGTAGCTTAATCGGTTAATGCCTTTCCCCGGGTAGGAAGAAATGCAGGTTCGAATCCCGGTAGCAACAAAAATATTAAAAAATATCACAAACCTATGTTCTGAAAAATTGCATATTCACAATAAGAATGTGTTCTCCTTAAAAACATATATGTTCTCAAATCAACAGTTCTAAATAAATAACATAAAAAATAATATAAATTTTTACACAAATTAATTCAATCTATTATTTTAGATTGTTAATTTTGTTTTACTAACCACTTAATTGAATTAAATACATTTACCTGTTTCGAAAAATATCATTTTCTTCTTCAGGATGTCATTAACTAATCAAATACATATGTTGTATTGTTTCTTTAACAGAATCTATTTTTAAAAAATAACAATTATTAAAAAAATAAATTAAGTACCTATTTTAAATTGTTACTTGATGAAATAAAACAAAGTTAACAATCTAAAATAACGGATTTTAACCACAAAGTTGATTTTGCTAATCTTAATAATATTAATTCAGTGTATTAGTTATTTCCGGTACATAGATTTCCCTGCATATCTATCTAATTAATTAATTTAATTTGTGTAAAAACACCACAGATCTATATACAAAAGTGTTTTCGTTAAAAATATATAAATTCTATCAAAGTTTATACAAACTTAATAAAATGAACTGATTTAATTCTGGCGTTTCTTAACGGTATTACTCAAAAATAATTATATTCATCGCAATATAAATTTTATTTTTCAAAATGGAATAATCAATTTCAAAAACTACAGAATATACGTTCAAAATATGAGACCACCCCTGCAACACTGTATATCTGTTTTGGGCAGATTTGAGTTATGAATGATACAACAATAAATGTACATGTTTTTGGGCATCAAATGGTGTATTAAACAGCTATATCAAATAACTCAAAATACTATTAAACACAATTTCTAAGTTATCTTACCTGAAACAATTCTGTATATCATCCAAGATGGTCGACGCTTCGTCTATCTATCAACATTTATAAAAATCGATATACAGTGTTGTTGCAGGGAGATCTCTGATTTATCAAAATTAGTAACGCGTTTTCTGAAAAGGAAAAGATCCCAATAACAACCAAATATATTTTTTTATAAATAGAGTTTTTCTGTATATTATCTATCTAATTGAATAGAGATACAATAATAGCCGTGACTGAAATGTACTAATTATATAATGTTTTATTTTATAATATATTTCTGCGACAGCAACATATAAATGTGACGTCTACCCTCCACTTTTGGAGGTGTATGCTTTCTATAGCTTCTTTCTGGCTGCCTTCTGAATGTGATAACAAGTCTCACGTCAAATTGTACAGGTATGGCTCTGGTACGATGATACCGGAGCCAACCTATGATGGTATTATGATGATAATGTTAATAATGACTGAATTTAATAAAATAAAAATGTATTACTCAGAACGATTCGGGATAGGGTGTAAATAAATAAATTAAAAATTTAAATATATATGTGAATGTTTTTATCTTTTTTTTCATAACATAAATATTATTTTGTTCTAAAATGTATTTCCTTTATGGCGAAAAAACCAATCACGCTGGAATATTATTATCATAATTATATTGTAAAACGTTAGATATTAAATAATATTCTCATCTTTTAATCCTGGCCGTGTGTCTCTCTTGCTCTCAGCTGGACCGAAAGTCCTCATACTGCTACTAATTACACACGTACGGGTTTTTATCCCGTAACATTGCTGAGGCGATCAGAGAAGTACCAAAAAACTCGGATATAATCATCTCAAACAGGTGATCCGCCGCGTAATAAGCGTCGTACTTAACATCAAGGCCACCGAAATATTACTCTCGTTAGTTTTTTTTTTATTACCCCGCACGGGAGCCGCTATCTCGTATCAGAATTCTGTCTGTTAAATCTGTCGAGATGCTGTGTAGAAATTATGAAAAATGCAGGATTATTCTTTTTTAATATTTATTTTGTAAAGATACTATTTTCAGGAAAAAAACGATGTTTATTGACTTTATATTCTATATTTTATATGACTTTATATATAAAAAATGGTTTTTAATTAAAATTAATAAAATACTAATTAAATGTATTCATTATAAAGATATATAATCAATTTTATCGAAAAATATTGTTGTTGCGCTACCAGGATTCGAACCTGGATCTCTTTTCCAATCCGGAATCCAATCGTCTTGCTGTAGCACCTTCCCCGGATTGGAAAAGAGATCCAGGTAGCGCAACAACAATATTTTTCGACAATTAATTACCATTTAAAATATCACAGACCGTCTGTTCTGAATAATTACAACTTCACAATAAGAATGTGTTCTCCTTAATAAATAAAATATAAATAGTTGTTTTAATATTTTCTAGTAATGACATATGTATAAGGCATGACTAGAAGAATGATGTTTTCGATTAATAAAATGGACCGATATAATTGTTATGTGACTATCTATCGTGTGTAGCTGAGGTCCATAATGATATTTATCATCCTAAAAAGAGTTTTTTTAAATGAGACCGTAAATTGGTAAATTTTTTTTTTTCATTTTTATTCTTGCAATAATATTAATTTATTAGACAAACATGTTTTTGTTGTAACGTAGGTGAATATAAAATATATATATATTTATTTCATTCTTAACATAGTGCATACATAAGCACTCCTATATATGTTCTAATATAAAAAAGATTAAAGTATTTTCTTTTACTAAAACTTATCTTTTACATATTTAGTCAGCTTGATTTTAAAACTATTTAATTTTTCCTCCTTTATTATGGTTTCTAGCATTTCATTCGAAATCTTCATCGCACTATACATTTTTTATTTTACATTGTTAACTTAAAATACATGTACCGGTTTCGAAAAATGTAATTTTCTTCTTTAGGATGTCATTAACTAATCAAAAGCATATGTTATATTGTTTCTTTAACAGAAACAATTATTTAAAAAATAAATTTAATACCTAACTTAAATTGTTACTAGATGATACAAAATTATTAGAATAAATTTTAGAATGGGACTTGTGGTTAAATATAGTACAATCCCAAGTTTTTATCAAAAGTATGATCTGAATTAAATATATTAATTAGAAAGATATACATATATAATCAATTCTATCAAAGAATACTGTTGTTGCGCCACCAGGATTCAAACCTGGATCTCTTTCCTGTTCTGAATAATTACAACTTCACAATAAGAATGTGTTCTCCTAATAAAAGTATGATCATTTTCTAACAAAAAAATAAATATATATAAACATAAAATACAATTATATTGCTAGTAAGTGTAATACTCGTAGATTGTGTGGAATGGAGTAGACTCCACCTCTGATATATACAGCATTGTCCTGGCTACTTTGCTAGACTGTCGTCTGTGTTAAAGTAGACAGTTCTTTTCGTGCTGTTGTGGTGTTATTTAATTCAAATTAGAAATATAAAGATTCGACAGGAATATGAAAAAAAAAAAAAAAACTAAAGTGAATTATTAGTGTAGGTATTGGATTGTGATTATGTTGGAATGTTGGACTGCGATGCTTCTGATTGATCTCTACCTAATTGAATCATATATTGGGTCCATATTTGTGTAATCTTATTGGATGTGAACGATTTACAGTTAGTGTTGAGCGCGTTGTACAGTTTCGGAGCTAAAAACATATAGAAACGTTGATAAAATGTCGTTGTTGCTCTCGGAACTGATTATTTATTATTTGACAATTTAACAATAAATTCATATTTTATTGATGAAGTTGAAAAATGCAAAAAAATCAATCTTTCGAAAAAAGTCTTGCCACCGGGACATGAACCCGGGACCATTTTGAAGCTCTCCTAGCTGAGCTACATCAGCTTAATCTCATCACACTTGTTTATGGCAGTCCTGGTCACATCTCTATTTTTCACGAAAGTAAGAATAATTGTATTTTGCATTTTCTTCAGTGTATTTACTTGCTTTAAATATTATTTGATCTTGAGAGATTGAATCGTCAAACGTTTTGGTTCGTCAATTGGATTAGGACTTGAAGATGTAGAGCGTGAAACTGTTTAAATTCTATAACGCAACAAAGGTGCTTGAAAAATGGGAGCAAATCTCCTGGAGAGGCTATTTTCCGGTCACTAAACAACTGCTCAAAAAGAAATGAACGAACATTCGCTTTATGATATTTCGTTTTTCTGTCAGACTGCATCTTAAAAATAAGATGAATTTAAAAATATACGCCGCCTTTATAAATTCGATCTGGTTTATTCCAATCTTTACACGATTAACAATAAAGAAAGAAGAAAGCAATCGGCTATCGCTGAGTGCTTGCTACTAGGTCTTGCGGACTGTTTAAGAGGGCGCTGCGTGGCCAATGATTTTTACTTAAAAAAGTATCTATTCAAAAATATATTTAGGTAAGTGCGCACCTACTCAGTGGCTACACTTCTCCCATGGAGTAAAATTTATGAGCGAAGTGTATCTGGGGTCTCATAAATCGTAATCGTAAAACTAGAACTCAAAATAAAGGTACTCGCCTAATATAAGCGTCCAGTCATAAGAGATTATCGGAATATACGAAAGATTAAAATTGTGACTTTTTGTAGAATGCAGGAAAATAAGTTTATACCTACTATCAAATATAACATATAATCGAAGGATATTCAATGTTTCAATAATTCAAACTGTCAAAAATGCGTCACACGAATAAATTTCTCAAGAAAATCCGCTCGCTTCGTAATATGTATGCTATTTTGTGCATTATACCCATAAACATTAAAGTCGTTTTTTGTACGTTGGATGCTGTTAACGAATACGTATACAGTATTCGAAGAACCATGCGCGAAAGTCGAACACTTTCAAACTTTGTGGATACGGAACGAATGATAGAATCCACCGTTGCTGGTATGTGTATGCATGCTGTTGATAATGTATACGTGTTTCGACTCGCTCAGTGCGCGCGCCGTGTCGTAGTGTGTGTTATGAACGGTCTCTAATTTGTTTGCAATAGTGCTGTTTTCGGCTAGAAACAAAAAGTTTAAATTTTTTTTACTCTGGAACACAAGGGATGCGGAGCATCTAAAGCACGTATGAAGCGACCGCGCCTAATACACAACTCACAAGTTGACATCACACAATTTGAAATGGTGTTACAAGCAAACTAAACTGTCTCTTCAAATGTTGATTTATAACATTTCTTAATAGATTACGGCATTGTAATCCAATTTATGGCGTAATTAGGAGACATAGATGCACATCCCTCATAGATGTTTTTACCCCGACTCACCCTTAGAACATACGGTACATGGAATGTGTCACATCAATATTTTTACTATCTTTAAACTAGGTTAAATGCTACTGCTTTGAAAATAAGGCAAATTTGGCTGTCTCCTGAAACGTGACTACGCGAGTGTCTTAACCACTAAAACGACAATATTCCGTAATGATTTTTTTCAATCACTATTCACCATTATAAAAAAAAAGCGAAATAATTTACCATAATAATAATAATGGTTTTCATATATGTATGATAGACAACGGATGAACCCGTCTCCTTTAGTACGGACTTGGGTCTAGTTAAGGAGACAGTGAACATCTCTTACATTATAAAGCTTTATAAGAATGTTTATAATGTATAATATGTACGTATATTAAGAACATGAACAGAATAAAAAATAAATATAATTAAAAAAATAATAATACAACGTATTATAATCAATTAATGCAAATAAACATCCAGTCAGACGTATTCTTATGGTGTGTTCATAGATCTTTGATCTTGCATCTCAGAGATTTTTCGGTAAAGGTCGGTATGTACCGGTTGCGCATTTCTATTCCGAAATCAAAATCTCAAAAAAAAAATTTCACCGTGTAAGTATACGCGCCATTAAAATGATTTAAATACGTAATGTATAGATCCGGCTGTGACCAACTACCCCACGTGTCATGACCAATGACACGTGGGGTAGTTGGATAGATACAATGTGGACCATTTGTATCTTTGGTTTGAAATATTATATAAAAACATATTATATTTAGAGAATTCTAAAAGATATTTTATCCCGGTAGCGCAACAACAATATTTTTTCGATAAAATTGATTTTATGTGTGTATTTTCTTAATTAATACATTTAATTAGTATTTAAAATATCACAGACCTATGTTCTGAATAATTACAAATTAACAACAAGAATGTGCTATCCTTAATAAAAGATATTTTATTTCAAAGAACCTGTAGGGGGTCACAAATAGGCTATATTGAAAAACTAGGGTAGTTTACTTGTACCAGTACTGGAAATACAAAATTAAAAAATATGTTTTAGTGCCATCCTTAAGGTTTTACCGAGTATAAATAAAACTACAATTATATTGAAACATGATTATTTAACTTAGAGCTGTGTTTACATCAGATAAATAGATTTTTTATTGAGTTGGTTAATGATGGAAAATGATTTTTTTTAAATGTTTTGTGTGTGTCTGCGGGAAGGGTAAACCGTATGCTATGCCAGTAACCCGGCGTCCCAGACATCCTGCAACGACTATATACAGGTTGTACTCGGCGGAACTACGGGACACGTGACTGATATGGAAGGACACGGAAGGGCTGGTGAGGAACCACGAATGTAGAAGTTGACTTGCTTGTGATCCAGTGGTTACGATACTCGCCTAGTAATCTAGTGATAGAGGATTCTAGCCTCGTTGTAGAAGGCCATCAAGTTAATACTATTTTCATATCAAAAGCGTTTAGCTTAGTTTGAAAATAGTAAGAATATTGATGTGATATGTATTTTGTGTGTTTTTCTATATTATTATTTTTTTTAAATTTTGTTGTCACTTACGCGATCCAATTGCACCGCGATTTTTTTTTAAAATATGACTCGATTGGAACGAAAATTTAAACACTGATAATATAATATGCATTAATGAAAAAATACGTCTTGTTTAAGGTTTACGATTTAATTTCATTAACTTCGCCAAATGTGTTTTGTTCTGATTTAGTGCCAAGTATATTTTCCATGATCTGGAGCGGTTCCTTGGTGGGAATCGTTTTGATGACGATGATGAGCTCAAGAACGGAGTACAAACATGGTTTTCATCCCAGGCGGCATCGTTCTATGACGAAGGTATACAAAAATTGGTGTCCCGTTATGACAAGTGTCTCAATAATGGTAGCGACTATGTTGAGAAGCAATTGAAAGTATGTAGAAGAAAGTAAAGTGTTGTAAAAATGATGTAGTGTTTCTTTAAAAACAAATCCGATACTTAAAAAAATACGTAAATAAAATAGTATCCTTACATGTCGCATCAATATTTTTACAATTTTCAAACTAAGTTAAACGCTTGAGCTATCGAAATGTGACTAACATGGTGGTCCCCTAGAACGAGGCTAGAACCCCAGACCACTTGATCACTAGAGAGTGTTACCAGACAGTAAACAGAAACATGGTCACCTTGACAAGAGCAACAGCGCTCACACTGTGCACATTGTTACCATTGTATTATGTAGTCCGTTTCGCCCAAGTGTCAAGACGCCGGTCGATATACTTTATCGCTTCCGGACCAGGACTAATGGACTGCCTTTTCGGATCGTAAAGTCATCACGCTAATGATGGCCTTCCGCCGGCCGCCATCTTTATAGATCATTGATCTCACCAATGCGCGTCTGACACGCATGCGCGCGCAGCCGGCTCCCGCCATTACACGAAAATGACAGACGTTTGAATTTCGAACCATAATTCGATTTGTTTTGAAAAATCCGTTACGCAACAACTGTGGCCCACACGTGGCTGTGTTGTATGGGTGATATTTAACGATACAGTTTTTTTTTAAATGTCTATAAGGAAGAAAATTATTATAAGATCTTATTCTCTAAACGGTTCGCTAAGATCTTTGTAGTTGTTTCTCGGTCATGTGTGCAAGCCACCTTAATTGAGATATTTATATATGCAAAAGTAGGGGCCCCATGCCTATTTACACTTATTTATTTAATTCTTAACATAGTGAATACATAAGCACTCCTACATATGCTTTAATATAAACAAAATTCAAGTATTTTCTTTTACAGATTTAATCAGTTTCATTTTAAATCTATTTAATTTTTTCTCTTTCATTATGTTTTCTGGCATTTCATTAAAAATCTTCATCGCACTGTACATCATCGGTTTCTGAGATTTAGCCTTCTTCCTGAATGGCAGCCTCAGTCTATCCCCCCCTCTTGTACGATGCTCGTGCTCATGTTGATTTGCATCAATTTTTCGTGTAAATTCCGCTGATATTTTCTTATTGAGTATTTTATAAATAAATACCATTATATTAAAATATATCTTCTGTTTAAGGGTCATCCATCATATTCAGATCTTCCAGCATTGTAGTGATCCGAGTATATCTATTTTTTCAGAGTATTATTTTCGAAGATTTATTTTGCAACCCTGACAATTGTTGTATTTCTTCTTCGTTAGCCAAAAACAAAATGCCGCCGCAGTAGTTGATGTGAGGAATAATAACAGAGTTGTAAACTATTTTACAAGACTCAGTACTAATAAATCTTCTGATCCTTCCCAGATGTGAGATTTTCTTAGCAATCTTTTTAGTCGCGTATCTTGTATTTTGCGATAAATTCAATTTTGTCTCGGTATAATAATGTTACTCCTACTGCTCCCCCAAGATGACTCATTTCGGCGTTCTACTCGATTCACTAATGTCCCTTAATTGTTAAAAAAAAAAATGGAGGCATTAAACCACATTGGTTTCCAAAAGTTTTGATATGTAAACGTCTCCGTCCAGCTCTACATTTAAATCTCAAAGTGGCAAATTTATTTTACAATTTACTTGTCTCATTCGGCTTATAGAAAAAATAAATGATTGCATAACAATGAGGCAATAACCCTAACGATATTATTATATATTCTGCATGTTTCGTATATAATATACAATAGTGGACCAAGAACTGATCCCTGAGATTCTCCGATGTTAGAAGTAGATGTAAAGGAGGTTGAATATTGAAATCGCACCTTCGGCACCCTTGGCGAGTATTCCTTCATAAAATGATACTTTCACATCCTAGGCGCTTCCCATCTCTAGTAACCTATGATAATTTCATTACACACATGAATTAACTATTTTCATCCCTTTCCCGCACACCTTGTACCGTACAGATAGTTTTTGTAACAAATATCTTTGATAGTTTGCTCCGCCCACTGGCCACACTAGCAGCGTTTTCCCTGACTGTTGATGCAACACCCCACAGCTCAGTCACGTTACCACTGTTCAAGTTAAGACTAAATATCCCTAAATAGAGCATAGAGCTTCGTGGGTCCATTTTTAAAGTTATACAGCACAGAGATCTCAAGAAAATACCAAGGATTTTGTCCATCTGCAAAGAAAAAAATGACTACTTACTGCAAGTGTGTAAAAGCCATCTGTGAAATGCAAATTTTCCCAGATTGAACTATGTAATAATTCTTTTTTAAACATATTTTAATTATTATTTATATTTTTTATGTAGATATTAAACATGTTACTAAACTAATTCTAATGTGTTTCTTATGTACGAAATGTATCTATGCCCCATTTTACGTATCGATAGCAACCACACGCCGTATTTTTTAACGATACTAATCTAGGATTAAAGATTTGTTCAGAAAATCTATCAAAAATGGTATTAGATCTAACGCACATTGCTAATTTGATAAGCTTTTCATTATTTGCATTATTTCGGCGATCGATTTCAGAGTGAAATTGTACAGTCGCGATGTAATATAGTTTCTTCAAAGTTTCTTAAGTTCGTCAAAATTGCCTTGGATCAATCCACTGTAATCAACGATTTGGTTTCTGTAGACATACAGAGTGGTCACGTATCAAAATATGACCCCTTCTACAATATTCCTGAACCTCACCTATCTTCACACCCACGAGACTAAGCCCACCGTCGACTCAAATCAGTCACGGTGACCGTGAAGCCAGATTACCGGCAATGTGAGTAACATTCTTAGGATATAAAGGCACCGCAGCAAATTTTTAAACTATTCTCTGCACCTCTGAACAATGAACAAATAAAATGGTTACGGATTTTATATCCAGCATGCTAAAATATAATGGAATGTACGAAATGTGTGAAGATTACAGATTTGCCATTCATTTTGTCATTCACTCGTAACTCGGACTCGGTCCGTAAATCTTATTGGAGATCTCCCACTCCTCCTCACTTCTTGTACGTCCACGTGATCACCAATTTCTCCATCTCTTCTAGCAACATATCCGAAGTATTAATGAATTATTAACCTATGCATATTGTGAAAAGCTTTTCTATAGTGCAGAGTTAATGAAGAATGGATCCATTCGTTCGCCTCGCAGTCCATTATTAAAGTAGTTATTTAGTTAATACCCATTAAATTAATCAACTAGAAAGATATTATTAATATTATAATATTTTTTTGACACCTACAGATTTTTGAAAAAATATTAGATTAAATAAAATGTTTTGAAAAACTGCAAATTTACAACAAAAAGTAATTTATAAAAATGAGTGTTTTAGTGGTTCCGGATTTAAGGACTTAATCTTGTGTTTTTCTTGAACACTAAAATGTGTCCAAGGAAAACTTGACACACGGCATAATAGCCCAGAAGGTACATCTAACGGAATTCATATGCCACGGATTGAATAACCTGTGAACATTTACAGTAACATTTTTCATTGTAATAATCTAACGTTAAACTGAGGCTATACTCTCCGATATCCGGCCCGCGTAGGCCGGATAATAAAAATGCAGATATAACGGATATGGATAATTCATCAATATGCAGACATTCTGCAGGCGCTGGTAGAACGATGGGATTATGGAAATTATTTATTGTTCGTATTTATTAAGTCTGTCTATATATTGTGTATAATATAACTATTTTGCTTTTTTTTGACATTTATGACTTTGTAAGACCTGCGACAACCAAACTTTTCTAAAGATAATAACTTTTATGATGATTTTATGAATCGTATTAGTAAACCAAATTTAACAATTTATTTAATTAAATATATAATAATATTGGTCTTAAATACTAATTTTAATGTATTAATTATAAATATATACATATAAAATCAATTTTATCGAAAAATATTGCTTTTGCGCTACCGTGATTTGAACCTGGATCTCTATTTCCAATCTGGGGAAGTACACTGCCAATTGTGTTATTGCGCCAGTATTTTTCATGACAAATTTTCGAACCTATATGTTACACTTTTTCAAATTAATACATCTGTCGTTCCATTATTTGAAAGCCATCTACATTGTTTTTACGGAATCACAAATACCTTTGAGTAAACCGACTGCGGAACCTATGTTCTGAATAATTACAACTTCACAATAAGAATGTGTTCTCCTTAATAATATTGGTCTTTTTAAATATGAATTAAATATATTAATTAGAAAGATATACATATAAAATCAATTTTATCGAAAAATATTGTTTTTGCGCCACCGGAATTCGAACCTGGATCACTTTCCTAACCGGGGAAGGTGCATTATCCAACTATGCTACAGCGACAATATTTTTAGCGACTATTTTCGAACCTATATGTTACCTTTTTTTGATATTAATACATTTAATCGTTCCATTATTTGAAAGAGCCATCTACATTATTTTTACAGAATCTCAAATACCTTTGAGTAAACTGATAGCAGACGCCAGAATTATCAATTCATTTTTATTAAATTTTGGACACATTGATACAACTTTATTATTAGGAGAACACATTCTTATTGTGAAGTTGTAATTATTCAGAACATAGCTCTGTGATATTTTACGGGATTAATTTGATGTATTAATTTGAAAAAGGTAACATATAGGTTCGAAAATTGTCGCTAAAAATATTGTCGCTGTAGCATAGTTGGATAATGCACCTTCCCCGGTTAGGAAATAGATCCAGGTTCGAATCCCGGTGGCGCAACAACAATATTTTTCGATAAAATTGATTTTATATGTATATCTTTCTAATTAATATATTTAATTCATATTTAAAATATCACAGACCGTCTGTTCTGAATAATTACAACTTCACAATAAGAATGTGTTCTCCTTAATAATATTGGTTTTCACTGTCATCATTTATGATCTGATAAATCAATAAAAAATATTCAATAATTGAACGTGCTTGTGGTTACGATGCTCGCCCAGTGATCTAGTGGTCGAGGGTTCGAACCTCGTTCCAGGAGGCCATCAAGTTGATCCTATTTTCATAGCACGAGCGTTTAGCATAGTTTAAAAATAATAAGAATATTGATGTGGTACGTATTTCGCATCTTAATAAAATTACATATTAATCTGTTTTAAAGAAATGACAGCAATCGTGAGGTTACATATATAATTCAAATACAAAATAAATTAATCAATTAAAAAGGTATACAGAAAAATGTATCTAAAGAAAAAATATTTTGTTGCCGGAATGCGAACCCGAAATGCCATTTCGCAATATCAACCTATCATATTTATTTATTTATTTATTAGCAACTATACAGGTGAAACAGACCTAGTGCACAATGTTTTGTAGATGGATACCTGACTAAATAACGAGTCGAAAATGTTCAAGAAATATGTGCCTAAACTCAACCATGTCAGAGATATAAGCATTCAAAAAAAAAAACATAATTATGCGATATATTGAACACAAAAAATTTAAAATTTCGAGTGGCTAGACTATTTTTGTTAGAATGATTTCAGACCTGAAGCAAGAATACAGATTAATAATAATAAAAAAAATTCGCAAATATTTATTTTGAAACACGTAGACTTCAAATGTAACATGATTTCGTAAAAATATCAAACAAAAATAGTTTTTAGTAACAGTGTAGCATTTGCACATATTCCATGAACATTTTCGACCCACTCATAAAATATTATGAACTTGATCTGTTACAACCTGTATAATGCATGTTGTATAATATGCTTAGACTGTGCCCGTCTCAATAGAAAATTCTGCCTTATTCACAAGCAATTGCGCAAATAAATTAGTTTACAAGTATATATAAGATCGAATTAACATTAACCTCTTATACATATATCTTATCTTTATATAATCATACATAAAGAGTGTGTATAAAAAGCAATTACAATGTGGAAATATTTTATGTAAGAAATTTGTGATAATAATTATAGGTTTAATAAACATGTTCGGGTACGTTCATTAATACCCATATTGAATACAAATTTTTATTTTCAGTTTCGCGTTACCGGAACAATTCAATCAAGTCAAATCTTTCAGCTAACACTAACTTAACTCACCATTACGCCGTTTCTCCGCGGGGGTAGGCAGAGAGAATAGAGCGCCACACTCCCCTGTCCTGACACACAATTCTCGCCTCATCCACATTCATACATCTCATCATACAAGCTCGCCGATTATTGAATCTGGTTTACCTGTCCTCTACTTCTGGTTCCATCAACATTTGCGTCATATATCTTCCTTACCATTCTCTCCTCATTCGTCCGTTTCATATGACCAAATCACCTTAGTGATCCTTCCTTAATCTTATTTGCTACACAAAGACATGGTTTATATTATTTTCTTATTTCTTCATTCTATACTCTGTCATAAATGGATCTGCCGCACATACGCCTAAGTGATTTCATTGTATCGTTGTCTCATATATCAGTGGTGGTACTCAGCTTTGCCTCGATTGACAAGTTCCCATTAGCTATAATTCCATTCACAGCCCCGTTCACTTTGTTTCCTGCAGTCACCCTCCTTTCGATATTTTTCTCAGTCTTTCCGTTTCTATCAAACATACTTCCCAAATACACAAACATTCATCACCTACAAGTGTCTTACTTTCCTCCTTCTCGAATACCATCACTTTCGACTTGTCGACATTCATAACAAGGTCGCTTTCTTTGCATACATCGGACATTCTTTCAGCGTCCTATTAAACAGTTTAGGTCCAAAATATTTGTAGATCCTTTGGCCATGTTGTTGTATGTGTTTTTGGGGCTTGTGGGTTATGTTTATCTATCTACTTAACATTCTAATAGGTACTTTGTGTTAAGTTGTTTATGTAAACACTTATCACTGTGTGGTCTATGTGTACACCTGTCTTTTGTGCATTTTCCATACGAACTGTTGCTATGTGTATGCAGTTGTCACTGTGAACATTTGTCACTGCATGTAGTTGTGTGCATTTGTCTTGTGTGAAGTTGCCACGAGTGCCGTTGCCGTGTGTGCGCTCTTCACCGTGTGCAGTTGTCTATGTGTACAGTTCCCGTGTGCAGATGTTTATGGTTGCACTTGTTGTGTGCAGTTATTTAGGCACAGTGAATGATCGACGCAGTGCACTGACAGGTAACAAAATCGTCGAAAATTGATTAAACACCACAGACCAGTAAATGAATAGACATGAAATAAAGTGCACATATAGGAAAGGGGTCAGACGGGCATTCTACACACATTATTTGTGGAAACATCAATCCGATAGTTTATGACACATTTATGCAACAGTAAAAGTATTTACTCTTCAAAAATTAAATCTTTATGCAAATAAGACGTATTTTGTACATTAATGCATATTATATTTTCAGCGTTTAAATTTTCATTCCAATCGAGTCATATATTTTAAAAAAAGTCGCGGAGCTATTTCATTCCGTAAGTGGTAAGTAAATGAAAATATTGAGACAAGGAGTTTCCCTTAGTTCATTTCTATATATTTGGTACTCTGGTCGGTATCATAATATGACCATTTCATATATACAATGTTGACCATGAACTTCGCTGTACACTGCACCTTGTAAGTTATAAGGTACACCCAGTCAATTTGTGCATCGCTTTTGTTGTGGTTTATTTGTTGCTCCATTCATTCCCTTGCGCCTTTTTGTCGGTGGATGTTCAGAAGCGTGACTGCTCTCGATGTCTTCTCCTTTTTTATCAACCTTAATCTCTTTTATTTCCTCTTCTTCACCTCGGTTGAGCTTTGGCTGTTTTTCTTCGGACCTAGTTTCTCCGCACGCCGAGAAGTGTGCCAAGAAAAAATCTCAGAAGTCTAAGAGAAATAATTAACGTTCATATTTCTTTAACGCAGATTTCGTTTGTATAACAGAAGAGAAGACAGAGGGCAGCTTTTACATGTGTACGTATATAAAGCAAATACTATTTTATGATAAGTCATTGTCATAGTCGCTATTGGATATGTACATTATATTGGATCAGTACATTTGGATATGTAAGTGTCATTGAAATTTTAAAAAAATTCCATACATTAGCGAATATGTCGAACGTGTTTATAATATCTCTAGATAAAGATTACTCTAACGTTTTCTATTTTATATATTCAATAACAGTACGTAAATATATATTCAATATGTCTTTATTAAGAGTAAGAAAAATCATACATTAACGAAATCGTACGAATTTTTACGACTGGTAAGTATATTGACCATGTGTCATGTTTACGTTTGTTCAATTATTGTTTATGTAAACATGATCTCAGTTTATTCAAGAATATCTTTAATGACGAAGAATATATATAATTCAAAGTTGATTCGTAAGAACGCCGTTTGCACAATTCCAGTCCAATCGCCGATTGCTAAAACGTAAATTAAAAATATTTCCGAGTTGTAATAATGCTTTATACATCACAGAAATACTTTATGCAATTATGTAAGTAAGACTTTTTTAAATAAATGTATATATAAAAATATTTCCTAGTTCTTGAAATTGATTAATTTTATCTCATCGTGTATAATTCATCTTTGTATTATCTATCCTAATTAATATTTACAAAATTTGACAAAAGAGGGTGACTGCAGGAAATAAAGTGAACGGCGCATTGAGTGGAATTATAGCGAATGGAAACATGTCAACTGAGGTAAGATTAGCGGTTCACAATAGAGACCTGGTACCAACACTGGTGTATGGAAGTGAGGCCTGAAGCTGGCAGAAGAGGAGCGAAAGTAGACTGAATGCAGTGGAAATTAGATCACTTAGGCGTATATGTGGCAGATCTATTTATGACAGAGTATAGAATGAAGAAATAAGAATAGATTGTAAAGGTGATCTTAGTATAGATCTTAGAATAAGATTAAGAAAGGATCACTTATTTGGTTTGGTCATATGGAACTGGTGAATGAGGAGAGTATGGTAAGAAAGATATATGACGCATCTGTTGATGGCACCAGAAGTAGAGGACATCCGCGAAAGAATTGGCACGACCAGGTAAACCAGATACTGGAGGGTGGTCATGTTAGAAGTCTCAATAATCGTCGAGCTTGTATGAATGTGGATGAGATGCGAATTGTGTGTCAGGACAGAAGAGTGTGGCGCTCTGTCCTCTCTGCCTATCCCCGCGGAGAAACGGCGTGAAGATAAGTCAGTAAGTAAGGCTTGAAAATTTGACTACATATCTATATAAAAATTGATTTATATATAATATATATGTAACTGGTATCTCTTCTAGGTTAGATCGCGTTTTTTGTAGATGGTTTCTTTGAAGAAACCTAGGCCAACGTTTCGGCAAGGTAACATAAGCGTTGTGACTTCCTCGACTAGTCCCCTAGAACCTGATAGAGGCGCCAGTTATATACACTAATACACTATTAACTAGAAATTTATTTCAATAAATCAACAACGCAAAGTAATTATATTTATTAATAATAAGAAAATACTTTTTTTATACAACTATTTATTGATAAATCAACATGTTTCAAGATCAATGATCCCTTCTTCAGGATACAGTTTATATTAAAATTAAAAATGCAAATACAGACAAAAAGTATACTAATCACATATAGGGTCGAAAATTGTCGCTATAAATAATGTTGCTGTAGCTTAGTTGGATAAATATTTTTCGATAAAATTGATTTTATATGTATATCTTTATAATTAATATATTTAATTCATATTTAAAATATCACAGACCTATGTTCTGAATAATTACAACTTCACAATAAGAATGTGTTCTCCTAAATACTATACATATAAGTGGTGAGCAACCAATTTGAAACTAATGTGACACAAAGGGTATTAAATATATTGCCACAAAGTAACTTTGCAATTATTGAACAAGTAATTATATATATATATATTTAGTCTTGTTCTGAAGAAGATTGTATCCAACCGAACTAGTTGACATTTGTGTATATACATAATAAATTGGTTTAAAACTAACTAAATATTGTATTATTTAATTTAAAAAATTATATATTTTGTTTTTATGCGACAATCACACACTTTCATGACAGCTGATCTTTGTTATATGTTGTTTATACGACGGATGGATATGTGCAAAAAAAAAAAAATTTAATACCAGTAAATAAATGAAGTATACGAGAGAGAGGAGAGGGGTTCGGAACATTAGTTGCGGGACGAGGGGCATTCTACACACATCAAATCAATATAAACAAGACGTATTTTTTATATCAAGGCAAAATTCGTCAAAAATTTAAAGCGTTAAAATTTTCGTTCCAATCGAGTCATATATTTAAAAAAAGTCCGCGGAGCTATTAGATTTCGTAAGTGGCATGAAAATTATCACGTAAGTGACATCAAAATGAACATATTGAAACAAGTGTTAGTTCATGTCTACATATTTGGTAGTCTGTGGGTGCATGTACATGTTTATAACTTAACGAGTTCATAAACAGTTCGCCTGGTTTATTTATTTGTATGCAAACCGACCGGTGATTCGGCAGATATTTTGTGGGAGGATGGGAGGTGAGCTGTTGCGATGGAACCGTTAGTCTTAATATACTTAATACACAAGGATGGTTTTCATTCGTTCAAAGTATGCATCTTACGAACCAGGTATATCATAAGAACGCGTACACAATCAAGAAATAATATTTATTAATTGATATCCCAAAACTAAAATATACCCAAAATCAATATATTTATCAAGGTATCAAATTTTTTAACAATCACCCCATCACAATTTGAAAAATTACGGACTATCATAAATTTGTAACTAAAGTTAAAAAATATGTACACAGACTAACTGAAACATAAATTAACTCGAATATACTCCTTCTCTATACACGAGTCTTACTCTCATAGAGAAGAAACAAATGATAATATATATATATATCCACTGATTATTGAAATTGTATTATATTTTTAATATTAATAAAAAATAAAATTAGTCAAACGACACTTGATAAAAAATGTTGAAAAAAAACAATTTCATAATAAATACTTTTATACTTTGGATCTTTGCTTTACATACCGCGTCATTTATAATCATCATAAAATCTGTATAATGTTTTACGAGGCTCGTTTGATCGAGAGAGTCAATTAATTTTAACGAACACCTTTTTTTGTTAAAATCGCATGCAGTTTGTTACAATGAGTTCGAATCTCGGCTATAATTGTGTGTAACAGAAGTATAATATAGATTGAGAAAAATTAATTTAAATTTTTCGTTCCCTAATTATAAGTTTTAACAATTTTGAAGATAAAATAATTATTAAGTATATTAATTAGAAAAATATACATATAAAAACAATTTTATTGAAAAATATTGTTATTAAAATAAGGTAGATGGCTCTTTCAAATAATGGAACGATCAGATGTATTAATATCAAAAAGGTAACATATAGGTTCGAAAATTGTCGCTAAAAATATTGTCGCTGTAGCATAGTTGGATAATGCACCTTCCCCGGTCAATATTATTGATTTTATATGTATACCTTTCTAATTAATATATTTAATTCATATTTTAAAATATTGTTGTTGCGCCACCGGGATTCGAACCTGGATCTCTTTCCTAACCGGGAAAGGTGCATTATCCAACTATGTAGTGCTTTCCGAAACCAGTTGGTTTATTAAATTTAACTCATAAAGTAGTAAAAAACAAAGATTTAAATAATTTATATTGCATATATAATTTTCAACGATGAAAAAAATATTTCAGGATATACAAATTCGTGAGAAATGTGACGGCACTTCCGTAACACGATTTCGTTTTAATTGTGGTTTTTCGTTGATTTACTCTGCATGGTGCAATCCTATGTTACACATCAAAATCAGGGATTAAAGATTGACTCCGATTCAGTGACCCAACCGCCGTTTCGCAATTCGGCCCTTAGCCCCTAATGACCGTCTGATGACTCCCCACTTCCGTGAGCAGGCACAAAACGAGCTACTGTGTTCAGGGCCTGATTGAATTTTACCTCGGGTCCATGTCCAATCGCAGCGCGAGGAAGGTACAACAAATCGGTTTATGTGGAGAGTACGTCCCGAATCCCAGCTCGGAGGAGAAACATAATTAAGAGATGAACATAAACAAGGAATGTTTAAATTTGTAATAAATATTCTTACGATGGGTGCTAATTATGTTATTCTAGAAAACGTGAGACGGTATTCTCAGTAATCCCAAAGGGTCCCCACCCTATTCCGGAATCGTTTTGAGAGCTGTTTACTCTCGCTTCGTTTCCACTCAACAAAGCAACACGTATTGGTGGGATAAGATAAGGAATAATATTAGACGGATCTGGCCTACCTTGGTTGGACGACAATTTTCACCTTCAGTTGACTCGCACTTTTGTAGTGAAGAACGAAGATATCACTGCACTTCCGGATGGTGTAGAACACCGCTTCTTCGTGGTCCAGATTTTTATATACGGCGACAAAATTTCAATCCACAAAAGAGCCTATTAGCAGTTCCCACGTTGGCAAAATCCCTAAATAATTAGTTGGCCAGAGCGGGAAAGATATATTAAGATTATTAGAAAAACGGAATGCACGTGAAAACGTATTTTACAAAATCTTTCAAGCCTTTTTGGAATATACTAAACCTCGAGGCTTTCTTTCATAGTTAACTGTTTTATTTTTCTCTATTATATGACACAATTCTTACATTTGGTCATTATTACATTTTTTATTACATTCAGTCATTGACTGATATTGGTTGGCTTTGGTACTATGGTGCCGGAGCAATAGGTATCAATTTGACGTGAGACTCGTTATTATCAGATTAAATTCAGAACGCAGCCAGAGAGAAGCTATTGAAGTCATGCACCACCCCCTAAAGAGGAAGGGTAAACGTCACATTTAATTAAACATTAAACAGATTGTACAGAATGCCTGCGGGTAAAATAATATCCGATATTCTACTGATCATAAACGGTTTGAATTACAATCCGGCAACGCCCAGTTTAAGGTTTTGAAAAAATGTTTGCACATGCACGATCGTAAAACCAGTGTAATTTACTTCGATTTTTGTTGAATCGTAAAAACCACAAAGTCTATAAATTTTTCGTCGGTCGACTAATAATTTGCTTCACCGACTGCGGCATCTCGCGGGCGGCAATGAAAGTCAAATAAATTTCACCCTCGTTGAGTGAGGCAGTCAACGGGCCTACGTTCTGTGTAATTAAAAATACTGGTATTGATACCTCATTGTGAGAATGTTTAAATTTATGAACGGACAGACATCGTGACGTCACTATCTCGCGACTGCTCTGTTTTGTAGGCGGCTGATAAAGTTTTGAGAAAGTGCAACAAAGCACTTATCGAGTATGAAATATAAAAATATAAAAAATCTATTCGTTAAAGATAATTCCGGTCGTAAATCGAAATCACCGCAAGGTACGGGAGGGAAGTAGGGAAGTGTGGTACAGGATGAGGCCGGTGAGCGATAAGGGTTCTAGTCGAAGGACCAGTGATCTCGGGAACCAGGATTCGGAAGAACTGCTCGCCTTTCTTTGTATATGATGCCTCCGTAATCCCAGCAGTCGCCGCCGATATCACACAAAATGGCACGCGGATGAGCCGATCTCCGCTTCCAATTGAATACGGAACACAAGCGACAAACAATACGTGATCAAAACATAATATCACAAAATACAGTGCTGGTACACTGGAGCTGAAAGGTCCACACCGCGAATGCTATCGCGATATCGATATCGAACAAATATCGGTCAAGTTGACGTCTGCTGGCGTCAAGGTCACATTTCACACTGAAGCATGCTGACTTCAGTAATTCACTAGCTTACAGACAGAACTGAGTAATGTAAATAGCAATATGCGGCGAATAAAAAAAAATCGCCATGAGTACAGCGGTGAGTTGGAGTGGGTTTTTAGAACTAATCAATTAAAGTCCCTGCTAAGAATACTTGACGGTAACAATCGGGAGGTCTTGAAATCACGACTCGGTACTTGTGAAAAATTCGTTTATGAATTGATACGAAATAACCTTTTCAATATATATCCGTTTACATAAAATATAAATCTAGATAATAATAATTTGGTATCCTTTAAAATATTAACATATTGATTTCCTCAAATCAAGAAAGGTCAAAAGTTGATAAACTCAAATACAGTGGAACCTTTATATCCGTGCCCGAGGGCCTGACGAAAATAGAAACAGTTTTTTTCCCATAACAAATAACTGAAATTCAATTAATTCTTTCACAGCCCCCAAAAATAGTACACAGATGGATAAATTTTATGTAAAAACTTTACATGATGGTAAAAGCGGCGGAGAAGGAAAGTTACTAATATTCAACTTATTTACCATCACGCCATTTTCCCGCGGGGGTAGTCAGATGATAGAGCGCCACACTCTTCTTTCCTGACACACGATTCTCGTTTCATCCAATTTTTTAACAATCTCCCCATCACAATTAGAAAAATTACTACACTCTCGTATATACTCCTTCTCTATACACGAGTTTTACTCTCATAGAGAAGAAATACATATATATATATCCTACTGATTATTCTAAAAATGTATTATATTAAAAAAAAAACATTGATACATCTTCTCATACAAAGCTCGACGATTATTGAGGCTTCTAACAAGACCATCCTCCAGTATCTGGTTTACCTGGTCGTGCCAAGTCTTCCGTGGACGTCCTCTACTTCTGGTGCCATCAACAGTTGCGTTGTATATCTTTCTTACCATACTCTCCTCATTCACCAGTTCCATATGACCAAACCAAAAAAGTGATCCTTTCTTAACCTTATTCACTATACTAATTTACATTCTATTCTTATTTCTTCATTCTATACTCTGTCATAAATAGATCTGCCACATATACGCCTAAGTGATCTCAATTCCACTGCATTCAGTCAACTTTCGTTCCTCTTCTGCCAGCTCCAGGCTAGTCTTGTCTCGGTTGACAAGTTCCCATTAGCTATAACTCCATGCAAAAGGTCGTTCACTTTATTCCCTGCAGTCACCCTCCTTACACTATCCTATTCAAATTATTTGACCATACACTTATCTGATGGGTTCCTTAACCCCCTGTAGCAGGGCATAATTTATTATTTTTTACTACGTCCAGGTTCTACATGCAGCATAAACGATCGATAGCATACGCCCAGTACTGATCGTTTTAGTTTTATTTAAATATATTTGTTTCAATATTTATAAACCTACAGAGGGCCTACGCTCAAACTGATGGACAGTTACGATGCTCTGTAGTGTGCAGACATAACCCTTCTTTCAAAAATTTATTTTTAATTGGTACTCAAAAAAAGGACTGTCCCGCCTTTGGGAGGGCTGTCAGGTAGGATGTTTCTAACCCTTAAAAATACGCAAGCTATAAGAAAGAATAATCACTAATATATATATATATATATATACGACATTGTTGACATTTTTAATGAAGTTTATGTTCTGTTGTTTGCAGATGATCACAAAATATATAAAGCAATCTCTAACATAAATGACTGTATTACTTTGCAAAATAACCTAAATATGATTTATATGTGGTGCTGTGCTAACTAATTATATCTTGATTAGTGATGAGATTAAAATCATGAACCGTGAGTCAATCGCTGGTATCTTTCAGTCACAATCACTATCAGTGATTGAATATCTGGGAATATTGTGATTCGTGATACATCTTAATTTTATTTATATTTGGTTGCGAAACATGATTCGGCGCATGTGCATACGAGACAAAAATATTCATGAAGGAATGACGTTATAATTCGTGATCAGCGCCATCTAGTAGATTCTGCCAAAAGGTTTTACGCATTTCACCCAAAACGATGAGAATTAGACCCGAAAAATAAATTCACATTCTCTTTGTGATGATATTAAAATAGATATATATTATTATGATTTAAATATGAATTAGAAATATATACATATAAAATCAATTTTATCGAAAAATATTGTTGTTGCGCCACCGGGATTTGAACCTGGATCTCTTTCCAACTATATTTTTAGCGAGATATTTTCGAACCTATATGTTATCTTTTTGATATATATTAACACATTTAATCGTTCCATTATTTAAAAGAGCCATCTACCTTATTTTTACGGAATCTCAAATACCTTTGAGTAATCTGATAGCAGACGCCAAAATTATCAATTCATTTTTATTAAATTTTGGACACATTGATACAACTTTATTATTATGGGAACACATTTTTATTGTGATGTTGTAATTATTATTTACGATAAAATTTATTTTATATGTATATCTTTCTAATTAATATATTTAATGAATATTTAAAATATCACAGAGCTATGTTCTGAATAATTACAACTTCACAATAATAATGTGTTCTCTTGGTTATTATGATTATTAATGTAGAATATGTTTTTATGCAAGTTATTTATTTCATGTATTGTGATATCATAACATATAAATAAGTTTTAATATAAGTAAAAATCAACTCGTTTTTCAATACTGAATTAACAATATTGATCTAAGTAGAATCGCAGTTGTGCGGGATTTGGTTGTGCCCTTCGACGATAAATTGTCATTTATTCAACATTATAACGAAATTCGTAACAAGGCGATGAAATCCTTAAAATTTGTGTTAAGGACAGCCAAACATGGGGTCAAGCATGTTGTGGAATACGGCAATAGAAGAAGACTGTGAAGAAGAGAAGTGGAATTTGATCATTCACCAAAATAAAAAACAGGTGACAGAAAAACGTTAGGTTAGATTACATATATAGTGAAACGTCCCTTAAGATTTTCCCAGGTACAACGTTACATAACAGACACACGTACTAGTGATTTTATTATACTAATATATACATCTATTGCAATAAGTGCGCTGGAATTCAACTCCACTCCGTGGTCTCCCTATCATGGCTCACATATTATAAAAATCAAAAGAGTGCAACATAAATTTTTAAGATTTATCAATTTTAAATTGCATATTCCGATAGAAAATATAAGTTTAAAATATAATATTTATGGTTTCGTATAAAGTACCAACTCAAAACGAGACAACACAAAGTGTTCTTTGTAGATATCCATATAAATAATAATACTGTTAAGACGCCAATAATACGGATGCATCGGCTTGGTAACAAGTTGAATTTCAAATACAAATTAAATGTATTAATTAGAAAGATATACATATAAAATCAATTTTATCGAAAAATATTGTTGTCGCTATCGGGATTCGAACATGGATCTCTTCCAATCCGGGGAACGTGCATTAACCGATTATGCTACAGCACACTATGCATTGTCGACAAATTTTCGAACCCATATGTTATCTATCGTTCCATTATTTGAAAGCCATCAATTTTATTTTTACGGAATCTCAAATACCTTTGAGTAATAATTTCGTTGACATTTTTCATTGCAGGAGTGTACCTGAATTAAAGAATTTTTGTTCATGAATTATAATTAGTTTTTAAAATTATGTTATATTTAAATAAAAGCCCACAGGGGCGCTGATGGAAATAAATTAATAATAAAATGATAAGAATAAACCTTGGCATTTATTCGAAGAACCATCAGAAGAAAGCAAAATCTCGCTCAGAAATACATATATCGCAGTGTCAGTGAGCTGTCCAGGAGACACTACAAGAAAAAAATCCCTTCCGGCACTGGCCACAAGAATCAGGATGATTTGGACCATTGTTTTAAAAATATTTCAGAAGTTCGGTAGTATCTAAATAAAGTCTCATTGTTTATTTTATCGACATGCTGAAAATCACATCTAAAATATTTATTTGTTTTAGATTTTTTTTATATACTTATTATAGAGGAAACGTTGCTTCTTTGTCTTTTGCTTATAGTTTGATTTACGTCTGATTTACGTACATCTACGTGATATAGCGTCAGTGCTCCGTGACATCATTTTACGCTAAACTTGACAATTTTTTTTATACAAACAGATTTAAGAAGCAAGTTTTTTTTAATGCTCTGATGCGACCGATTGTCGACCGGACGGACGACAACAGGTATGAGGCACCAAGCACACTTTTCTGCGGTTATCGAGGGCTGCAATAACCGGATATTGCAAGAGCCCATTATTCCAACGGCCATTTTTTGCCATGTTATAACATTAAATTTGAAAAATTTTGAGACTAATGATTTTTTTTTTAAATATACTTAACGTTGCACCAGTGGCTTGGCTACTACCGGGGCACCTAGAGGTCCGGATCCCGCTGAACAGGTTCAATAATCGCTCGATAACCACAGCATAGCATAGCATCTTATTTATGAATTAATGAGAGGATATTTCTTATATGGTGTGGAATCATGGATCCTGATACCAAGGGAAAGATGTGGTGCTGGAGATATATGGAGACGCACGAATGTGTCGATTCCGTAGACAGGATAGACTCAACCATTTGCCTGAGACGAATCTTGGGCATCTTGCGAAAAGGGAAGATAGGTTGGAGAAGCTGTTGTGACGAGCTGCATCGAAGGACGAAGAGAAAGATCCCCCACTCGTTGGATCGACCAGGTAGAAAAGGCAACAGGCACTTAACTGGTAATAACCCAAAGATCTTCAGGATGCCGAGAAAAGTGGAGGAGCTCAAGAGGACGGGAGTGCATGAAGATCGCAATCCTCAGTCATGACCGATCGTCGTGGATGATGCTTGATAATGGATGATTGCGTCAGATCAACCCATTTTAGACTATTTGTACTTTACGTTAATCATCTTATTCACCTTAAGATATGGGGTCAAGCATGTTGTGGAATACGGCAATAGAAGAAGACTATGAAGAAGAGAAGTGGAATTTGATCAATCACCAAAATAAAAAACAGGTGACAGAAAAACGTTAGGTTAGGTTACATATATAGTGAAACGTCCCTTAAGATTTTCCCAGGTACAACGTTACATAACAGACACACGCACTAGTGATTTTATTATACTAATATTAATTTGTGATGATAATAAATTACCCGTTACCACGTAACTAAGAAAATTATTCATTATCTAAATTTCGTTAATTTTAGTTCTTAATTATTCAATTTTATTTTTACAATGTACATGTATATCTGACGTTTCGGATCCAGATATATAGCGTAGACTTTTATTATATTTTTAATTAGATACACACTCGTATGTACATAATAGTAAAAAAATTAAATGTATAAATTATTAAGATATACAGAAAAAATATTTTGGTTGCTACCGGGATTCGAACCAAGATCTTTTCCTATACGAGGAAATGTGTTACCGTTAAAGAATATACCTTAAGAAGAAGAAAACAATTTAGTAGATACATGTATACAAAAATTGATTCAGTTCACATATACATATATACAATATTTACACCAGATAATATCAAAGTACGATGTATAACAACATAGTTTTTTTTTTTTTTTAACAGGGATACGAAAATATATAAAATTAATATTCTTACTATTTTTAAAGCACACAATTTTGTCCGAATTGTCAAACATGTAAGTTTGACAATTCGGACAAAATTGTTAATATGAATTAAATATATTAATTATAAAGATATACATATAAAATCAATTTTATCTAAAAATATTGTTGTTGCGCCACCGGCATTCGAACTTGGATCTTTATAATTAATATATTTAATTCATATTTAAAATATCACAGACCTATTTTCTGAATAATTACAACTTCACAATAAGAATGTGTTCTCCTAAATAATAAAAAAAAAGTTGTATCAATGTGTCCAAAATTTAATAAAAATGAATTGATAATTCTGGCGTCTGCTATCAGTTTACTCAAAGGTATTTGAGATTCTGTAAAAATAAGGTAGATGGCTCTGTCAAATGATGGAACGATTAAATGTATCAATATCAAAAAGGTAACATATAGGGTCGAAAATTGTCGCTAAAAATAATGTCGCTGTAGCTTAGTTGGATAAAGCACCTTCCCCGGTTAGGAAAGAGATCCAGGTTCGAATCCCGGCGGCGCAACAACAATGTTTTTCGATAAAATTGATTTTATATGTATATCTTTATAATTAATATATTTAATTCATATTTAAAATATCACAGACCGTCTGTTCTGAATAATTACAACTTCACAATAAGAATGTGTTCTCCTAAATAATGAAATTGTTAATTGTTGGATACAGGTCGATTTCTTTCTTACGGCACTGCACAGTGGGTCATTGACGAATCAATAATATAGCACATAAATTTGTTTAATATTTAATTATTTTCTGAATGGGGAATAAAATAATATTAATCGGTATTATCGGTACACGACACGTTCTTGAAGTGGCATGACCAAAACATCGAACTATAATACTAAAAGACAAGATAACGAGACGTTTGGTGAATACTTCCGGGATTTATGCAGCTCCGGTCCATGAAAAGTATACCAGCAGGGATCCTCCGATAATCAAGAAATACACTGCAAGATTGATTTGCACCTAAATGCCTCCCCAAATATCGTGAACTAGAACCAGTTTTGGAAGTCCTAACTTGTTCAAGTTGTCAGATTCGCAATTGAAGATTTTGAACTAGCTCAGCGCGTTCAGAATTTTCTACAACGCTATAATAAATCAAGTTTTTTAATCATTTTAGAGATTAACGAATAAAACATGAAATTGAAGGATAAACAATGTAATAAATCATTATTTCAGCACATCATTTTGAGAATTGTATTCATGTATTTATTGTCAAATAAAAAAAATAATGAAAAAAGTTTGTTTATTCACATTGATTATTTAAATTCGTAATTAAAACGAATCTTGTTTTAAAGACACGTGTTTTATTAAGTTGATCTTAAAAAATCTACCAACAAAATTCAAAACATGTATAAATATCTATCTACTCACAAACCAGAATGGAATACTATTGCATATTATGTTGTAATTATTTAATTCGCTTGTGAGTACATAGACAATTATGTAGTATTCAAGAAGCCTTATACATAGTTGCATCTCGTGATAAATAATATTTATAATGAAGACAAGCTCGATTTTCATTAAATAATGTGTATCAGTTGTTACTGTGAAACAGAAATAAACAATTAATATCGTAGTACATGCACGAACTACCAATAAATATTGTGAAATACAGATTTAAGTGTATCGAATAATAAATATTATTAGATATTATTTTCAATAGAAGGAAATAACGAGATCTGATTCAAAATGTAAGTACCACCTGTCAATAATACTTATTTATAAATATAGTCAGACATAGTATTGATACTATGTGTGAAAAAAATATTATTGTGTCATCAAACGTAATTCAAAATAAATCGTATTTCATATTCGTGTTATAAAGTGATACAAAATTTTACCTTTTAAGTTGTCCTGCGTAAATAATCTACGAGAATTGTTTTTAAAACTTCGTCAATCACAACACACCGAAGTGTTCGAAAACTTACATCGTTCACACGTCAACACATGCAATGCGAAAAGTTTTTCAACACAAACGAAATATCACCAAACTGTCACGGCACCGATAGCAGAAAAACATTGCGAGTACCGCATCTCAAACAATGGCCTGTGTTTTCGCGGGACGCTGTTCGTCCGCTCGCATTTTTTCAACATGGACACAGCTACCGGCGAAAAAATTACCGAGTGTCACAACATAACCTCATTCCATCGCAAAATACCCGCGCAACTTCACGTCAAGTCGTAACCGTGGCTCGCGCCGGCGACCAGCCCGGCGGACGATAATTCCACCCGCAGGACCGAAGATAAAGCCCCACATCCGAGCGCGACATTCATTAGCCCGGTAAAAAAAATTAGTCGATACATAATTAAACACAGTCCATATACATACTAACGGCGGCGGCGAAAAAAAAGTATATGTCAGCTAAGTTTTACCCGGCATAAATTCATGTTTTTTTCCTTTTGGCAAACGTCAAGTGCGCAGAACGCACGGCGCAGTTTGCACTAACAGCATGCGTTCACGCGACCGCTAATTAAAATTCCACGCGACAAAATAAACCCCCCGAGTAATCGAGACTCACTCATTATTGCGAAACACTTTTCATTCTTATTATTTCATTTAGTTCTTTTTTACGGCGCGCCCGTTGCTGCGCTTCTCTTCGCAAACATTTTAACGCAGAAAACGGCGGGAGGACATGTTCGCTTTCTCCGCCAGGGGTGAAGCGTATTGCCGATCGGCGCTGGAGCAGCGTCGCGTGTCACGTCGGTAACGTAGATTCCCGTTGTACCGGTGCACGGGGAGGCGGATTTTTCAGCCTAGGGTGGCATTTTTCTTTGTCGATTGTTAGTTGTCGAGGAGAGCAGTATTAATTAACGATTTTTTTGTGGTCAGCCTTTTCGGGCACCTCATTTACATGGATGAACAAGTACACTTCGTTGAAGTACTACACGGGCTGGGTTAGGCGTCCCTCGCTGGAAATTAAGTTTGGCTTAATTATGTTGGTTGTTAAAATTGGGTGGAATCCAGATTATGTACAAAAATCAAGTACTAGCGAACGTGTATAAAATTACATAAATCAGTGTTGCCATTATTCAATATTGTCTTTCGTAATGAAGTTTAAACATTCATATTTATGTTGAATCTTGGTTATAGTGATTTAGATGTTAGTATTTTCGTGTTTAATTATATCAAACATATTATAGGTAGAGTAATTGTATATTAATTAAGCCTATAAATACTGATTACGATGCAGAATATTGACTCTCCGTCACGCAAATTTATAAGTTTTATAATCAAAGAAGACATTTTACAAATTTAAAAATTATATTGTTATCAAAAACTAGCTACATATTTATAAACTAATAATTCCTGCTCATTGAACATAAACCCGACGTATTGATACCCGACATAAAAAAGACAGATAGACTATATGACACGCGTTCATTTAGTTTTACACACGCTATTCTTTTGTTTACGATAAATAGTATCCTTATCAGAATACGTTAAATTAGATACATATATACAATTTACATTAAACTCGTATATATTTGTGACAGACTAATTTACCATCACGCCGTTTACCAGCGGGACTAGGCAGAAAGGATAGAGCGCTACACTCCTCTGTCCTGACACAAAATTCTCACCTCATCCACATTCATACGTCTTCTCATACAAGCTCGCTGATTGTTGAGGCAACTAACAGAACCATTCTCTATTATCTGGTTTACCTGGTCGTGCCGAGTCTTCCGCGGACGTCTTATATATCTTTCTTACCATTCTCTCCTCATTCATCCGTTTTATATGACAAATCACCTGAGTGATCCTTTCTTAATCTTACTCATTATACTAACATTAACTTTACAATCTTTCCTTATTTCTTCATTTTTTACTCTGTCATAAATAGATTTGCCACATATACGCCTAAGTGATCTCATTTCCACTGCATTTAGTCTGCATTAATTCCTCTTCTTCACCATCCATTCCATTCAAAGCGCCGTCCAGTCACTCTTCTTTCGATATCATTCTCAGCCTTTCCGTTTCTATCAAACATACTTCCCAAATTCACAAACTCATCTACTTGTTCAAAACATTCTTTACCTCCAAGGTGTCTTGCTTTCCTCCTTCTCGAATACCATCACTTTCGACTTGTTAACATTCATAATAAGGTCGATTTCCTTGCATACATCGTACATTCTACTCATCATCTTATTCATTGCGGAAAATATGACCGCAGTATGAAATTTTTCTTGATAGTTATTATTATTTCTCTTCACATATTTATGCGTCTTAATACGATAGTGATGTGGTCAACCCAAACTCTACCAGTAGCTTTATATCGGTATGATAATGTATTTTTCATTTTCTCCCCCCGAAATTCAATGGTTTTAAGTAAATACATATTTTTTAATTATGTACATAAAAATGTGTTAGCTCATGTAGTAGATACATTATCACAACATACGTGTGCCAAATTTCATCACAATAGATTAGACACTGTACTAATTTTTCGAGTTAACTTCTAATTAGTAGAATTTCAGATAACCCTATTTGATGCTCAATGGGTCGCTGATAATGCTCCTTAACCATAGACTCCATTCAAACTTCAGGACATGCAGGGTTTATATAATTTATTTTATATTTTATTTGATCGGACTTGCCTTACTTATTTATGACTAATTTTAAAATGTTCCAGTAGATTAAGAATTTTTTTCTCCCTAGAATTAATATAGACCAGGGTAGTTTTTAAAATTGTCTTCACATCACCGATATAACGTGTTTTCAATGCTCTCCTTTGCATGTTAAACTCATTTTTTTTCAAAATTAAAATTTTAACAAAAAGTTTAAATAGCTATATTATCACAGTATATGTGTGCCAAATATCATCACGGTAAGTTTAATATTTATGGAACTGTCCTCATTTTTGTAAAAGAAGGTTGCAAATTTTTTGAAAATTCAATTTTGTCAAATACATATATTATTTAATATCGATAACCTAAAAATGATAATGAATTCCGTATCATTACAATAATGGAATAGATTTTTTTAATATTACAAAAGCAATTGAGTGACTAAGCTAAAAAAATTAAGCGTATTCTTAGAAATTCGTTATTTAATACAAATTAAATACATTAATTAGAAAGATATACATATAAAATCAATTTATCGAAAAAATATTATTGTTGAAAAATGTAATGAAGATGGCTTTCAAATAATGGAACAACAGATGCTTCAATTTGAAAGTGCAACGAAAATTTGTCGTCAACTCACTGTGTTGGTGTAGCTTAATCGGTTAACGCATTACTCCGGATAGGAAGAGATCTTGGTTCGAATACCAAGAGCAACATTTACCCTTCTGATGCATTATGATTTCAATACAACGAAAGGAAAAAAAGAGATAATTAAAAATATTCGGTTGCACATTTTTTTTTTTAAATTGATAATAACATTTATTGTAGTTTGTTCAAAAGATGGCATGTGCGTGACAAATCCATTTATGATAAGAGAAAATAATCATTTTAGTACAGTGTATAGGATTAAGAATGGATCATGCGAAGAACGAATAGATGAGGAAAGTATCGTAAGAAAGGAAGAAAAATCTACGATGTTAGTATCGATAGCGCCAGAAATACAGGACGTGCCTGGAAGACATGACCAGATACTGAACGATGGTTCTGTTGGAAGCCCCAACAATTGACGCGCATGCTTGGGAAGATACATGTATGCGAATGGAGCGAGACTTACATGTCAGGATTAAAGAGTGTGGCGCTCAATCCTTTCTTCCTACTCTCGCGTAGACAGGGCGTGATGATAGTTAAGTTAGATATGATATAATCTTTACAAGAATCTAACTTTATATTTATTTATTACGTAATGTTTTTTTTAAGCGTACATAACTTTCATTTGAGCTACAATAATAATTGATCGTGACGTGACTCACAAGAAAGACTATTATATGGAGTCGGAACTTCGGTATATATTGTTATTTTAGATAGTACCTATTATTTAAACACTTATCACATTTATTATCATAACTAACAACCCAGCCATCTTTAGTTGTCTAGTATTTTGTATTCTAGCAATGATATATTTTTAAAAGGCTGTAGTTTTTTTTATATATTATGCTCGATAAAACATAATACAATACTGTACTAATAAAAGATAATTACTGTCACTTAAAATATATATCAAATATATATAAATTACTAGAACAACTTAAAATGACCTATTTGTTGCTTACAATACTTTAAGTAGGAGTGGTCGAAATAATGATATACTTGTATATATACCTACTTATAAAATAAAATATACAAGTACAAAAGAAAAAATTTCTTTATAATTTATAATATGACTAAAAAATAAAACTTTATTGTATAATAATATAGTACAACATATATGTATTGACCTAATATAAAACAAATTAATATTAGTTGATATCATTTAAAAATATATTAAAAAATAATATTTTAATGCTGTATTGAATTCCTTAAATGGTCTATAACGTTGCGCGTCTAAAAATATGATTAATGTGTGTGTGCCTGTCAGAAGCGGGGATCGAACCCTCCACCTAGTAGCTTGTAGACAAGATTGCACTAAAACCTCTCAAGACAATATTATATTTTCTGAAATGTATACAATATTCAATAAAACTTTGTTGCAATCGTAATTTTAATATGCTAATTAATAATCATAATGTAATACCGCTCAATTAGGCTACGCATTAAATACACTGACTTAACAATATAATAAATTATCAACACACAAAAACTGACATTTACTAATCCTTTTTATATGGCACTGAGCTAAAATCTCATATCAAGTCTAATGATATTTCTATAAAACGTATGTATTCTTCGACATTTCTACTCGAAGTATGAAATTTATGCTCCGTAATCTCCGAATGGCATTCGCTCGAGCCCGCAATAATCCTAGACTCAATCCACCGTTGACATATGAGTACCTACTCGCGTTCACGTGTGCGCGCATTTTTTTAATGATAAAAATATACCGTATCTACATCTAGCGGCGCCTAGGCGAAGCTTTTTTCGGCGACGTTTGTATTTTTTTCGCCGCCGACCAATATTCACTTTTTCCCGCGCGCCCCCCCATTGGCCGATCGCGTTTGAAATAATATCGGCGCGCGATAGCGAGAACGCTTGAAAAACGCCCAAAACGCCTCCAAAATGACTAATCCTCCGCAATTACATGCTTAATGGCTGAGATTTACAATTTTTTGCCTGCCGGCGGCCATTTTTCGAGAAACAAACAAAAAAAAAACTCGTAACGAATAGCTAATATTTGAATTTCGTCGTGTCGCTGGCGTCCATTTTAAAATCTCGGCGTTACAAAGGAGTTTTTTTTTTCATTATAGAAAGGTGCTTGACATTATCCAAGTGATTTTTTTGTTATTTTTCGTATTGTTTGGCGGTTTGAGATATGATTGAAGTTTTTTCGTGAACATTTCAAGCGTTTTATGAATTTATTAACGTAATGACCAAAATACACCGATAAATTGTCTTTTCCGGTGTTTTTACATAGATATGATACTTTGTTAACGACGTGAAAACGATATTTGTAGGAATTTAATCATTTTCTCTAATTTATTAGAGTACAGGTAAACAGACTCCTATCTGTCAAATAGTTTGTGCTTGGGTGCCTGCTTATCGGAGATTTAATGTGCTCGACCTGAATGCCTGCGGTGCCATGATTCAGTGGCTGCCACAATTTTAGAAGTAATATTAATTTACGGAGCAAAAAATAGGCAAAGCAGATAGTATAATATTTTTCGTAGCTCGAAAATTTAAAAATTAAACATTGCGATGTGCAGTGGCGTAACTACAAAAATTGGACCAAAATGCATATTATACTTTTTTAATTAGCAATATTATCTTTGTGGTTGAAATTCATATTTTTATTTATTATCTTTGTTTTATTAATCACTAAATTGAGTTTAAATACATCTACCGGTTTCGAAAAACACCATTTTCTTCTTCAGGATGTCATAACTACAATGCAATTTGCATTTGCAATTAAATATAATGCAATTTGCGTTTGTATTTAAAATGCATATTATACTTTTAAAATTAGCAATATTATCTTTGTGGACATCCTGAAGAAGAAAATGATGTGTTTCGAAACCGGTAGATGTATTCAAACTCAATTTAGTGGTTAATAAAACAAAGATAATAAATAAAAATATAAAATGCATATTGAAAAAATTGCCCGTTGTATAAGATATACAAATATTAGTACTGCTTGTGTATATGCGTATGCAATTTAAAAGCAATTATCGCTTTAAAACAATGGTCTGGTCCTTAGACCTTACACTGTAAACATTAATAATTTGTTCACATGGGTAACGATTTTTGAAATTGTTTAATTCCTTTTCTCGCAGTGGTGGATTTTATACATTATCAGAATATTGATATACAGTTTTTCGACAGGCCGTTGATGACCCTAGCAGCTAGTCCTAGTACGACATTAATGTACAATGTGAGAACAAGATATTTAAGGGAATGAAATGATGCAGAATATATTTTTTTACGGTTTAGTAATTAGAAACATTGAACAAATATAATGTATGCCACAAATTGACAATTGAGAGGGAAAATAAGATTTTTAAAAATATCGCGTAAGTACAGAAGCGTTCCTCGCTATTGACTAATAATATTAATTTTTAGAATAGTTTTTCTAAAGATAGGTTTTCACAATTAAAGTTAAATTACTTCTTTTTTTATTTTTATTTTAGGAGAACACATTCTTATTGTGAAGTTGTAATTATTCAGAACATAGGTCTGTGATATTTTAAATATGAATTAAATATATTAATTAAAAAGGTATACATATAAAATCAATTTTATCGAAAAATATTGTTGTTGCGCCACCGGGATTCGAACCTGGATCTCTTTCCTAACCGGGAAAGGTGCTTTATCCAACTAAGCTACAGCGACATTATTTTTAGCGACAATTTTTCTACCCTATATGTTACCTTTTTGATATTAATACATTTAATTGTTCCATCATTTGACAGAGCCATCTACCTTACTTTTACAGAATCTCAAAAGGTAACATATAGGGTCGAAAAATTGTCACTAAAAATAATGTCGCTGTAGCTTAGTTGGATAAAGCACCTTCCCCGGTTAGGAAAGAGATCCAGGTTCGAATCCCGGTGGCGTAACAACAATATTTTTCGACAAAATTGATTTTATATGTATATCTTTATAATTAATATATTTAATTTATATTTTAAATTACTTCGTTGACACCATTTTATTGGATATAAGATCTGCTAAGATTGACATTAGGAGAGAGTTATGAAGAAGAAAGAGGGAGGGGGGGTACACCAAAATCAGAGTATGCCACCGGGATTCGAACCAGGTACATTTTATATCCGAGGAAACGCGCTGACCATTACACCATATCAATCTAATAAGAGTTTGGGACATATATTTATTTGTGTAAATACATATTTATTTTGAACGAAAATAATGCACTGTGCCTTCCCCCCTTCTCCATTCCCTTCGCGGCCGGGACGCTACCGATCAGTCGATTGACGACCTTGAACCAGTGCGGTTATACATTTACCTAAATGATTACAATATTATACTAATTTGATATTTCGCTTCTATACAATGTCGGAACTCTTCGTCATTTATGGGAAACTAAGACGAAATAGTGAATTAAAATACAGTCCATATTTTGTAGGTGACAGCGGAAACTGAATTGTGGTGAGTGCCAAACTCTTTCCGTATCCTGAATTTTTCGGGCATCTATGCTTGTACGCAACAATAAGTTAACGAAAAATTTTAGAACCTATAAGTAAATGTAGCAAGCTAGCTTTTTTCAAATTGATACATCTATTATTTCTAATACAAATTAAATGTATTAATTAGAAGGATATACATATAAAATCTATTTATCGAAAATCCTATCCGGGAAAATGCATTAACCGATGATGCTACACCAACACAGTAAGCTGACGACAAATTTTCGAACTTATATGTTGCACTTTCAAATTTATACATCTGTCGTTTCATTTTTTAAAAGCAATCTTTTTTATATTTACTGAATCTCAAACAACTTTGAGTAAATCCTATTAAATATTAAAAATACTAAATATTACAGTACAATAGTAATGCATATCACAACAAATTAATTTTTGTATTTTAATTATCTTAATAATGTTTAAGTGCACCCGGTAGCGAATTAGTATCGTATAGTAGCGAATAGTAATAAGAATTATGTTATTTTGACTAATTATATTAACCCTGGATTGCTCTCTGGGGGTGACATAGACCCCAATACTTTTTTTTAATTTTTGATAATTTAGGTATCACCTGGCGACCTTCGTCAATGAAAATGTATATATTCTCCGTTCCTTGCAAGGGGGTTGTGGTTGTATATAAGGTGTTATTATTTGAAGATAATGAAAATATGTTTTTCTAAAAGCTATTGTACGGTGGAACTAATAAAATAATAGTGTTTATGTACGTTCAAATTTTAATCAGTGGGGTATTATATCACCCCTGCGAGCAGTAAATAGGCGAGTGGATGGCACAAAGTAGACACATTGAATCCATTCAAAACAGAACAAAACGGTATCAATGTCTGCGAATGCTAAATCTGCAGTTAAGTTGTTGGGCGTACACATTGATTCAGATCTTTCAATGAATACACATATCAGCAAAACTGTCAGTGCGTGCTGACATCAACTGAGACAGATTAAAAGTATTCGGAGACATCTGTCTCTTGAGGCAGCCCGTCTACTCATTGGAACAGCAGCTATGCTGGCCAGCCAATGTTTCAGCTGGATAGATTACAATCCATTCTAAATACGGCAGCACGGATAATATATAGTTTTTAAATTCTAATTTACAACAGCTACATTGGCTGCGATTCCCTAAAAGAGTTAAATTTAAATTGTGCCGGTCGATGTACATGGCGCCACTGTATCTTCAATAGCTTTGTATCCCAGACGATTTGAATGGTAGACGTCAAGCTGTCAGGTTGAAGGGTTGTAGAACCAACCAACCGTTGCCAGTAGTCTAAATTTAGTCAACGGGCATTTGCGGTGGCAGGCCCAAAAGCGTGGAACTCTTTGCCCTCCGTCATAAGGAACAGTGCATAGAGACTTTACCAGTTTATTTGTAAAGCGTCCTTGAGGTGAAAGCCTTTACGAAAATGGTGCTGTACGAATTATCCAATATTATTATTATAGGGGTGATTTTTTAACATCAGTGATATAAAACATGGTTTTAGTGTCATCAGTTGAAAGACACAAGGTTACAGTTTCAAGAAAAGTAAGTGAAATCTAAAATTGAAAATACCCGCGATAAAATGCGTTCCACTTTCAAAATGATAAAGCGTCACAGCCCTTCAGCCGGAGGGGGTGGACCTACCCACATATATCCTACTCATCGCTAATTACCGTCTTCTTTGTTCCATGTCTAATGTACCTACCTATATTGTATTATACGTATGCGAAGAAACCACCCCCTCCCTCCCCAAAACCCACTTTTTCTATTAGTAAAACAAATGGTTGTGAGCAGAAACGGATCAGGAATTATTTAGAAAAATATTCAGCACGTTAAAATTAGATTCCAATAAATATATATATATTGTATTAAGCGTAAAATATAAATACACGTATACAAAATTCACGTTTATAAAACTAATTTTTTAAAAAATATCAAAATATATTACAACAAAATAATTTATTAACCCTACTTTTTTTGACGCGATAAATGCACACAATCACGTAATAAGATTGATAAGATTAATGTGTAATAGACTGTGGCTACACTTTTTGGTGGATCTAATCCAAATTATGCAGATTTACTCTTTAGTACCCTGCGCAAAACATGTATACTCTAGTCAATCCATTCCATATAAATGTGCATTATGTTGAAAGTTAACAATTCCAAATTGTGCTCAGTTGCACTCTAGGATACTAATATTTGAACATTTCCTATTATCTGCCCCTCGTTTTGTCATCTCCGCGCCATCTTCTACTGACTCAGTTTATAATGTTTTCTTTTGTTTTCGTTCTGAGATGATTAATTGATTATACTCTCACTTGTGTTTTCAGTAGTTCAGGTCAGGTAAGGTTAGGTTAGTATAATTTTTTCATGTATATATTTAATTGTTTCAAGTTGTATTAAAAAGGTTTTCGCTGTAAAAATTGTCATTTTATATAATCATCAGATCCAAGTAAATAGAATGGAACCCACTATTTTATATATAATTACAACTAAATTAGAAATCACTATTATATCGCTAATATTGTCTCAAAGATGTATCGAAGAAAAATGTGTAAAGTATTAATAATAATAATAATAATGTGTTCATTCCAGCGTGATAGAGTTTTTTTTTTAACCCGATTCGCCATAAAGATAATACATATTATGTTTTACATTGAAGGTTATGAAATAAATATAATGCTATGAAAAAGAAAACCAAAGAAAATATTAATAAATAAAAAAATAAAAAATTTAAAAAAGTTAATAAAATGTAAAAAGTTCACACATATATACACACACAAAATATAAATATTACATATATAACTACTTCAGTCACGGCCATTGTTGTATATGTAGCTATTTTTTAGGCGCTGCCATTCTCTATTATTAAATCCATCATAGATTTTCTCATACACTAATTATAAATTGATAACTGTTCAAAAATTTTTGGTGAAACTTTGTGGAATTCCATGAATATTTTGTAAATTGAGTTAAAACACAGTTTTACTCCATTATATTTTATTATGTTAAACGTTAGAACGTTTTTGGGTACATCTTCCCAATATCAATAATATAATTCAACTAAAATTAAAAATACTTTCAGACAGTAATACATCCAAAGTTCGGAGATTAAACACAATAAAATACAGTGTTTAACTCAATTTGTAAAGTATAAATGAATGTTTTTTTAAATAATTTAACTTGCACCCGTATAACGCGGTCCTCAGTTCAACCCTGTAATCCGTCGCTTATTTTCGGGGGAGTTTGGGGCCGAAGAGATCTCCGGGCTGCAGCAAAAACTGTGTTGATGGCGGAAAAAAAACGGTCAAGGGTGGTGTTCTATCATTAGGCCAGTCGGAAGATGGCGGGGTGGATGAAACCGGTCACCGGCCGCCGCTCACCCCCACGCCCTAACGACATCTCAGATGAGCTGGCGCCATCTTGCGTGAGACGAGGAAATGATACGGATTAGCAGAGTATCCCGCTGGGTGCGTTGGAGATGTTTTCCCACAAATTGACCACAAGTTGGATTTCCATTATTTCTACACAGCTTTCTTTTATAATCCAAATTCTCTACAATATTAATATAATGTCGTGTGAATAAAACACCGTGAGATAAATTTCAGAGATTTAGTTGAGACCGTGAATATAAACTCAAAAATCACCATTATTTCACACTATTTAACCCTTCCAAATCAAGCAATATATTATATATATATATATATATGTGTGTGTGTGTGTGTGTGTGTGTGCGCTGGGGGAGAAAATAAGAAAAACATTACCATACCAGTATAGCGTCTGGGTTGACTACATTACAACTGTATTAAGACACATTAATGAGTCTAGAGAATTAACAACAACTATTAAGAAAAGCTATATACGAGTACTAAGTCATACTTCTAGCAATGATATTTTATAACTCGTTAAGCTGTGCAACTCTATAAATTGATTCAATGTCCAAAATGATGATGATCAGGATAAATCAACATGGTCGCCAACCTACGACAGAAGACTGCACATGAAGAAGTCTTGTTAAAAATAGTGTCCGCGCTATATTTTTTTGTGTGCGCTATGGTGCCGAATCGTGTGCGCGCACACCTTAGAGGGAACATTGGTCATAAATAACTTTATTAAGGAGAACGTCTGTGATATTTTAAATACTAATTAAATGTATCAATTAAAAATATATACATATAAAATCAATTTTGTCAAAAAATTTTGTTATTACTACCGGGATACGAACCTAAATCTAATAATATCTTAGAAAATTGCATTAACCGATTATGCTACACAGTGCATTGACAAATTTTCGAGCATATATGGTGTTATACTTTTCAAATTTGTACATTGATTTGAAAGCCATTTTATTTATTTTTACAGAATCTCAAATACCTTTGAGAAATCCTTTAGGAGACGCCATATTTTTCGATAAAATTGATTTTATATGTATATCTTTCTAACTAATACATTTAATTTCTATTTTATAAAATAAATAACTTTATTAGATATTTATTTTGCTTTCATAAAATTACTAAATTATATTAATATATTTATTATTTTTTTGTAGCATAAATAGTACGTATGAAAATAAGGGTAATTACTTTATTAGACGTGGTCTGTTCTAAAGCAATTACCTGTACAGTTTTAAAAAGTTGTAAATATTAAGGTGCAATCGTTATAAAGTAAGGTAATTAAGTATAATGTAAAGTAAGTCATAAAAAGTTATGTGAGAAAAGTAAAATCAGAAGTTATAAAATGTTATTGTGAAAAAAATTATACAAGTATTATTGTGTATACACAATAGTTGGAGACACACAAATGACAAATAAATTTCATTTTGCTTTCTACCCACATTGAGCAACCACTTTGTTATTTTTGATTTAAAATCGTTAATCACTTTAGACCCTTTAAGGTCCAGTGGCAATTTGTTAAATATACGCGGAGCGCAAAATAAGAAAGTTCGTTGAACGAGTTTGGTATTCATTTTTGACACTGAAAAGTATCTTAATGCTTTGCTCCTAGTTTCCTTTGGATCGGATCGTTAATTGTTCTGGCAAACAGTTGTCTTATATCCAAAACTTGAATGGATTTATAGAGTTCTTCTGAGTTATGTCTAAATGGCCTTTTGTTTATTACTCTGATGACATATTTCTGAGCCTTAATTAGAGAATCCATTGAAGTGAGAGCTGCACCGCCCCATGCATATATTGCGTAACTGATGAGACTCTGACAAAGTGAATAGTTTATCATTTTTAGTAAAGTAATATTCATGAAGCTGTGTACAATTTTGAAAATATTAATTAATTTAATAGCTTTGATTATGTGTTCACCACAATTATGTATGAACTTCTTCCATCCATGCCAGTAGCATCTTATTAATTTCTTCTTCATCAAATTTGGCGGGATTGGACTAGAAGACATTTTTAACAACCTGATTGACTTGTTCTTCAGTATTGAAAGTTTTTCCATTCAAATAGTTCTGTAATGAACAGAAACAGGTGAATGCGATAAAACAAACCGTACAAGTTGAAGAGTTTTTTCTTGAGTCACCCTTACTGTATGTAGTAGTGATGAGAAAAAATGCTATTTTTGATTCACTGGCGTGATTGTGATTGATATTCGATAATATCAGTGATTGAAAACTGTGACCGTGATCACAGTTTCATTACAACTACGCATGCGTTGTACGACATCACAATATACTAAATAAATAAACATAATTTTGAGAATACTTAATTATATTATTCACACTTCATTTGCGTAAAAAACATATTCTAGGATTTATAATTAATATATACCTATCTAATTTAACATCATCACAATGATAATGAAAACCCTTAAAAAATAATGAGTTTATTTTTCGAGTTTAATTCTCAGCATTCGGCTCAAATACGTAAAACGTTTTGGCAGAATTTACTAGATGGCGCTTATCACGAATTATAATGCAATTCCTTCACGAATATTCTCGTTTCATACGCACACACAAATCTCGATATTCCCAAATATTCAATCACTGACAGTGAGTGTGACTCAAAGGTACCCGTGATTAACTCACGGTTCGTGATTTTGAGCTCATCACTAGTATGTAGTCTCGCATTATTGTCGTGTAACAGAATGACGTTTTTGCGATTGACGAGTGCAGGATGCATTTTGTGGAGTGTTTCTTGAACATTTTGCACCTCCTGAACGCATATCTGCAGTATAATCAATCCGATACCTTAACGATCTCACCATACAAACAATAAAATGTTCTAGCAATATTTGAATATGTCCAAGAAGACACAATTACTAGATTTTTTGCCAACAAAGGCACAGTTATTAAATAAATATCAGATATCTCATAGAGACGAAGCTATTTTTATTATATTTAATGGAAAATATATAGAAATATGGGATAATTATAGAGCTTACGACCTGTCTTATTACGAGAGTAATTGTGTATTCTTGGACATATTTAAATACTGCTAAAATAATATACTGGTCAAAATAAGAAAAATATAGATTTTTCAGGCGTATTGTAGTATAATGTGTTAAAAACATTTTACATTGTTTTAAATAATTTTCAAATAAATTAGATTCTCATTGAGTTGAGATATATGCTGTTTCAAGGAAGAATGAATTATCAAATTTGGTCCACAGATGGCGATGGTGTAGTTGTACTCGAAGAGTGTCCACGTACTAACATATATACAACTTTAAAAAATTCGATAAAATATGTAGATTGAGGGATGAGAATTAGTGATCACTTAAGCCAGCCAAAGACAGGTCGCAAACCCTATAATTACCCCATATTTCTATATATTTTCCATTAAATATAATAAAAATAGCTTCGTCTCTATGAGATATCTGATATTTATTCAATAAAATGTGCTTTCAATGAATGTTTGCTTTCTGATCTGGTAGCGTGCCCAATCGGTAATTAGTCTTTTACTGCACACTTTTTTTCAGCTATCGCCATAGTTTGAATTCCCAAAACATCGCATGATTAATATGCAGTTTTTAAATCTGGAATGTAACGTGCACCATACAAAACAGTTGTCAAAAGACTAACAGAATCCATATATATTTAGTGAAAACAAAAACTCGTTTGTAAATACAATACGTAACAATAGATTCTACCTACGTGCACCTGAAGTTATTTACGACTCGACCTGATAAAACGTTTACGATATTTATAATAATATAATTTTGTTAGTAAAAGTGTCAAACTGAATAGCACTGTTGCCCATTCTCACAGGCAATGAGAAAAAAAAATGTTTTGTGTCTTTAAAATATTCCGACAAAACATTTTTACATTGTATTATATAGTTACAAATAAATAAATAAACAAAAAAAAACACCAAATTAACCTGTAATAAATTTCAGACGATGTTTAATGATGCCACAGAATACAATGATCTGCATACTAAGTGGAGTGGGGTGAACCAGAAAAAACATATATTGGTATGATACACCTGTTGAGTATTTGATCAATAATATCACCTAGAACCATAGATACCTACACATATTAGTTCTGAAAAAAATTGACAAACAGAAGGCATTAAATTAAGTTAATTAATTAATTAACTTTAACTGCTGCAGGGGTGATTTTTTATCTGCTATTTTTACATCTCAATGAATTTAAAAATTGTTTTTTCGAACTAGAAAATATATAAACATTGAAGTGTGGAATGTAATTTTAGTATACTTACATTGTTGCCTTAGGTATCGAAACATGTTGTTATAACAACAAATAGTGGTTTTAAACAAAGTGTTTTTATTATTATTACTTGCTTACTTACTAACTTACCATCACGTTATTTCCCCGCGGGTGTAGACAGTGAGGATAGAGCGTCACACTTCTCTGTCCTGACACATAATTCTCGCCTCATCCACATTCATACGTCTTCTCATACAAGTCGATTGTTGAGACTTCTAACAGAACCATCCTCGATTATCTGGTTTACTTGGTTATGCCAAGTTTTTCTTCTATCCTCATTTATCCGTTCCATATGACCAAACCACGTAAGTGATCCTTTCTTAATTTAACTCACTATACTAACGTCAGTTTTATTTCTTAATTCCTTACTGGCATAAATAGATTTGCCACATATACGCCTAAGTGATCTCATTTCCACTGTACTCAATCTACTTTCGTTCCTCTTCTGCCACCTCCAGGCCTCACTGCCATACATCAGTGTCGGTACCAGGACTCAAAGCGCCGTTCACTTTATTCTTTACAGTCACCCTACTTTCGATATCATTCTCAGCCTTTCCGTTTCTATCGAACATACTTCCCAAATACACAAACTCATCTACTTGTTCCAAACATTCATTACCTCCAAGTATTTAGCTTTCCTCCTTCTCGAATACCATCACTTTCGACTTGTTGACATTCATCATGAGGTCGCTTTCCTTGCATACATCGTACATTCCACTAACTAGACTCTGTAGTTCTTGTTCATTATTCGCCATTAGTACTGCATCATCGGCGTATAATAAACAGGATACAATAAAATCATTTACTCTGTCATAAATGCATCTGCATTTCCACGGCGTTCAGTCTACTTTCGGTCCTCTTCTAACAGCTCCAGGCCTGACTTCCATACATCAGTCAGAGGGACTTACACTGTTGTAATCAAAAGTACTATTTCTAAGTTTGTATGATGATTTTCTTTGTTCAATTCCGAAGAAACTTCACTGGTTTTATTTTTATATATCATGTATAATGTCAGTTATTATTATTGTTACTATCGTTTGTTTTTCAAAAATAAATATAATAATTCTGTTACACTTCGTGAGGCAAGACTAACGGTGCACAATGGAGTCCTGGTACCGACACTGATATATGAAAGTGAAGCCTGGAGCTGACCGAAGAGGAACGAAAAGTAGACTGATTGCAATGGAAATGATATCTCTTAGATGTACATGTGTCAAATATATTTATGACAGAGTAAAGAATGAAGAAATAAGGAAAGAATGTAGAGCTGATGTTAGTATAATGAGTAAGATTAAGAAAGGATCACTTAGGTGGTTTAGTCTTATGGAACGGATGAATGTAGAGAGAATGGTAAGAAAGATACATGACGCAAGTGTTGATGGCACCAGAAATAGAAGACGTCCGCGGAAGACTTGGCACGATAATGGAGGATGGTCCTGTTAGAAGCCTCAACAATCGGCGATCTTGTATGACAAGATGTATGAATGTGGATGAGGCGAGAATTGTGTGTCAGGACAGAGGAGAGTGGCGCTCTATCTTCTATGCCTACCCTCGCGGGAAAACGGCGCGATGGTAAGTTAGAATAGAATTTGTTTTCCTATAATAAAAAATTAAATGCCTGGGTCTTTACAAAAGAGCACGCTTTCTCGTAATTTAGAAGAAATTATTAAAAAATGGCTTATGGTAAATAACCCGTCTTACCTGTGAGAATGATACGTATTGTTTAAACGGCGACTGATAAATTGTTATGTTTTTGAGTTAATTAAATGTAAACAAATGGATATAAATGTACCTGCAGACAAACGTCTATCAAGACGTTTGTGTTTGTGAAAAAAAAAGGTAGTCCCTTTTGGAACTAAAGTTATAAAAAAACGCATTATTTTAGATTTTCTTGTGTTACTCAATGTTGATTCTATGACGACGATATACCCGGTTGATTATTTTATTGGGCGACCCCAGTGTTCTGCAAATATTTCTCGAGCGATACGCTGGGCATCTCCGGACGACACCATCTCCTCTCATCTTGACAAATTCAATTCCGCGATCCTAGTTCCGAATTTCCAGCGGCTTTTCCCGCCGATATTTATCTCGGTCGGTAATGCGGACGTCTGCAGGCGACAGGCGCGACAATTTGGCGGCAAATATAAAAAAGAACGCTTTGTATCCGTCGCGGGGGCTGGGGGCGGCCCGGGGGCGGCGGCGAGGGGCAGCCCCGAGAGGTAGTTATGGTGTAATATAATTTATCATTGTTCCCAGATTGGGATTTAGTTGGGCCGCGGAAGGACTGGGTGCGGAGCCGCTGGATTTGACGATGAACGATCATCTCCGAGAACCGAAGATGCTGTGCAGGATTAAGAAAAGTTTTTAGGGTGTCCGTTTACTTATCTTTGGTGTTAGTTTGTTTGGTAAAATCGAATTACTTTTTCTCGTTTACTTTCTATCCAACTGTTTTATATATTTTATATAATAGTTCGGTAATGACCCTTTATAGAAATATAGCTGGAGGGGGGGGACTTATCTTTTCCCGGGACCGGTTTAGAAACTAGGGCTTCCTTGTCGGTTCCGCTCATCAAGGCTAATAATACGCGACTTTAATTCAGTTACAGAAGAAGAAATTCAATGTAATTGTTAGCAATTAATATTTAAAATTCAGACCCTCCAGCGTCCCTTAAGTGCTGTCTTTATTCATAAGAAATCATATAACATAGTTTTAAATACAGATGGAAAATTAAGGTGTACTAGTACAAGGCAGACACTCGGGGATCCATTCATCTAAAATACCGTCAAAAGAGGGACAGTGGACGAGACACAAAGTGGATTGAGTCACACTTACACGGACAGACTAACGGAGTTGCAAAACACGAGGTATGGAGAGTGAGAGGAAGGCGCGTAGGTGGAGTCCCATCCACACAGGTCGGCCTAACTACCCATCTAAGGAGCTCCAACGAGTCACCCATTCATGCCACAAGATTCGATTAATGCCCCCGATAGATAGTCCTGGCGTAATGTAAAAACATTTTAAGACAATTAGGGGAATAACATTTTACAGTGTGTTATCTATGATTGACGTATACGAGAGCTCGCGTTAAAGGTTGGTACGATTGAGTGCGAGCAAAAGGGTTATATAATGGGTTATACCGCGAACGTGGGCCTTTTTGCTCCGAGCCGCGATTTTAGATATACTAGATTATTAACTTGTAAATATATTATCTGTTAAGTGTCGTGAATAAACTGTATTATCATCTGAGTACACTTTTTTGTTATTCTGACGACACGAATCCAAAAAATATCCAGATTATCTAGTGCAGCCGAAATAGCTGACACTCGAGAGTAATCACTGCTATTGTAGTACACTATTTAACATCTCTTTTATATGGTTAAAAATTTGAAAAACTAAAAAAATATAAATCTCTCTCCATCTCTCCGTCGTAATTAGCAATATCTCCATCTCTTCTAGAAACTTGTCTAAAGTATGAAGAATAGCCTTTTTTTTAGTGTGGAGTTCCTGAAGAATAGAGACATTTGTTGGTTTCGTAGTTCATGATTCGCCCAATGCGACGCCAACACCGCATCTCGGAGGCGTCGAGCATGTTCCTTTATTTATTTTTAGAATAATGAAAATCTAAATACTACCACATAAGTAATAAAGTGCATGGGTTTCAAGGTTATTGAATTAATTATTTTTGTAATATTCTTGGACTTTAATATCTTAAACGTGTCGATTTAAACATATACGAATTTGCTTTATTAGTTAATATAGACTCGAAATGTTCGTGTTTTAAGTTGTCGGGTCACTCAGATGGAATGGTTGACGTTTAAGGGTTATATTGTATACACAATGAGACTGAAGGCCCTAGCTCTCTTCAATTCTCACGCGTGTGAATGTATGTGGAATGTGCGAGTCGATTGGCACCACTGGGTTTCCTGATTTATAATAATGCACACGTGTGTGTGTGAGTATTTCCGCCTTTTTTCGGAAAGCTAAGAAGAAGGCGTCATTTAATTCTATGCTGTGTTTTTATCAGTCCAGCGGTTCAAATAAACCACCGGTGCGCGCTTCGGTCGGTCGAAATCTAAAGAAGACAACCCAGCTTAAAGAACAACAACATCGGACCAGAAAGTACGGTTCATATATCATATGTGTGCTTATTTTTAATTGGAAACCTGGGAACCAGCTATCGAAGGCATTTATTGAATGATTGATTCGCAATCGAAAGTACACGAGTGTTAAGGTAATAAGTTAATAAATTAAATTCGTAACTGAATCTGCTCGCCTGATGCGTTTTGGAAAATATGTGCTGCGAAGAAGTGGCTTGTATTCGCTACCTTTGGTATTTCGGCTCGTCTCGATGTATTGACATCTGCATTTCTGTGGATACCGGGCGGACTGATATCCAGGCAATTGACAGCCAGCGTGCAGATCACCCACAATCAAAATTCGTCGTAGGAGACAGTTTAACTACTCATTGGAGAAGAAAAATGGCGAGGAACAATGATATCCAATCAGAAATAAATTGCTGGATATAATCATAAAACGCTTGGTACGTTGTTCAACGAAAATTACTATTGTCGAGGTTGTTCTCATAGAATTTTAATATAAAATTACAAGGTTGCCAGGATAGCATGTTGCAAGATGTACGTCTTAATGTCATAACCTAACCTGATAATAAAATAGGTTAAATATTTTATATTTTCCTAGAAAGCAATCGCTTTGCGGTTTGATATATCATATTAAATAAAATAACAATCACTTTGTACGAAACCACGAAATTTATTATACGTCAACCGGTTTCGCTTATCTCAAGCTTCATCAGGATGTATTATATTTGAAACTAATCATAAATATAATTTTCCCCTCCCTTAATGCTCCGTCTATCTGTATACGTATTCTGTCTCTTTCTTTCACGTGTAATTTTATATTTCATCTCCACCTTTACGTGTATATAAGTGCACTCTTTTTATATTTATGATTAGTTTCAAATACGTCCCGATAAGCGAAACCGGTTGACGTATCATAAATTTCGTGGTTTCATACAAAGTTATTGTTATTTTATTTAATATTACATATTATAACTTGGAATTTCAGATATCCAGAATGGAGATATGTAGTATGAATAAATAAGTCCTGCAATACACGTAAGGATCTCGTAAACAAGCCAACCGAGAAGACCAATACGTAAATGGTCGGACAATGCCATGGATTTTGTAGTGACTTTCGAGTCCAATGAGGCAATTGAATAATAGAAAAAAAAGTTTTTTTCATTACCATATAATTGAAATCAATTTACCATTTGCGGACTGTCGAGTACACCATATCAAATGTTATTAACATTAAAAATGTTAACACGTTCTCTCTACATATTCGCATACAAACATAAATGAAAATATTAACCTTTACCATACCATGATATATAATACCCGAAAGCGGCCATGCTGTCAACTCGTATTGTAAATAACAGTTAGAAAAAATGTTTTTATTAGTTGAAATGGCTTTAATGGCACAAATTTACTCTAAATATTGAGCATTCAATTTTGAAAAAATGATTAATAACATCATTTAAAGCATCCATTAAGTCATATACAAAGTGTCCTTCCTTCTTATCTCTCTTCATTTAATTAGTGAGAAAGATAAAATTATATTTATATGTTCGTTGTTCTTTTCACTGTCAAAATAGTTTGTCATCTCTCTTTCATAACACAAATGGTATTTTTTACAACGAATTGAATGGAAAAAATAATTGTTTTTGTATGATTCCCTTTTTATAATTATTTTATCACTAGTAATTCCTGAGCGCTAATATTTTCTTTAAGATTATCTAAAATATGAATTTTATGTTGCATGTATTTACCGAAATATTACAGGTTTTAATTATGATGGTAGACCTGTGTTACTGCATGGTTTGGGATGGGTTATGAGAACACATTCTTATTGTGAAGTTGTAATTATTCAGAACGGACGGTCTGCGATATTTTAAATATGAATTAAATATATTAATTAGAAAGATATACATATAAAATCAATTTTATCGAAAACCAGGATTCGAACCTGGATCTCTTTCCAAACCGGGGAAGGTGCATTGTCCAACTATGCTACAGCGAAAAATTTAATAAAAATGAATTGATAATTCTGGCGTCTGCTATCAGATTACTCAAAGGTATTTGAGATTCTGTAAAAATAAGGTTGATGGCTCTTTCAAATAATGGAACGATTAAATGTATTAATACCAAAAAGGTAACATATAGGTTCGAAAATTTGTCGCTAAAAATATCGTCGCTATAGCATAGTTGGATAATGCACCTTCCCCGGTTTGGAAAGAGATTCAGGTTCGAATCCCGATGGCGCAACAATGAAACCGGGTTTAATAGGAGCATGCAGAAAATATTATCAATTTCAAAATATTTAGGGCGAATTCACGACGTTGTGCTAAAACTTTACGCCATAAATTTGGTTTAATATTATATTATTATAGGTATAATGCACCTTCCCCGGTTAGGAAAGAGATCCAGGTTCAAATCCCGGTGGCGCAACAACAATATTTTTCGATAAAATTGATTTTATATGTTTATCTTTCTAATTAATATATTTAATAAATTAAAATATTAATTTGTCTAATACTGTTAAATTACATATACTATTTTGATAAAGAATTTTATTCATTAATTATTAGAACACATTCTTACTGTGAAGTTGTAATTATTCAGAACATTGAATTGTAATTTTTCTAAATGTAAGGGGGAGATTATTAAAGAATTTGGTCTCTAGATAAATATAATGGTTTTGGAATGCATTATATTTGAGTTTTGGAATATTTTGGAATTTTGTAGATCGGAAATCGTTTCTAATATATATATATTTTTTAAATTGGATTAATGAATAAATACTCTAATATAAAGCTTGTTTAAGTAATTGAATTGTGCGTCTGTAGAAGACTATTGAAACTAAGCTGGGCTGCTAGAAGCGTTCATGATTATGTGAGAAAAAAAACATAAAATAAATACACGGAAATACTTGAAAAATATTAGATCCTGCATAGATCAAAATGGACCATGGAAGACACACCACATTCTAGCTGAATAGTTCAAAAAGTCCACAGTTTGAACTGCTGCAAATAATATAATGATAATATTTTAAAAATTGAAAAACATATTTTAATTTGATGTTGCAGTTGAATTTTAAAACATACATACCATATATTTTCAATAGAAATAACAGAAGTCTCATTTAATGGCTATCTATGTATATAAGTTTTATATTTGTCTCTTATTCAAAAGGTTAAACGGTAAGATAAAGTTTCAAGATTGTATCCTGGTGCATATATTTTTTCGATAGATAAAACTATTCTGTATATCTTTCTAATTGATTTATCTGATAACAAAACAAGCGCTAGAAGAAGAAGAACAAACAACATGTGCGATAAATTACAGCATAACAGTAAAAAAACTTTGTAATGCGATTGAATTAGCGCGAAATGAATTTAATGATTTAAATTTCAACACACCACCTATCCATTATCGTCTATTCCGAGACCGCTAATCCTTAAAACCACTTCTTCATACCGTTTCCAGGACCGCCCTCGCTGAAAACCACCCTTAGCCCTGCAACCAACTACCCCCAAATCCCCCCAGATAAATCACTGTCAAACGGTGAATTCATCTCTGTCACTATATGGGACATTCGGTTTGTCTGCGAGTCAAAATAATGTGAGTCGTTAAAGAATACAGCGATTGTTGCATGGATCGAGTGTGGAGTCGACAGAAATCGGGGAGATCTAATGATGGGGAACTGTGTCAGACGACTGCCTTCTTTGGAGATATCCTGATTAAAAATCAACAAAGAGAACCTCCTGTAGAACGAAAAAGTTACATTATATTTCTTCTGTTCTCCTTGATGCCAATATTGACATATAGTGGCTTCAATCAGATGAGACTTGACTCCTAATGCACCTTCACAAGTTTCAGTCTTGGGTAGTCTTCATAGCTCCAGGGTCTCTTCAGCTGGATGCATCCATCCAGGTCATCTTCGACTCAAAGTTGTGCCAGTATAATGTCCTTTTCTTAGCTGTCATTTTTACACATAATGTGACCGAAGATTGAAAGAGTCTTTTTAGATAAGGCTTCTGTTTGATTGAGACGTGTGACACGTAATATCCTTCTCCAGCAATATATATCGAAGGCATCTATTTTCAGCGAACTAGTCTCCGCTGTTTATTTGCTTGAAGATGTCACTGTCATTAATTTTCGAAAATCTTCCCCACAATATATATTATACTATATATTATTTTAAATACAGTTGAACTCGGTTATAACGAGTATAAAGGGACCAGTTAAATTTGCTAATAACAGTTTCTTGTTATTACAAAAAATATTTAATAGCCAATGAAATTAAAAGCAATTCAAATACATATGAAATATCAAAAATCGATAATTGTATGAACAAAAACATTTAAAAGTAAATTACTACAATTAAGGAGAACAAGTTCTCCTTAATAATATAAGTTATATCAATGTGTCCAAAATTTAATAAAAATGAATTGATAATTCTGGCGTCTGTAGTCGGTTTACTCAAAGGTATTTGTGATTCCCCAAAAACAATGTAGATGGCTTTCAAATAATGGAAAGACAGATGTATTAATTTGAAAAAGTGTAACATATAGGTTCGAAAATTTGTCATGAAAAATACTGGCGCTATAACACAATTGGTAGTGTAATTCCCCGGATTGGAAATAGAGATCCAGGTTCGAATCCCGGTAGCGCAAAAACAATATTTTTCGACAAAATTGATTTAATATTTAAAATTAATACATTAAATTAGTAATTAAATTACTACATTCAATCACATTATTTCTTAACAAAATTTAAAACACTGTTTTGTTTTAAAGTTTAAAACTTAGTACTACTTACTAAGCACACAAAATAAACACCCATTGTTTTTTTTCTAAAAATTTACAAACCTGAAAGGAATCGTAAACAATAAGGAACCTCGTCGGCAGACGCTGCTTTCGATTTTATGACTTCTCAAGAATTGCCGTTTTTAGATCGTGTAGTGTATTTTATTCACTTGTTAATAATATTTTTGTGCGTTATATCAGTGAAGCGAGCTCACTGTAACAGTTAAGAGTTGTATGAAAACAGGCCTGAATCAAAATAATAATAAGTATTTTCTCACTTTAACCGTGCTCGATATAACCGGGTTCGACTGTATTTATTTGTTTAATATTTAAAATGTAATAAATAGTATAATTAACCATGTTGATTATTTTGTCATCGTAAATAAATATGTAAAAAAAATATATTCCTTTACAAATAATCTAAATTGATTAGACTGCTCAGTATTTTATATTGGTAAGGCGGCACATGGTTTCAATAATAGATAAAATAAAATAACATTTTAGATATCTAAACAATAAGAATTTTTCAGAATTTTCTAATCAATATTTAGAGTTTTTTTTTTTTTAATAATTACATACCTCATTAAAAATAATTTCCCTGATTCTTCACAGCTACGCTCCCGTCAGATAGGTAATTTTTTATGAATTTATTTTATGGTTTAGTTAATAATGTACGCCCGTTTTGACGAATATACAGATCTAATAAAACCTGTCAACATCAGAGTAATTTTTATAATTTATACAAAATATGTTATTAGTTTAAATGAATTTCAAATTAAAAAATGTTTAAACTACTAGAAAAACCGTTGCTTCAAGAGGCGTTTGGAGTGTACTGTGTCGATGGAATTTGATTATTTTATTGGATTTCGTTTACAGTGCTAAAATAAAAACGCGCGTTCCGGTGCTGTAAACTCAGTGTATATGTAGACTTTTACGATTTTTAAGTCGTAAAAAAACACTGATCATCACTAACAACATCATAAAGACGCATAAGACACGTCTAACTCGACCAGCGTACGCTCTGCCACTAAAGTGATGATCGGCATCCACGTACACATACACGTATTGACAAATTCACGTCAGGTTAATCGATAAAACTGATTTTATTGTTGCGTATGGTAAAAACTTATATATTGAAATTATTTTATACAATACATAAATATATTACAGAGGAATACCTGAAATGTGAAATCTATATTTAGTTTATTTACAAAGATATTCACATAATTAGAGGAAATGTCAACTCAGTTTACATCATCGGAGAGAAAAGGTTAAAAAATCAAAAGTGTGTGAGCATGAAGCAGTCTTCGTTTGGCGCTTTTGTTGTTACTGAACCAAGAAATGCTTTTGCTGATGTCGTTTTAATATAAAGATTGGTACCATTTAACTGGAGCCCAATTCAGGAGACTGAACGTCCACAAAAATGTGAATGCATGTCATTTATATTGAAGAAATCTGGTTTGCTGTATTAAGGGACAATTGTCATGGCATAATTCGGATTAAACTGTTCCAGGAATTGCTCCTCGGTTGGCAGTCTCGGTTTTGTAAGTAGTCCATTAGATCACTACACTTCTCAACCCTGAATTGTTTTGATTTACCGTACATAATTATTTTGTTTAGCAACGGACAGGCAGCGCACTCTGGGGTCTGTCGATGCATCAGCAAATACTTCGGAATAATTTGTTGTAAACATTAATTGAGTTATACGCAATGTTACTTTATATATGTAACAATACGTAATATACTAACCTATGTTAGATTGGAAGAATGAAGAAAGATTGACGCAGAAATAGACTAAATTGACTATTCATTTCGCTCCAATTCCATGTTTAAAAACAGAACACTGGATTGAAACTGAAGTTCTCCTTAGTATATGATAGTACAAAGTAATAAATATTAGGAATTGTCCTTCTCAGAACTGCGCAAAATTACGGTAAAGGGAAAAAAATGTGCACGTGTGAAGTATGAAGGAAAATCGTTCAAAGCATCGTTCACAAAAATGTTGCTTTGAACATCTGGATGCAATATATATTAAACATTTGGCGTTTTCAAGCATTGTTAGACTATAGACAATACAACGGCTAGGTTTCCTTTCATTTCAATTTCAAAAATTCAGAAATTTCAAAAGGCAACAAAGTCTTAGGTCTCATAATTTTATTTATTTATTTATTGACACACATATTTTTGTTATAACAGAGATGGATATATTATAATATAACATTGTAATATGTTTATTGTGTGGGATGGAGTAGACTCCACATCTGATATATACAGCATTGTTCTGGCTACTTTGCTAGACTGAAGTCTGTGTTAAAGTAGCCAGTTTTTTTCGTGCTGTTATTTAAGATTCGACAGGAATAAAAATTGAGATAAAAAAATAAAAATAAAATATGTATATTATATACAGAATAAAAGAAAATGAAGTGGGAGTTTTGTAGAATTAGTGAATTATTAGTGTAGGCATTAGTTAGTGTAGATTATGTTAGAATGTTGGATAGCCATGCTTCTGATTGATTTCTACCCGATTGGATCATATGTTGGGTCCAAATTTTGTGTAATCTTATTGGAGTTGAACGATATACATTTGGTACTGAGTGTGTTGTACAGTTTCGAAGCTAAGAACATGTAGAATCTTTGATAAAATGTCGTTGTTGCTCTCGGAACTGGCGTGTAGATGTTCGTTGTTTGTCTTGTGTTGTATCCATGATTTATTTCTTGGGGCGAGTTGTTATTAGTATGGAAAAATTGGACGAGTCTCAACATAAAGATTTGTCTAGGGCATAATACATTAGGTACTGATTTGTTTTTTCTTAATTTACCAAGGTGCTAAATTAAATGAGAAATACATAGCTCTTAATTCTAAAATAATGTTTTAGTGTTGTACTAGCGTTTGACTGCTTGACTTATTTTATGTTAACTCTAGTTATACATTGTTTTACCCTTGATTTTTTCACTTTATTCTTTCGTTTGTGTAATTTCAATGTGTGTTTTAATGTGTTTTTCACATTATTTATTGACCGCTTGTCAGATATATATATAATTCATGCGAGCAAATTGTACTCTGAATTTGTACGTTTATTTAATATGTAATATTACGAAGTAACAGTTACAAAATATATCATTTAAAATACTAACGCCATATATCTAGTAAGACTTCTTGGCGCTGACAGTGAATGCATTTGAGGGTCGCGTACGTGTACGATCCATTCACCAATGGAATTAACCTGTCAGTTCAGCTGAACATCTCATTTAGTTAAGAGCTCCGCACTAAACCAGTTGGGTACCGACCAGAAAAATTATGTAGACATTATATATTTGTACTGGCTAGTATATTGCAGCCGGGCTTGTCTACACTAGTAATTGTGTTCATAATGCATTTGATATGTGTACGAGTATATAAATGCGATTTTGTAATAGCATTGGAATGTGTGACCGTATACTTGTCATGAGAACACTCATAGAAAAGCGTACTTCCTCTTGTAGAGTTACCCATTAAGGGTGTTTGACCCTTCCCAAAGCATGCAGTAACACAGGTCTACCGATCTAATTAAACCTGTAATATTTGTATAAATACACGCAATATGCAATTCATTTTTTAGTTAAACTGAAGAAAAATATTTAGTGCTTCAATATTTGCAAAATACTTTGTTTAAACCACTGTTCATTGATTATACTACATGTTTCGATACCTATAAATTTGTATAATACAATGCAACCTCCTATACAGGACTTGATGAATGCTCCGAATTAAATTATTATATATTTAAAAAATATTTATAGTAAATTTATGGCATTAATAATTTTTTAAAAGCATTTTTTCACATCTTAAAGGCTAATAGAACTCTATGTTCTTACGGTAACACAAGTTGAAAGCATGGCTGCATACGAGTATTTTATATCACGGTATGGTAAAGGTTAATCGTGATTAAATACAAGAAAGACAGGGTTACTACTATAGAGTATAAAAGTGGGATGAATTATCTCAAAATGTATGTTGATCAGAAGGTTGTGGAAGCTGTACTGTTTTCTTGCTTTCTTAATATACTGACTCTATTTATATACTTTTAATCAATCTGGACGCTTAGTATTGACAGTTGAATAGTAATTTATATATCTATTTATATAATAAATCATTAAATAATAGAATGTTTAGTTTAAAACCACTTTATTATGCACGTATACTAAAGTCAACTAGTTTCAGTTGGACCCGACCTTCTTCAGGACAATATAGTATAGAATAACTTAAGTACAAATAATATTTTTATGATATTCAAAATCAAGTTTGTGGTTAAAATTCATTAGATTGATAACTTTGTTATTAAATACATCTATCGGTTTCGAAAAATATCATTTTTTTTTACAGGATGTCATCAACTAATCAAAAACGTATGTTATATTGTCTCTATAACAGATTTTTTTTTAAAGTTTTTTAAAAACAATAATTATTTAAAAATAAATTTAGTACCTAATTTAAATTATTAGAATAATTTTAAGGAAAAAAATTTAGAATGAGACTTGTGGTTAAATTTAGTTGTTTGTTTGTAATATTTTGTTTAGTTTTACATGCTTTATTTATTTCTAATGATTTTAAATGATTCAATTTAAGACCAGTGTTGTTTATATGTAAAATAAACGATCCCAAATTATTATCATATAAAATTGATTTTATGTGTATATATTTTTAATTAATACATTTCATTAGTATTTAAAATATCACAGACCTATGTTCTGAATAATTCACAATAAGAATGTGTTCTAAGAATACGAAAAATATTGTTGTTGCTACCGGGATGGATCTCTTCCTATCCGGGGAAATTGCATTAAGCGATTATGCTACACCAACACTGGTGCATTGACGACAAATTTTCGAACATATATATTACACTTATTGTTACACATTGATACATCTATCGTCCCATTATTTGAAGACCATCTTCATTATTTTTAAGGAATCTCAAATACTTTTGAGTAATACGATAGGAGACGCCAGAATTAATAATTCTTTTTTTTAAATTGTTTTTGCGCTACCGACAATATTTCGACAAAGTTAATTTTATATGTATATATTTATAATTAATACATTAAATTAGTATTTAAAACATCACAGACCTATGTTCTGAATAATTACAACTTCACAATAAGAATGTGTTCTCCTTAATAATATAAGTTGTATCAATGTGTCCAGAATTTAATAAAAATGAATTGATAATTCAGGCGTCTGCAGTCAGTTTATTCAAAGGTATTTGAGATTCCGTAAAAATAATGTAGATGGCTTTCAAAAGTAATGTAACGACAGATGTATTAATTTGAAAAAGTGTAACATATAGGTTTGAAAATTTGTCATGAAAAATACTGACGCTATAACACAATTGGTAGTGTACTTCCCCGGATTGGAAATAGAGCTCCAGGTTCGAATCCCGGTAGCATAAAAACAATATTTTTCGACAAAATTGATTTTATATGTATATATATTTATAATCAATACATTAAATTAGTATTTTAAAAATTCATTTAAGGATATAATAATTATTTTAAGATAAATGTAGTACCTATTTACAATGATGTATTTTCAGTACCTAACTTACAAGAATGTCGTTACAATGATGTATTTTTTCAATAATTTAGATATTATTATTTATTTTTTTAAATAGATTTTTTTTAAAACACTAGGATAATATGATATATACGTTTTTGGTTAGTTATTTTAACATCGTGAAGAAGGTAATGATATTTTCTGAGACTGGTTAGCGTTTAAATTAATTAAGTGGTTAAAAGACAATGTTAAATAATCTAAATATAAATCACTTAGGCAGATCCATTTATGACAGGGTGAAGAATTGTGAGATAAGAAAAGAATGTTAAGTTGATCTTAATATAGTGAGTAACATTAAGAATCACTTGAGTGGTTTGGTCATATGGAACGGATGAACGAGGAGAGAATGGTATGAAATATGTACGACGTAAGTGTTGATGGCACCATAAATAGAGGACGCCTGTAGAAAACTTGGCACGATCAGGTAAACCAAATTCTGGAAGACGGTCCTGTTAGAACCCACAATAATCGTCTAGCTTATATGATAAGATGTATGAATGTGGATGAAGCGAGAATTGTATATCGGGACAGAGAACGACGTGATGGTAAGTGAAGTTAAATTAACGTTGATGACTGGTAGTGCTCACGAGAGATGCGTCAGAGGAGTCGGCTAGTTTTGCGGTTGGTACTAGGCGACGCGGAATGGCTGTAAAATGCTTAGTTAAACGACCAGGCTTGTGAAGCGAGAGCAGGGCCTCTACATAAGCTTATACATTAGCTTGTTGTAAATATCTTGATAGTCATTTTTTATTGAAATTCTTTGCATATCAACTCTTCCGTGGTTTGGTGATCAGATGCAATAAGAAAATTATTTATATTTTCGTTGAAAGCAATCACTTTGTGGTTTATAACATATTATATTAAATAAAATAGCAATCACTTTGTGTGTAACCGAAAATGAATGTATTTTCCCCTCCTTTTATGTTCCGTCTATCTGTATATGTATTCTGTCTATCTCTCTCTTTCGCATATAATTTTATATTCTATCTCCCTTCATGTTCTATTTAACTATATATGTATTCTGTCTCTTTCTTTCACATGTAATAAGAAAATCATTTATATTTTCGTAGTATATAACCGAAAATGAATATATTTTTCCCTCCCTTAATGTTCCGTCTATCTATATATGTCTTCTGTCTCTCTCTTTCACATATATAAGGGCACTCTTTTTGTTTTTATGATCAGTTTTAAATGCGTCCTGATGAAGTTTGAGATAAGCGAAACCGGTTGACGTATAATAAATTTCGTGGTTGCATACAAAATGATTGTTATTTTAGTTGATACAAAATTATTTATATGTTGGTGAAAATAAAATATAAATTGAATAATAGAACTGACCAACGTTCGCCGACCGCTGGTTGTAACGGCGAGCAGTGTCCACAAAATTGGTTGATTAGTTTTTTCTGTGACCAGATCGATGACTTGTGTCAAATGAGGAGAGTAAACAGACGCAAAGGCGGGTTCTTCCGGTAACGTTCAACGACATTATTAAATTCAACAAAATTATTTCAGTTGAATTAAAAATCTTTTGAACGGTAATCGATTGTACTGTACGGTTCGATTTTTTACTCATGACACTGTACAGTCGACCGCTGATAATTCTGTTGCTAGTATATATATTTTATTATTACAATATAAAAGTAGATAGATTTGTTTTATCGTTTTATGAATAAATAATTAAATAATATTAATTACATCTTAATAATAATAAAAATAAATACACAACACATTATTGAAGTGCCATGACAAAAAAATCTAACTATACCTAGTTGATATGCATCATCCACATCACACACCATAATATGGTGAGTATATTTTCTTTTAGTATCTTTCTAATTGAATCATTTCATCATTATCATCAACTTTAGCAGTGATTTTCTATCCATTGCTGGATGAAAGCCTCCCCGAGTATTTCCTACTTTTCTCTGTCCATCCTCTCTCATTTATTAATTTGTTTTAAATATCGAGAAACTATATTCTGAAAAATCGTAACATCACAAAAAATATAATTTGATTTTATTGAAATCAAATATTTCATCAACCATATGACTGAGAATGGCGATCTCCATGAACTCCCGCTTTTGCAGATCTTAGGGCTGTCGCCAGAGAAGTGCATGTTGCCTTTTTCAATTGGTCGGTCTAACAGATGGGGGATGTTTTCCTCTTTTTTATTTAATTTAAAATATAACAGTAATTTTTAATTTACAATTCAACATAACAGTTTAAATGTAACATAAAAAAATAAAAACAAAGTATGATTTACTTACAAATATTTATTTAGCTCAAGTGTGCTCCTGGAATGAAAAATGTCAACGAAACTCAACTTGTTACCAAGCCGATGCATCCGCGATATTAGCGAGTTAACAGCATAATCATAATAAAATGTATGAATGACAAAAATGTGTGTCATCCTATCTATGCCAGTGGCATTTTATCCTCTCTCCATACCTCTTGCGCATAATTTATTTAGACTTTATTGAAATACATATTTTTGTTGTAACAGAGGTGAATATGTAATAATATAACATGATAAACATAAGATATAATTATATTGCAATTAAATACTCTTAGTTTATTGTGTGGGATGGAGTAGACTCCACCTCTGATATATACAGCGTTGTCCTGGCTACATTGCTAGACTGAAGTCTGTGTTAAAGTAGCCAGTTTTTTTCGTGCTGTTGCGGTGTTATTTAATAAAGATTCGTCAGAAATAAAAATAGAGATAAAAAAGAAACAAAAATAATATTTTTTATATAAAAATGTAATGGGAGTGTTGTTGACCTAGTGAATTATTAGTGTGGGCACTGTATAATGATTGTGTTAGAAGTTGATACTGAGTGTGTTGTACAGTTTCGAAGCTAAGAACATGTAGAATCTTTGATAAAATGTCGTTGTTGCTGTCGGAACTGGCGTGTAGACGTTCGTTGTTTATCTTGTGTTGTGTCCATGATTTATTGCTTGGGATGAGTTGTTGTTAGCATGGAAATATTGGACGAGTCTCAACATAAAGATTTGTTTTATGTCTAGGGTATTGTACTCTTTAAGTATTTAAATTGATAGCATAATATCAATAATTTCATAGCAACTAACTCCGCAGTGGTTGAATAGTACAACATTCATCAACCAGTCTTTTCTGAAATCTAGGAGACTCATCTTCGGACCCCAGGGTCCGACCTGATGATGCAATTAAAGCGAAACCATAAAGAATCGTGGCTCAGTCGTGCGTGCACCGCTCTTGCGCGCGGAGTACGCCAGTTCGATACAGGTTCTGACCACATTGTTGCGTTATTTTACTTCTTTTTTCATCATTATTGATACCTTGTGCTGCGTCGTTACGATAGACCAGATCTGTCGTAGTCCCAGGATGATGGGGCTGCATCATATTGAATGTGTTCTAATGTCGTTACAGTTTAATTTGTTGCTAAAACATCTAATGTCGTTACAGTTTAATTTGTTGCTAAAACATCTAATGTCATTACGTGAATAATGAACAAGAATTACAGAGACTAGTGAGTAGAATGTACGATGTATGCAAAGAAAGCGATCTTATTATGAATGTCAACTAGTCGAAAGTGATGGTATTCGAGAAGGATGAAAGCGAGACACCGTGCTAAATACTTGGAGGTAATGAATGTCTGGAACAAGTAGATGAGTTTGTGTATTTGGGAAGTATGTTCGATAGAAACGAAATGGCTGAGAATAATATTGAAAAGAGGGTGACTGCAGGAAATACAGTGAACGGCGTATTGAATGGAATAATAGCTAATAGGAACTTGTCAACTGAGACAAGACTAGTGGATCACAATGGAGTCCTGGTACCGACACTGATGTATGGAAGTGAGGCGTGAAATTGGCATAAGAAGAACGAAATTAGACTGAATGCAGTGGAAATGAGATCGCTTAGGCGTACATGTGCAGATCCATGTATTTCAGAGTAAAGAATGAAGCAATAAGGAAATAATACAAAGCTGATATTAGTATAGTGAGTAAGATTAAGAAAGGATCACATAGGTGGTTTGGTCATATGAAACGTATGAATGAGGAGAGAATAATAAGAAAGATATATAAAGCAAGTGTTGACGGCATTAGACATTAGAAGACTTGGCACGACCAGGTAAACCAGATACTGGAGGATGGTCCTGTTAGAAGCCCCAATAATCGAGTTTGCATAAGACGATGTATCAATGTGGATGAGAATTATGTGTCACAGGACAGGAGAGTGCGGCGCTCTATTCTCTCTGCCTACCTCCGCGGGGAAACGGTGTGATGGTAAGAAAGTAAGCAAGTAAATATATATTAATAAAAATAATTATACTTTCTATATATGATCCAATCGGGTGGAGAGCAATCAGAAGCATGGCTATCCAATATTCTAACATAATCATTATATAGTGCCTGCACAAAATAATTCACTAATTCTACAACACCCACTTTATTTTCTATTATTCTATATATAATATATATAATATATATATATATATATATATATATATATATATATATATATTTATTATATATATATATTATATATATATATATATATATATATATATATATATATATAATATAATAAATATATATATATATATATATATATATATATTTCAGATATTCTAACATAATCTACACTAACTAATGCCTACACTAATAATTCACAAATTCTACAAAACTCCCACTTCATTTTCTATTATTCTATATATAATATATATATTTTATTTTTATTTTTTATCTCTATTTTTATTTCTGTCGAATCTTAAATAACAGCACGAAAAACACTAACTACTTTAATACAGACTTCAGTCTAGCAAAGTAGCCAGGACAACGCTCTCAAATACCTTTGAGTAATCTAATAGCAGACGCCAGAATTATCAACTCATTTTATTAAATTTTGTACACATTGATTCGGTTAGGAAAGAGATCCAGGTTCGAATCCCGGTGGCGCAACAACAATATTGATTTTATGTGTATATCTTTCTAATTAATATATTTAATTAAATTTAACCATAAGTCCTATCCTAAAAATAAATTTCCAAAAATTTTGAACTATTTTCCATTTTCACATCTTTTATCATCATAACAATTTAAGTTAGGTACACACTAGATTTATTATTTTAAATAAATATTACTTTTTAAATCTAATTAAAAAATATTCGAACAATTTGATATATTTTTAGTTAGTTAATTAGTTTATATCCTGATGGAAGTCAAAGGCGTAGGTATTCTGAAACCGGTTGGTGTATTTAATTAACTCATAAAAGTGGTTAAAAACAAATCAGCCGGTGCTTATTACTATTAAGAGTATATACCTATATACTAGAACAAGTCAAAAATACAATTTATTTATTTATTAACTTACTCCCTTATGGGGCTTTTACATAATTGGTTAGGTATAATAAAAAAGCATGAGCAGCTACACACGTAGCATGGAATGTATTTATACAAAATAGAAATCTATAGAATATACATACACAGCTTTAAAAAATAAGCAAAACAAACTATAAAAATTTACTTTTAACACAGAATGGCTGAGTATCAAAATCAATTGTATCTTTAACTCAGAACAGCATCAAAAACATCCGTCTTATATTTAAACATTGAATATCGGAATATATCTACAAGACCAAAATCTGTGAAGTCTTTGTGTGGGTGCATTCCTATAATAATTAGTATATGATGCATTTAGACCTGGTACACCGCGCAGGAACGTGGTATATAATCAGTTCAGTTAAATTAAGGGCGTGCAATGTGCCAATTACTATTTTACACAAACTTTACGGAAGCCAAGCGTGTCGTAAATAATTTGATGGGCAAAACCATGATGAAGACGCTACCTCACCGATGGTAACTCGCCTATTTGCTAGAATCATCTCTCGCGCTTGCTGAATCTTGCCATCTGCGGTAGAGTTTGACGGACGTCCTGCTCCCTCGTCGTGCGTCACACTCGTCCGGCCACTTTTCGATCTTCTCTGTACACAAAAAAACTCTTTTACGTAATAAACCACTGTCCACGTGTATTGTGGTAAAAGTCTACGAAGAATTTCAGCCCTCCGACCAGAGAAATTCTTGACTACTGTTGACGGAGCGGACATGTTTACATTGTAATAGCCGGAAGACAAATTACGCGATCGGGATCAAATTTCGCACAATTGACCGCAGTCGTACCAACTCTGAGCACGCATGCGCAAAAGGCAGTATGACAACCTTGAATGTGTAGATAATTTTTTTAAATACGATTTTTTTCGATAAAATAGATTTTATTTGTATATTATTATAATTAATACTTTTTTTACTTCTCTTGAAAGCATATACTTGTGCAGAGAAGTGGAAGAAGATTTAATTTGTATTTAAAAAAATATCACAGACCTTTGTTATGAATAATTACAACTTCACAATAACGATAATTTTTGACCGCCCTTGTTGAAGGTGTGCCTGCAGCTGTGAAACGTCGGTCAGAATCACAGCAGAATACGGTATATTTTTCCAGTTTTTTGGTCCAGTTTTCACTTCCGTATATTGCTGTGGTCCAGATGAATGATTTAAAGAACTGTCTTAAGATTTATCTGTAAATTTCTGAGATCAATCAACTTTAATTTCATTAAATGGATATGACTAAGATACTATGTTTCCTCTCAAAGGCATCCAACTATTTTCTCTTGCAGATGTTCATAGGCAACAAATCCACACCTCATAAAGTTTTTGCTGTGCAAACCTGACCTTCGTTGTCTTGGGAATACGGCGATATTTCCATATGTTATATTTCAATTCTAGTTCCAATTAAACTTTTGCAGTATCTATCCTCGTAAAATAAACCCAAACAACCAGCGTCGTGCAGCTGCTATAGATTTAGGTTATGCTGTTACCAATGATATTATACAATCGTATATAATATATGTAATATGTAAATATTATTATAAACTTTCGTTTAACTAACGTCTTTAGACAAAATGAATTCGTCGTTTATACAACCCTACCATGTATTTATTTGTAATTTTAGAGTACCTGCTAATATAAGTTTTAACGTAAAATAATACCCTTTTACTCATATAAAAATGTATGGACGTTTTTAAGAACACTTTCTATGACTGAACATGGTTCTATTATTTTTTTAAATTCTTCACGTAATAATTAAAGGAAATAGTTCTGCCAATTGCTTTTTGTTTTTCCTGAATCATAAAAAAATCCATGCACCAAATGCAAAGAACTATCATGAAATCAAACCTTAAAAACAGTAAGATAGTAAAATTTGCGAATTAGTAAAAGAGAAAGTAGACACTTCAATGGTTTGCACGCAGTTGTAAGCCTTTCAAGTATTATTCTGTAAAAAAAAGCATACGCAACGACTCCATACTAAACAGATCAACCGAAATTCAGTAAATAGCCAATAGTATGACTTGAGTAGTACACTAGCTTTAACATATTAGATAGTATTGTGATTAGCTACAATGCGTCGATTATAGCTACTAGCGTGACGGCTGCAGCGGTGGGTTATCGTGGTAGTTTTTAAAACGATGTCGTTAAAGTTTCTACTGGAACACAGATGGCGCTAATTGTAATAAATCCGTAAATATACGATTACGATCCATATTATAGATTACTTAAATTATATTTGTTTCTCACAATTTTTAGTAATGCGCAGCTTTTTTGCTTGCATGCACTGCACGCCCCTGCAAACAACCGACAATCCTGCTGCAAGCCTTTCATCATTCTCTTTACAGTTAACAATTCACATCTGTAAATTTGAATGCTGCCAGCGCCCGGTAGAGATGCTGGAGCCGCTCCGGAGATAATCACAGTGATTAGTGGCCTAATGGATCGGGTGTTGTAATGGAGGCTGCGTCCCAGAGTCGACCCCGAACGCGCAATTAGCGTAATGCATGTAACATACTCAACGTGCAATTTTCTCCTGGCTCCCTATGTAAAGACCTTAAGGGCTTCAAGATTACGCGAGATTCACTCGTGATAGCAATTAAAAAAGTCATCGTTGCTATTCATTTTTCATCGGGTGTGTCATCAACTTAATTACCCCAAGGACTTACTTAAGTATCCCAACTTTGACAACGTTATTAGATTGGAAGACATTCTACACAGTTCAACAATTTGACGCCTTTAGAATATTTTAAAAAACTTAATCATCACAAATTTTGATCACCTTTGTGGCTACGTCAGAGCCTAGCCAAATATATCAGGCACCAAACTGTTAAGCGATTTTTATAAATATTTAATTTTATATTATACAGAATATTAACATATTTTTAAATGTGAATTAATTACAAAGATATACATGTAAAATCAATTTTATCGAAAAATATTGTTGTTGCGCCACCGGGATTCGAACTTGGATCTCTTTCCTAACCGGGGAAGGTGCATTATCCAACCTATATGTTACCTTTTTGATATAAATACATTTAATCGTTCCATTATTTGAAAGAGCCATCTACCTTATTTTTACTATTATTTAAAATTATCAAAAAGGTAACATATAAGGATCGAAAATGATATTTTTCGAAACTGGTAGATGTATTTAGTTCATTAAGCGGTTAATAAAACAAAGTTAACAATCTAAAAAAATGGATTTTAACCACAAAGTTGATTTTCCTAATCTTAAAAATATGTTATTAGGAGAACATATTCTTATTGTGAAGCTGTAATTATTCAGAACAGACTGTCTGTGATATTTTAAATATGAACTAAATATATTAATTAGAAAGATATACATATAATAAATAAAAAAATATTGTGCTATTCGAAAATTAAATTTTGTGCAAAAAAAACGTATTTTCTACATTAATGCATATTATACTGTCAGTGTTTAAATGTTCGTTCCAATCGAGTATCATGGAGCTATTTGATTGCGTAAGTGGTACCAAAGTAATCACGTGGGTGACACCAAAATGAAAATATTGGGACAAGAAATTTGCGTTAGTTCATGTCTATATATTTGGTGATCTGTGATTCTGTGGTATTTTTAATACAATTTTTTTTTGTTAACATTATCGATTACTTCAGTGTTATGATAACTCGCTTCCCCGGATAGGAAGAGGTCCAGGTTTGAACCATTTTTTTGGATTAATAGATTTTTCCTGTAAGTATACCTTCCGTATGAATCTAATCTTATATATGAATGTTGGAGCAAAAATGGGTGATTTGATTGTATGCTGTTTATACAGTACTAATGGCGAATAATGAACAAGAACTATAGAGTCTAGTGAGTAGAATGTACGATGTATGCAAGGAAAGTGACCTAATGATGAATGTTAACAATTCGAAAGTGATGGTATTCGAGAAGGAGGAAAGCTAAATACTTGGAGATAATGAATGTTTGGAACAAGTAGATGAGTTTGTGCATTTGGGAAGTATGTTTGATAGAAACTGAAAGGCTGAGAATAATATCGAAAAGAGAGTAACTGAACGGCGCTTTGAATGGAGTTATATCTAACGAGAATTTATCAACCGAGGTAAGACTAGTAGTGCACAATGGAGTCCTGTTATCGTCACTGATGTATGGAAGTGAGGCCTGGAGCTAGCAGAAGAGGAACGAGAGTGGATTGAATGCAGTGGAATTGAGATTACTTTGGCGTATATGTGGCAAATCTATTTATGACAGAGCAAAGAATGACGAAATAATGAAAGAATGTAAAGCTGATGTTAGTATAGTGAGTAAGATTAAAAAAGGATCACTTAGATGGTTTGGTCATATGGAACGGATGAATGAGGAGATAACGGTAAGAAAGCTTAGCACGACCAGGTAAACCAGATAATGTAGGATGGTTCTGTTAGAAACCTCAACAATCGGCGAGCTTGTATGAGCAGATTTATGATTATGGATGAGGCGAGAATTGTGTGTCAGGACAGAGGAGTGTGGCGCTCTATCCTCTCTGTCTACGAAACGGCGTGATTAAATGATTAATTTAATTTATATTAAAAATATGATCAATTAACCTTTCACAAATACTCACAATAAATACTTTAATGAGGATACCCATCTTATCATTTAGATACTACAGTGGGTATGAATTTTGCATTGATAAAAATGAGATGTTACATGTTACTCGTGTGTGAACAAATTGCAATTGCGATATACATATAAACATCATATAACACATAGTAACTTGCAAAAAATAAAAATATTTAGCACCAAGTATTACGCATTCAAGAAAAAGTGTCGTGAAAAAGTTTTTTAAACCTATGTAATAAATTGTAGAATATGTCCAACTCAATTACTGTGTTAATGTCATTGTAAATGTGTTTTTTTTTTAAGTATTGAACTTTAAAATTAAATTAAATACATCAAATTCGCGGTAAATGGCCATGGTATTGGCTTTATTGGGAAGATAATTTTATGCCATTAGTGTTTAGGTATGATTTCGTGCACATGGGCGCCGCGGCTGGCTCGAATAAAGCGCAATGTGGAAGTTCAATTTTCGACCACTTTTTAGAGCATTGTCGCTTGTTGGGTTCCAAGTTGTCTGTCATCTATGGTTTATCGGCGTAGACCAGCCACTTCACATATCCCCATTGAAAATGTTCCAAAGGTGTTAAATCACACGATCTTGGAGGCCAATTCACCGGTCGCTGTGTGGCATGTTGCGCCGTCTTGTTGAAACCACAGCTCTTCCACATTAATGCCATTCAATTGGGGAACGAAATGTCAGTAATCATGGATCTACAGCGCTCTCCGTTGACTGTAACGTTCTGGCCGGCATCATTTTTGAAGAAATAACAGCTTCTTCGGTGCGCGCTGTACCACATCTCTGCGGATGTGCATTATCAATTAGTGTATGCGTGGTGCGAAAACGATCCGCGGTTATTCAAATTACTTGCTCGGATGGATGATTATGTAGCGCACGGTAAGTTTCGCGCACTAAACCACGATTTTCGATATAAATTTACAAAATGTTGTTCTGGTGTAAATGGCGGTGAAATGTGCAAACCAAACTGAGCAAAAATCAGCTGTCAGCTGTCAAATTGGCTGTCGCCGGAAAAAGTGTTGCCAATTCGAAAAACAATCCTCTCTTCTTGTCTTAAAACACCCTTTATATTTTACACATGCGTGAAATCTGATTAAAGAACGCAATATTGCTGCGGTAGGCATCTAGTCTGAATGTTTCGTGCTTCCGTAATGATATGGTACTTGCGTGAAGCTTTACTATAGAGATCAGTGTATTGCCGACCAGATTATTAACCATTTTATATAAAAACAAAAGATCAGTAATGTAGCTCGAGGAACCTTAAACCATCATTTTGAGTATCATTTGGAAAGATATTTTTTAGATCAGTTTACCCTGGATTATTGTACTAAGTAGCTGGTTAGCCAAAATTATAAAGGTTAGTAAAAAAAAAGGCGTGTTTGGCAATTATATTTCTTTCATAATAAAAATACTTCAATTATAAAACATCCACAATATCCACCTTAGAACATCGAAGAACACGTGCTGACCAAACACTTCTCTTCAAACTACTGCCATATTGACTGTCCCGGCCAATTAGAATTAATATCTCTCTACATACCGTCTAAATCGACCCGGAAATCCGTACTCTTCCACATTCCTAGAAATAGAACATCTTACATACAAAATTCATTCATCCACCGGTCATGCAAATACCATAATGAGTAATTTACAGAAATTGACTTTTTCAACATTAGCCTTACTACGCTCAAAGGGTTATTTTTATAAATCACCACAATCTCAATTTTAACCAATCATTCTATCTTTAAACACATCTTGCTCTCCCTTTACCGCAACAATAGTTGCAACCTTTCCATCCTTTCTCCCTCTTTTTTTCTTTTTATTTATCTTCTGCACCTAAACATACTTATCTACCTAAACATTTCTGTGGATTTTCATAAATGGTATCACATGTTAATCATTTATTATGTTAGTTATACTAAGTTTACACTGTCAAAATCTCTCAATAAAATAAAATTATAATAGCTCTATCCATTTTAAATAAAGTGAACCGTAAAACCTGGGAGAAAGAATAGCTAAAAAAACGTAAAAAATACACACATTTGAATCCCACATTTAATAATATAAAATGTAAGATTCCTTAACGATTACCCTATATTATTAAGGAGAACACATTTTTATTGTCAAGTTGTTCAGAACGTAGGTCTGTGATGTTTTAAATATTAATTAAATGTATTAAATGTTCTGAATAATTACTTCAACTTCACAATAAGAATATGTTTTCCTTAATAATACATAAATTGTATCAATGTGTCCAAAAATTAATAAAAATTAATTGTTAATTCTGGCATCTGCTATCGGTTTACTCAAAGGTATTTGAGATTCCGTTAAACCAAAGTAGATGGTTTTCAAATAATGGAACGATAGATGTATTCATTTGAAAAGTGTAACATATAGGTTTGATAATTTGTCGTCAAAAGTACCGTCGCTGTAGCATAGTTGGATAATGCATCTTCCCCGGTTTGGAAAGAATCCCGGTAGCGCAACACCAATATTTTTCCATAAAATTGATTTTATATGTATATCTTTCTAATTAATATATTTAATTCATGTTTAAAATATCACAGACCGTCTGCTGAATAATTACAACTTCACAATAAGAATGTGTTCTTCCAATAACATATTTTTAAGATTAGGAAAATCAACTTTGTGGTTAAAATCCATTATTTTAGATTGTTAACTTTGTTTTATTAACCGCTTAATGAATTAAATACATCTACCAGTTTCGAAAAATATCATTTTCTTCGTAAGGATGTCATTAGCTTATCAAAATCGTGTGTTATATTGTTTCTTCAACAGAATATATTTTTAAAAAACAATAATTAAATGTAGTATTAACTTAAATTGTTACTTGATGATACAAAATTAGGTTAATTAATTATGTTATGTATATCTTTCTAATTAATACATTTAATTTGTATTTAGACTACCCTATACACTGCGGTTTCTTGCAACTGGACTATTTCCATCAAATATTTCGCAAGCGTTAATGGAAACATGTCAGGCAATTGTCTTTGTTCTCCAAGACTACATGAATGTTGTCTTGTAATTCATTATTAATTCAAATAGTTTATAGTTATGTAGTAACGTTTACATTGATTTAGTTAAATCTATAAAGAGTGATTAGAGATAGCTATAACACTCGGCAATGCAAAGTTTCGTGTAGTTCAATAAATCGTTCCAGCACAATATCATCTTCATGGTCGAAATACAAGCAAATGACGTACTACCATCATTCAGTACAACAACTCATACTGTTCGGATTGGCGCGTTATTGCAGCGCATCTACAATGTTTTTCGAAGCCCATGTACATGGTTTCTTTCCGCTTCTGAGACAGTACCGACTCTCTAGTGCAAGCGGCGCTCTCATGAAAAGCCTACATTTAATTTATATATATATATATAAATATTTTTTTCTCTTATTTTCATAACATAAATAATATTTCGTATTATCTTTTTGGCGAATCTTCATAAAAAAAATCGATCACGCTGGAATAAACGCATTATTATTATTATTATAGTTGGTAGGATCATTGCGCGAATTGACGCAAGACTGACGAGCAAACTGACGCGCCCTACTGCGCGATCATTCCGACTGACAGTCTCTCTTTCATCCAGCATGATTGATGCTCGAATTTCAAAATATCTAGATATTCTTCAATCGTCACCGCACACTGTCAGTTCAAATGTCAATCTCACTAGTGAATGTCATTCTGAATGAGGGTGTAAGGTCTGCTACAAGGTTGACGCGAGCCTGGTTTACCAACCACGTAACTGCGTGATGCGTTCAGGACCTCCACAATAACATAAATATTTTTTCCAAACATGTACAGTCAATCTATGTGAGAAACAAATTATAAAGCGAAAAATTACAAAACAGTTTAAAAATGAATCTTACCTTCATAGGGGGCGCGTAATCGACCGCCATCATACAGTCACTGCCCACACCTAATTCAGTTTTGATCATGGGCGGCGCGTGGTGGTACAACTGTCCCATTTGGGGGTGGACACCCCCCTCGCCTCTTGCACTGTACCAAGCCGTGTACATGATGATGAAATAACGTCCGCAGGTCCAATTAAAAAACCATCACCTAATGCGTCACTGCGGTGTCAACATTTAAAAAAATCACTTTAAACACATATAATTAATACCATAATTTATTATTTTTATTTGGTGACTTAAATTTAGACTTGATTTATGAATTTTATATCGCGACGATCTATTTACTCTTGATTTTTTTTTTGGTTTTATTATATAATATAATTTGTTCACTATGTATTATAGGTATGTTGCGTAATATTAAATTTTTAAAATATTTTTTTTTGAAATATAATATTTATTATAAGAACTTTTAAAAAGCAGTTGAAATTATCAATTATTATAAGTATCGTATATTTTAATTTTTGTTTACTTAAATTAACTGTCACTTATAGTGGCTCAAATTCTTATATCCGTAATATTATTTAATAGTAACACTTACAATCTATAATTTATTGTTTCGATTGTCGTTTAAAACAGTGACGTACTTTAAAAAGTAAAAAAATTCACGAAATATAAATTTAACAAAAGATAATTTATATTACGTTTTTACACATCGCGTTGTTTGTGATATTATACCGCCAGTGAATCCTGCGAAAGAAAAAGAAAAATATTAATAAAAAAAATGTAAATTTAAAAATTTTCTTATGTAGATATACAGACATAACGCCGAACTGTACGATCCACATACGAGATATAAGAATGGTCAAATACGATGATTATCTATAAAGTACCGCTACATTAGATATAAAAACATATTTATTTATCACAGTACTTTAATCTATTCCTTTACATTTTTCCCCCTACATTTAAGCATTTATAATATCCAGAGGCGTGCAGTGCATACAAGCAAAAAAGCTGTGCAACACTAAAATTTCTGCGAAACAAATATAAATTTAAAAAAATCATATTCAATAACTACGGTAGTGCCCACCGTGTATCAGCAGAATACTCTACTGGGTTATTCTTTATTTATAGCTAAAACAATTGCTAGCCATTGTTTAAATCTATCGTTCTATTCAAGCCATACAATTGCTACCTACTGAATTGAAAATTCCACTCGGCAGAGTCAGAAATGGATCAGCTGATCCATTCGGTACGGAGTCCTTACTTATGCTGTTTCCTAAAAAAATTATATTTGAAAGATTTTGAACTGATCGCATCTACTTCCCCATTTACTAATTCGCAAATTTTACTACCTTACTGAGCGTGTCATTTTCATGACTCTTCTTTACGTTCGAGGATAATACATTTTTATTGTGATGGATTCATTTTGCCTAAAGGCGTCTATTAAACGAAAGTTAATACAATGTGGGACATAATAACTTGGTAACAGCATAACCCAAGTCTATATCTACTGCACGCCACTGATAATATCTATTCACGACGTTTAAAGTCACGCTGATGTAGTCGTCGACCATTTAGTAAGCCCATTTAACTAATTGTGTCCAAAACTGCCCAGCAAAACCTTTTCAGATATGGGTGCGAGGTTTTCGATCATCAACCATATAGTTCGGACCTTGGTCAGAACTATTTTCGTGATTCTCTCCCTTAAAGAGTTTCTGGATGGAAATCGTTAACGAGGTGTTGATGAATTAAGCTCGTAATCATCAATTGGTTAAATGAAGTGGTTAGATGCTATTCTTGAGTAACTGGTGTGATTGTGAATGCTATTCGATAATAACAGTGATTGAAAACTGTGAAATTTTTTTATTTTTGATCATATTTATTTATATTATTAAAACTTAATTTGCGTTAAAAATATATTCTAATATATATCTATAAATACACTATTGGTTAATGAACGTTCACGTTCCCCGGATTGGATCCCGAAAGCAACAACAAAATTTTTAGATAAAATTGATTTAACATGTACACATTTTTAATTAATACATTTAATTTAATATCATTTTTAGGGTCAAATTCTCAGCGTAAAACGTTTTGGCACAATCTACTAGATGGCGCTGATCTCGAATTATAACGTCATTCCTTCATGAATATTTTCGTCTCATCATTTGTCGAATCGCGGTTCACGACCTAATATAAATAAAATAAAAAAATTAATCATGATATTCCCAGATATTTATTCACTGATAGTTATAGTAACTCAAAGATATCAGTGATTGACTCACGGTTCGTGATTTTGAGTTCATCACCATAAGATACTCTCGTGTTGACCAAGTGAACCTCGTCTCTGAGACTACCATGTTAGTCCTAATGTTCAAAGCACAAGCGATTAGCTTGATTTGAAGAAGTTTTCAGCGTCGGACATTGTCTCAGGTTTTCGGGTGAAGAGCCTCTTGTGGTTCGTTGAGTTTTGTGATGTCACTTCCCGAACATTTCGAGGAAATACTCCGGTAACCAGGAATCTATACGTATACAAGGGAACATGATTATATTTAAATATTTTGCTGAGATATGGGCAAACCCTATTGTGTACGGACGTTTATAATAAGTTAAAAAAACAATTATTTAGGAGAACACATTCTTATTGTGAAGTTGTAATTATTCAGAACGTAGGTCTGTGATATTTTAAATACTAATTAAATGTATTAATTAGAATGATATATACATAAAATCAATTTTATCGAAAAATGATGTTGTTGTTACCGGGATTGGAATCTGGATCTCTTTCAATCCGGCAACGTGCATTAACCGATTATGCTACAGCACACAGTAATTTGGCGATAAATTTTTGAACCTATATGTTACACTTTTCAAATTAATACATCTATCGTTCCATTATTTGAAAGCCATCTACTTTATTTTTACGGAATCTTAAATACCTTTAAATAGGAGATGCCAGAATTAACAATTTATTCGGTTAAAGCACGTTCCCCAGATTGGAAGAGATCCAAGTTCGAATCCTTGTAGCGACAACAATATTTTTCCGCATAATTGATTTTATATTTATTAATTAACTTATTAACGCCCTTATGAAACACATGAGCAGCTACACAAGTAGCATGGAATATATACATATATAAAAATTGAATAGAAAAATATAAAATTAAAAATAACCAAAACTAACTATAAAAGACAGAAAAACAATAAAAATTTAGGTTTGACACAAAATGGCTGAGTATAAAAATCAGATGTATGACATAGAACCCCATCAAAAACATCACTTATATTTAAACTTTTAATTAGTATTTAAAAAAACAATTATTCAGAGATCTGAAGATTGAAGATCCCAACTTTGAACGCCAATATCCCCGAAAGTATTGCACATTTTGAAAAAATGCATTAAGCATGGTAATCTGGATTTTTTCAATTTTTTTTTAACATACTACAAAAGCTCATTTCTTAAATGCTATACTATCTCATTGGGCTTCATAGCCTGTTGCAGTGTTAAATATTAAATATATACATATATGAAACTGGTGGCTCTTCCAGGTTAGATCGCATTTTTGTAGATGGTTTGATTGAGGAAACCTAGGTAAAAGTGCAACATATAAGTTTAAAAAATTGTCGTTATCTTACAATATAATGCCGTAGTGTAATTTGTTCGAGTCCGGATGTCAAAAAAAATATTTTTTCGATAAATTGAATCTAATTGATACATTTAATTTGTATTTATAATATTTTTAAATCAATTCAAACGCACACCTTTAAATATCTTGAATCGAAAAAAACATGACTTAGACCACTTTCATAATAATGGGCACATATATGTACATATATTTATTTATGTATAAATATATTAATTTTTTGAACAAAAATAATGCACTTTGTCTTCTCCCCCCCCCCCTTCCCTTCCCGATCTAGAGCCAGTACGGTTACACGTGTACAGTGCAGTTTACAATATTATACAATCTCGAGTATATGAGTGTCGGAACCTTTGACGGAATAATGAGTAAAAAATACAGTCCACATTTTGGAGATGTCTGCAGAATCTGGATTATGGTGAGTGTCTATTCCTTCCGTATCTGAATTCTTCCGGCATCTATGCTTGTACGCAACGTATTAGTTTATCTTTATAATTGATTAATATAATATAATATAATTGATTTCTTTCAAAGTAATGGTCACACTGCATTCTCCGCAACTACACCGCAGTGTAGGTGATGATTCATCTTATTGAAATTCGGGCAAAAAAATAATAAGCTAATCAATGAAACAGCTTCCGTGCTGCCGGCCCGGCACAGTACCTCATGTCCAAACATTTTAAAATAGATCTGGTTTTTTTTTCCTTCTCGGAAGGCAAATGTTGAAAGCATTTTTTACTGCTCCAGAATCAGGGCTCATTATGTAATAGTAATAATCAGTCGGCAGGTTGTTCTCGGTGCTCTGATCGCTTTGCTGCCAACAGGTTTGTCGCGAGGGCATCATATTATGGTATCATTTTGGTTTACTAATTCTATACGTAGGTTTTTTTTTACAATACGTTTAGCGATGTTAAATGAGGTGATAATAATTGGAAGATAGGTGCAGTGGCGCAACTACAAAAATTAGGCCACAATGGTAAAAAGGGGCCCCGATAATATATATTGGCTTCCTACAGTACATACAGGTACATCGATGGTATAAAAGAAATGGGTATTATCATTCATTATCAGAATTTTTTACCCTTCCAATTCATGTATTAATATAAAACACATGTGATGTTTATTACAATAAGTTAGTTAGTAAAAGTGTCAAAGCGATTAGCGCTGATGCACTTGTAGTAGTAGATTTGGTGGTCTAGCCTCATGTATATCGTAGACTCTAAGGAATTGGAAAAAAATTCACTCTTTCAGAAGCATGATTTTGTGTATATGAATGTACAGCGGAAAAATTTCGAGATTAAATTGTAATTTCTCGTAAACCATCAGGGTGGGAGGGATATTGTTCGACGCGTGTGATTCGCTGATTTGCCAGTCTCAATAACTCACTGGTAACATATTTAAAGTGCGGTGATTCGTTAGTTCGTGCGCGACGTGCTTTTTGTACTCACTTTAATATTCAAGGAGTAAGTGATAGGCCGAGCACGCAACTTATCCGGTGTTGTGTTTAAAAGTTCAGACAAGAAGGGACAATGGTTAACCAAACTCCTCCGGGACCATCAACGTCAGCAGCGACGCCAGAACATGTGGCTCAAGTTTGACGTGAAATTATTCGCAATCCGCGTAAATCGATAAGGAAGATTGCAGCCTTACTGGAATAAAAAAATCAAAAAGAAACTACAGTTTCACCCATACAAACTGCAAATCGTGCAGTTTCTCAATGAAAATGACTATTCTTTACGTGAAACCTTAGCGAGAACGATGCTGGAACATTTTAGAAGAGTACAAACGCTTAGAAACATAGTGTTTACTGATGAATCACATTTTTATATTGATGGCTATGTTAAAAAACAGAACATGAGATACTGGTGCTCCGACAATCCAAGGGAACGCCATCAAAAACGTTTGCATTGTCCAAAAACGATGTGCAATTTCTGCCCGAGGGATAATTGCCCCTTTTTTTTTAACCAGCGAGAGAGTCACAGCTGACATGTATTGCCGAATAATCGACGAGTTTTTAATAGCGCAACTGCAGCTGTTTCCCGGGTCCAACAACAGAACACAATTTCAGCAAGGCGGGGCGGGGCCACTCCACACACAGCTAGAGTTTCAATGGAGAAGCTGAGGGGAATTTTTCCTTAAAAATTAATCAGCAAGTACGGAGACATACCATGGGCACGCCGGTCACCGGACCTTACACCGTCCGACTTTTTTTGTGGGGATACCTTAAGTCGAGGGTTAACAGTGACAATCTTCGAACAATTCAGGTCCTACAAGAAAATATCCGCCGTGAAGTTGCTGCATTGAACCAATGGACTCTTAAATTTGCGTGTTCGCAAATTTAAGAGTCCGATTGCAATAGTGTCTGAAGAGAAATGGACGGCATTTAGATGATATTGTTTATAAAACGTAAAATCCGCATCGTTAAACTGCATTTTGTATAATTAAAATATGAGAATAACATTGTAATATTTATTATTTTATTTATTATTAAACTTCAAAATTTTGCGCTTGACACTTGGGAAGTTTTTCAAGTTATTAATTAAAGAAGTTAAAATAGATTATAATATAAAATAATCCCACTTACTGCATACAGTCGAATCCGCTTCAAAGACACACTTGCGGCGTTTTGCAACACGTCTGCTAACCCTTACCATACCATGATATAAAATACCCGAACGCAGCCATGCTGTCAACTCGTGTTACCGTAAATAACAGTTAGAAAAAATATTTTTTTTAGCTTAAATGGCTTCATTGGCACGAATTTACTCTAAATATTGAGCATTCTATTTTGAAAAAATGATTAATAACATTATTTAGAGCATTCATTAAGTCCTATACAATGTATCCTTCCTTCTTATCTCTCTTCGTTTGATTAGTAAGAAAGAGACAATTATACTTGTATGTTTGTTGTTCTTTTCAGATCTCTGTCTTTCATAACACAAATGGTATTTTACTAACGAATTCCCTTTTCATAACCGGTTTTTCACTAGTCATTCCTAAGCGCTAATATTTTCTTTACAATTATCTAAAATATGAATTTTATGTTGCATTTATTTACCCAAATATTACAGGTTTAATTATGATGATAGACCTGTGTTACTGCATGGTTTGGGAAGGGTTAAAGCGAAGACGTTACGTTTAGTTCGTATACGTTTGGGACAGTTTTTGTGAAAAACACATGCTCAGTTTTATTTGTCAACTTTAAATTCTTCCACTAGTTATACGATTCTAGTTAACACTTTAACATGAGAACTGAACTATTTTCGTGTAGATCTACATAGTTAATACTTAATATGTCAAATAAATATTTAATTTACATTTATTTCGCAAAGATTATAGTTATGCACAGGTTTTTTGATTATATAGAGTGCACGCCCTTGATTAATTAGAAAGATATAATTATAAAATTAATTTTATCGAAAAATATTGTTGTTGCGCCACTGAGATTCGAAGGAAGGAAGGTTAGGAAAGAGATTCAGGTTCGCTGTTTCTGCTGCTGTTTCAAAGAAAATAGAATTATCAAATTTGGTCCATAGATGACGATGGTGTAGTGATACTCGAAGCGAGTCAACATAATACCATATATACGACTTTCAAAAATTTGATAAATTTGGAGATTAAGGGGTGTGAATTGGTGAATATATATATATAAGGTGATCACTTACGCCAACCGAAGACGGGTCGTAAGCCCTGTAATTACCCCAAATATCTTCGTCTCTATGAGATATCTGATATTTATTTATCTATTGTTTGTTTAAAAACATGTATTTTTTATTTGCAAAGACGTTAATACGTTTAATTGTTATTTTATTCACAAAAATGGGCATCCCTCGAGTCGCCTCATCGAAGTCCCTTCCGAACTACCCCCACCCGGTAAAAGATGGCGCCGTCCCACAAACAATAATCCGTAATATATAATACTAAACAGCACATCACAGGTGTCCCGGGTATTGATCGCGAGGGCCACGCCCCCAGCGAGCCACGCCCACCGGGGCTGGCCCCTCCCACCCCGGACCACACCCCGTCCGCATTTGCGCCCGCGTTTTTGCCCTTTTTTCCACCCGCTTTTTCCTACCGTTTTTGCGCGAACGGAGGCGGCAGACGGCCCTTTTTGTCGCGCAACCGACGTACGTTTTTGCCAGTTGGAAAAAATGCCAGAACTTTGGGTTTGTTTGGAGGGCAATAAATAGTGAGATGGAGAGAGCGACGTAAGTGCGGCCTATAAATATGCCGCTTTCGAAAGTTGAATTTTCTGAAAGATTTATGACGCACGGAGTATAAGGGTGATTTTTCTCGTTTTTTTTTGGGAGCGATTTTGATTTATCATAAAGGAATATTTTCACGACCCTCTGAAAGGTTTGGTTACTTGGTCACATATGAATATGTATATTCAGTGGCGTGCAATAGGTATAATATAATACAATCATATATAATATATGTTATACATAGGAGATTATGAACTTTTGTTTAATAAACTTCTTTAGACAGAATGAATCCATCGTTTAAATCATGTATTTATTTGTAATTAATAGTGTTTTTAAAGTTTAAGTTTTAACGTAAAATAACACGTTATAACTAAACGAAATAATTATTCTTATTAAAGGTTAACGTAGGATATAGTTGTGCCGATAGCTTTTTCTTTTTCCCGAATCAAAAACAAATTCATGCACCAAGTGGACCTCGAATACAAAGAATGGCCATGAAATAAACACGTTAAAAACAGTAAGATAGTAAAATTCACGAATTAGTAAAATATGCTTCAATGATTTGCACGCAGTTGTAAGCCTTTCTAATGTTATTCTGTTTAAGTTTTCAATTAAATAAATAGCCAATTATATGACGACTTGAGTAATTCACTAGCTTAAAGATAGAATAGAGTAATTTGAATAGCTCGATGCGGCGCATGCACGAGAGCGCCATGACTACAGCGGTGAGTAGTCTTGGTAGTTTTTAGAACTAAGCAATTAAAGTCTCTACTAGTACACAGGTGGCGCTAATTGTAAAATAGTGTTTCCGTTTATATTATATATTTTATTTCCAGAATTTTTAGTAATGTACAACATTTTTGTTTATATGCACTGCACGCCCTTGATTGTGCGCATTATACCCACAAGCATTAAAGTCGTTTTTTGTACGTTGGATGCTGTTAACGAATGCGTATACAGTATTCGAAGACCTTGACAGGCGGAACTAAATGCACATGCGCAAAAGTAGAATACTTTCAAACTTTGTGGATACGGAACAAATGATAGCATCCACTGATGCTGGTATCTGTGTGTTTATGCGATTCTTATATATTCGAAAGTTGCGAAATTATATGCATTTCGATTCGCTCCGTGCGCGCGCCGTGTCATAGTGTGGGTTATGACTTGATCTCTAAAGGACAGGACGAATTTATTTACAGCAGTGCTGTTTTCGGCTAGAAACAAAAAGTCGAAAGCTTTTTGAATCTGGAACACAAGGGATGCGGAGCATCCAAAACATGTATGAAGCGACCGCGCCTGGTACAAACAACCTCTGGATGGTGTCGCAAGGCGAGTATTACACTGACAAAAACATTATTGTTTATTATTAAAAAAAAAAAAATTAAAACAATACTCATTTGACACATTATTATTTTTTTTTATCACCCTGATGAAGAAAAGGACTTTTTAAAGATATACCTATCTTTATACATTGTTATCTTACAGACACACGTCTATATCTTCATCTTTAAGATGTGGGAAGATAGAAAAAAGATTTTCACAGCAAATTCTTTCGTTTCACTCCCGCTCGGCATCTGATGAAATAGATCGCATTTCATGAAAGATAATAAAAGTGCAGCAATAATTTATTAATTATCTGTTTTTCTGTCACCGTAAATGTGTTTATAAGATAGATTTTTCGTGTTTTTGGGGTTATTCAGCCGCGCGTTGCAGAAATCATTTTATGGAAAATAAAACTCCCAACTGAAACTAATAATTTTGTTTTTAAAATAAGGGACCTCAACGACAGGACAGACTATTGAAATTTAATATTTAAAGACGTCTTTTGAATATATTTTATTTATTAGGTTACATTCTATTTTAATTTATATTTATTAAAAAATATATTCCCAAATTTAAACATAACAAATTAACGTATTGTTTCCATTATATTAATATATACCAGAATCTTGACCATGGATCATAATAATTGGTATCCATTGTGTTTGAAATTCATTAAAAATATATATACTGGTTCGGTACTTAATAAAGTCTATTAATTGTTTTATTGGCGAGTTGAAAAAAAAAATTTTTTTTTAAACTAGCTAGAAATAACCGGTTATATATATTCTGCGCGGAAATTTTACGATTCGCGCAGCATGTGTAAAAATTATGGTGGAAATTGATCAGTAGCGTAGCAAGGTTTTAATGGAAGGGTGAAATTGTTCTGCAGTGAAAAAATAGTGAAATGTATATGATGATCGTCATAGATTATATCTGAAGCTGGGGAAAAAGAACCAGTCTAGTAAAATTGAGCGAATTGAGCTAGTCAGTGGAGTAGTATGCGTGTATATATATTTTTATTTAGTTGGAAAAAAATTAAAAATTTAGTAACACCAATTATTACTTAGCATTAAAAATATATAAATACACAAGAAAATAAACACATTTAAAATGTTCAGTTATTAAAATTAGATACTATATATTCCAGTTGCTTCCTTCACATTTGCCGACAGTTCAATGCACAATTTGAAACCTTTATAGATAATTAACTATTTTGTATTTCTGCCAGATTTGTTTGTGAAAGTCTAAAATCCCACCGACTTCTCGTTGGATAAGTGTGGACCTCAAAATTATATTTCATATTTTTATTCATGTATAATGGCAATAATTGATTTTTAACTTTGTACATCAGAATATTATCAAATATTTTGTTAACCGTCGTTCATTTTAATTGTTTTAGAATATAACTCTGTTTAGTGGGGCCAGGGTGTCGTCCTGCACACTTTTTTTTAAACAAGGAAATACTTCTTCAAGTATATTTAAAAACGATTTTGATTCCGCATAGAATTTTGGATGAAGAGTGGATGTATATTACGAGAGTACAAAAAAATATAACGGACTAGAACATTTTAAAAACGTGAAATTTAAGTTTTACGTTTGTTAAGAATTAGATCATCTAAGAGCACGGCGGTATCCCATTATTTCAACCATTGACCGCATGCACTAGGAAACAGATGAAATATGTGAATACAGCTTAAATAAAATATCATCCTGAAAATTTCCATGTTTACAGCTCGATAGTTTTTTTTTTGACATATGCATGGTTTTAGTGTTTACGAAAGTTAATTTATTACTGGCTAAATTATTTATTTTTAATATTTTATGATATTTAAAGCACAATGCTGTAAAACGTGGATACTATCTGTGGTAGCTATGAACAGTTGGAGGCTTTCGAAATATGGTGCTCCAGAAGAATGCTCAACACATCGTCGACAGACTTCATTAGCAACAACGCACTATTAAAAAACCTCCACTAAGAACGAGTGATATTGAATTTTTCGGACATATAATTTGTGGATTTGTAAATATATATTTAATTTGAAATGAAGTGTACGCGAAATTTTACGAATTTTTAAGACTGGTAAGTATATTTCTTATCTATAGTCGCACTGTCAAAAACAACCATAGAATAAAGAATAATGCAACGCTTACAGATTGTAATGTTTACGTTTGTTCAATAATCATTTAGGTAAATATGATTTCAATTTTTGCACGAATGTCTTTAAGTAGACATATATATTTAAAAGTTGATACGTAAGAACACCGTTTATACAATTATTCCAGGGAGGGCAATACAGAAAGCTGATTGATTTTTGCTGTTAGCTAGCCGATAGTGGCCCCTAATAAATCAATATAATAAAAATGCCCAAGCACTATTGTTAAAGCATTATGATAGGGGATTTCTGCATTGAAATATAGATTCTATGGAAGCCCTGGCTGCGAAGCGGCCATTCTACCTCCGCAGGGCTAAGCAGCAGGCAATCGGCATTGATGTTTAATGTTGAAATATATTTATGTCGGTTAATATGAGTTTCGGGTAAGGTAATTTGTAAAGCTAGTTATTTTAATATAAGTCTTTTACCACTGAAACATTTTGAATATACGTTTTCTGCAGAAAAAAACGTAGATAATATTATATGCAATATAAAATAACACTTTTTTAAAAAAGAATTCAGTCATTTTCTAAATTAAAAATACTTACTACATATTTGATACATATGTTGTTAGCATCGTCGGTGACAGCATTACTTAAAGTATTATTAAACAGATAATAGATAAATACAAATTAAATGTTTTTATTAGAACATATGAAATCAATATTATCGAAAAATATTGTTGTTTCTACCGGGGATTTAATTTAATTTAAACCATCACAGATCTATGTTCTAAATAATTACAGCTTCACAATAATAATGTGTTCTCCTTAATAATATATAAGTTGTATCAATGTGTCCAAAATTTAATAAAAATTATTAATTCTGGCGTCTGCTGTTGGTTTACTCAAAGGTATTTAAGATTCCGTAATAACCTGTTTCAAATAACGATAGATGTATTCATTTGAAAAGTGTGACACATGTGTCGCCAAAAGTACTGTCGCTGTAGCATAGTTGGATAATGCACCTTCCCCGGTTTGGAAAGAGATCCAGGTTCGAATCTCGGTAGCGCAACAACAATATTTTTATAATTGATACATTTAATAAGTATTTTAATAAATATCACAGACCTATGTTCTGAATAATTTCAACTTTACAATAAGAATGTGTTCTATTATAGAGACGAAGCTTACGACCTGTCATTGGCTGGCTAAAGTGATCACATTACACAATGTAACGTTCACCATTTCACCCAATCAATGCACGCCACTACTCATAGGAATGTTAAACAGCAACTAATATGACAATTTAAAATCGATAGAATAAATTGTTATGATTAAAGTATTTTTAAAAAATCGATTGGTTTATAATGTGAAATTCACGTCGTTGATTACATAGATTTTTCCAAGACTTCTGAAGAAATACCACGGGAGTGTGGTATCTATATTAAAGTCAGCAGTTACGATTTTCCTCAGAAAATGAGTGATGACGTATGAGACGAGTGTGACAGAAACCGGTCGCAATGATAAAGTGAAAGATACCCCGATTAGGGGATGCGACGTTATTTATTGCGAGGGTGGAGATTATCTTCTCGGATAAACTGGGAAAACTGCCAGGGGACGATTTTTAAAACTAGGTTGTAAGGGATATTATACTTTATTTATTTTATGTACAGACGCGTGTCCATCAATATATTTTTTTTCTCATCTAAGCTAAGCATTACTGTAAAAAATAGAACTAATCGATTTCCAATTCAGAACATGTACGGACATTTAATTATTAAGAGAACACATTCTCATTGTAAAGTTGTAATTATTCAAAAGGTATACATATAAAATAAATTTTATTGAAAAATATTGTTGTTGCGCCATCGGGATTCGAACCTGAATGTATTAATATTGATTCCAAACCGGGGAAGGTGCATTATCCAACAAGTTTTCTGGCGTCTGCTATCGGATTACTCAAAGGTATTTGAGATTCCGTAAAAATAAGGTAGACGGCTCTTTCAAATTATGGAACGATGAATGTATTAATATGAAAAAAAAAGGTAACATGTAGGTTCGAAAATTTGTTGTTAAAAATAATGTCTGGAATAATGTTTGGAAAGAGATCCAGGTTCGAATCTCGGTGGCGCAATAACAATATTTTTTGATAAAATTGATTTTTGATGTATATCTTTTTAATTGATACATTTAATTCTTCTTTTAGATGATGGACTATACATTATATTTCAGGTACGCACCATTGCGCGCGCCGCTTAGAAGGAAGTAGTAGTAAAACACACTGGCCGTGGCCGCGCGGCCGTCACTTTTGGCCTCGAAGCGGCCAATGTTTGAAGTCGACTGCTTTCTGCCAGATTAAATTTATTTCGCAGAAATTATAGATGCGCACAACTTTTTCGATTGTATGGAGCGCACGAACCTGGGTGCCTTCCAGATTTTGATATTTTCGACACGCAATGCAAGACATCCACGTAATCATCAGACCACGCTGGTGGTATAACACTAATGACATAACATATTTCACATTCGCATAGAACGAGCTGTGAAAAAATCCCGCTCTTACATGTTTGTATATTAGTTAGCGGAATTTTAAACTATCGCTATCACGTAGGTAACTAATGGAAGTAAAAATATTTATTCACACAGACACCTAATTAAATATGGCAAAAAGAATTTTAAATACGTGACTAGTTTTTGTCGGACTTGAATATATTTTACATCTCTCTCTCTCGCTGTCATCTGAGTAATAGACATCGCAGACCTGCGTTTTGAAAACAATTGCAACTTTACAATAAGAATGTGTTCTGCTTAAAAAAAACCCTAATCTGTTAATGTGTAAATTAGTTAGGTGTTTAAATTTTTTTTCACAATACTACGAAATATTGTAAAATGTTTTAGCGTGCACGGAAAATGCGTCACGAAACTATGTTAAAAAAGTATGTAATGTTTTATAACCGTAATGATATTCTGTTCGTCACAAATGGAAATTGAATTGAGAGAAATGTCAAATTCCTTTTAAAAGTTATATATGATATTTAGATATTTTAAAAAATTCTAACATTGGAATGCTGCTTCAATTGACATGGATTTAAAATACTAGAGTGTAATTATTTACATGTGGGTACCTTAGTAATAATTGCAATTATTTCAGAAGTATTTGAATATGTCCAAAAGCACACAATTACTGGATTTTTACCTACACATGCACTGTTATTAAACAAATATCAGATATCTCACGGAGACAAAGCTATTTTTTAAAATTATATTTTAATGGAAAATATATATGTAAGTATCGGGTAATTACAGGACTTACGACCTGTCTTCGGCTGGCTTAAGTGATCACTTTTATATTCACAATTCTCACCCCTCAATCTCCACATTTATCAAATTTTTGAAAGTTGTACATATGTTAGTATGTGAACTCGCTTCGAGTACCACTACACCATCGCCATCTATGGACCAAATTTGATATTTAATTTTAAAATGTGCATGGTTTGTGTTATTTCATTAATATAGAAGACGATTCAGTTCAGAAAAAGCGACGCTCGATAAAGTAACAACATTAAACAGATTGAGTATAGAAAATATTGATGGAATGAAAAATGGGAACATATGCAAAGTAGATGAGCCGCTGATATTCCCTACCACGCCAACCGTTCTATGTACGTTGTTGGCGCACGTCCTAGGACGCGATTTATAAGAACGTTGTTTGTGGATACCTACGAGAAAAAAATATATTGCATAAAATATATATCATATAAATACATATAACGAAAAAACGCTATTCGTACAATAAAAAATTCAGACGATGTTTCAGAGACCAAAATAAAATAGAATGACCTGTATACGATGTGGCGCGGGGTGAACCGGAAAAATAAATATACGCAGGGATGGTGTAATACACGTGTTTGAGACATATGACGTGTTTTTATTTATATGAAACATACTAAATTTAAAAAATTTAAAAATAAATTGCGATTAACACTATTAATTTCCCGTCTTATTTGACGGATTATATGAAAATATAATACATAATTCATTGAAGTAAATTTATAGATAAACTCCACGTCCGCCTTATTAGGTCCACACCTGTCTCAAGGTAGACTTTGTGAACATTAATTTGTATGGATAAAACCGGTCAGACCTTTATTTTATGAAGGTTTACATCACTTGCAAACAAAAGAAAATTCACTTTATGTACCTACCTGCAAAGTATCTAATATACTTTTTTACGTATACAGAATGTAAAAGAAATAGTCTACAATATTTTATGGATGGATACCTGACTAAATTACGACTATGCACAAATTCAATTCACAATATAAAATTTGTACAGAATCGTGTTTTACAAATTTTGCACAAAAGTTTTAAGTATAGGTACGTACTTAAAATGAACATTTGCGAAATTGACTCATTATAATCGTATACCTTTGCTTCAGACCTTAATCATACAACAAAAAATTGTTCTTTGCGCTCGAAGTTCGATGACTTTTTTTTAGTATCTATTCAATATATAATTTGGGATCGATAATTTTTTTTTCATTTTATTTAAATAATATAACTAGTTTTTAAAAATGCTTATTCCCCTGACATGGTTGAGATTAGGCACAAGCAGCTTGCTAATTGTGATGTATCTATGGGACGAATGCGTGAGCGCGTGTAGGTTGGTACGATTGATTAGTGTGTGAAGAGATAAATGTATCGCTCCGCGGTCGGCGCGGCCTCTTGCCTCCGAACCGTTGAACTGTAACCATCTTATATTGACCTGTACTGTATTGTATAGAAGCATCTTGAATAAATACTTTTGTTACCACGAATGGGTATTATTCTAACTCTATTAATAAAAAAAAAAACAAAAAATTGAAAACTGAAACACTGGATAGGTTTCAAATGCTAGTTTGTTATAATTTTTCACACAATACTCAAAATGTAAATTAAATATTGGTATGTAGTAAAAATAATCCGAAGATATTATGTGTAGCGCCTAATTCCAAAACCCTCTTAAACGACCATACGTGTTTTGAAAGCAAATTTACAAAATGTTTGTATCAGCTATTTTAAAAGACACAATTCTGTAATGTAATTTTTTTTCTATGTATATCGTTCTGGCAGCAATACTGGATGTCAGATCACGTGATCATTAGCAAATAAATAAGGAAACAATGTAAAGGTGATGTTAGTTAGTGATCATAAATGATCACTTAGGTCGTTTGGTCATATGGAACGGATGAATATATGACACAAGTGTTGATGGCACCAGAAATAGAGGACGTCCGCGCAAGACTTGACACGACCAGATAAACCAGATAATGGAGGATGGTTCTGTTAGAAGCCTTAACAATCGGCGAGGTTGTATGAGAATGTGGATGAGGCGAGAATTGTGTGTCAGAACAGAGGAGTGTGGCGTTTTATCCTCTCTGCCTACCCCCGCGGGGAAACGGCGTGATGGTAAGTAAGTAAGCGATTAGTAGATTTCATTTTAAGGGGAATAGCAACATATATACTCTGCCTGTTTTGGGGTATATTGGAACTAACCCTGATTTGATTTAACCTAACCTAACCCTGATTTTGAACATGCAATATCAATGGATTTAAGTGTTTTTTGCGTAAAACAATGTGTTCTGTATGTAGCTGACAAAAAAATCTAAAAACCTGCATATTTAACTCAAATTATTCCAAATTCATTTTAGGGGGTTTTGGAATCAGGCGCTACACGTGTCGTCGCTTGTGTGAAGTATTAATGGGATAGACAGCTGACGTGAAGATGTAAGGTCAGCTAAGACGCAGGTTTAATAATAATGTATCTAACATAATCGACATATTAATTCTATATGTGGTATTATAGTATTGAATATGTCTAGTTTCATTGGGAACATGCTATAGTTGGTCCAGCTGCGATTGATATGCATCGTGAAGTAGAGATAGTTTTAACTAGTATGTACTCTCATTATTATATGTAAACATCTGCATATATATATATATATAATATTTCACTGGGAATTTTAGACATTTATTTTTGATATTTTAAAATTTTATTTTAATTTATAAAACTGATATTTCGTACTTTTTATGTGTACTTACATTATTTTGTATACTTAAAGCCGAATTATATGTTATTTTTGTTCATTTGATAACAGGTATTAAAGTTACAGACCGCCACTGCCGGGCACGTCAGTCTAATCGCTTCACACCGAACTCTGCACTGTCCTTTAGGCACACTCATAACGAATCTCATTCGTGAACACGGACCATAAGAATGTGTCCAATCCATTGTCAGATCAGACTTATTATAATGTTCATTCCAAATTCTCTCATATACCATCCCTTTTACATCAGCTACATTGACTCCGATTCCCTGAAAGAGTTGAATTTAAATTGTGCTGGTTGATGTACAAGGCGACACACAACACGGCGCCTCTGTATCTTCAATTTGAATGGTAGGCGTCAAACTCTCAGGTCAGCCGCAGGAAGGGTTGTAATGTAATGTAGTCTAAATTTAATGAACGGGCATTTGCGGTGACAGGCCTAAAAACGTGGAACTCTTTGCCCTCCGTCATGAAAAACAATGAATCAATCAGAGACTTTATTTAAGAAGATACTAGAAACGCACGTTTTCAAAAAATCATTTCCAAAAATGAAAATAACAATTTTTAATTGTTTTAAACAAATATAATGTAGGACTAAACATTGCATCAGAGACTTTATTTGAGAAGAAACTAAAAACGCACCTTTTCAAAAAGTCATTTCCATAATTAAAAATAACAATTTTTAATCTTAAAAACAAATATAATTGTAGAACTATAAACAGTTGATGTGTAAAGCGCCCTTGAGGTGAAAGTTTTTACGAAAATGGCGCTATATAAATTATCCATTAACTAAATAGACAAAATTGATTTATCTACCGGGAAGTGAAATATTTTATATTTCCAACGTGCGAGTGTTGCCACTTTTAGAACGCGTGAATTTTTAAAATGTTTTAAAACAATAGTTTAACGTTTATAAGCACCTACTGAATTATTTATGTATTCACCGCGGTAACTTGTAGGACATATTTGTTTAGTAACTTTCATGTCAGATATTTTTCCGGAATAAGATGAAAAAGTGCGCAAAATTTTACAGGTGGGATGTTATATTATATATACGAGTATGTATATTGTTATGGGCATTTAGTATCTTTGTACACACTATCGAAGAAGAAATATGTTCGATCATAAAAAAAGTACATACGATAATGCATAAAAGTCTTTTCATAACCATGAAACAAAAGAGCATCGTCTAATATGATGTTTGAAGACACCGAAACAAAATACAATGATGTGTACGAGGTGGCAAAAAAATAAAAATAAAAAGTACAATTTGCAAACATTAAAAATATTATATTTTTAAGGAGAACATCTTCTTATTGTGAAGTTGCAATTTTATAGAACATATGTCTGTGATATTTTTAATACCAATTTGATGTATTAATTAGAAAGATATACAAATAAAATTAAATTATCGATAAAATATTGTTGTTGCTACCGGGTTTCGAACCTGCATCTCTTCCTATCTGAGAAAATGCATTAAACGATTATACTTAGATAAGATAATAAATAATATTATAGATTATAAATGTATATCTTCTAACTTCATATAAACTATTAGAGTTTATGTCCCTCTCCAAGCACAAGAGCTAGTCTCTTTTTTGGAGAGGCAAGCGATTAAAAAAATATGTCATTTTAGTGCACTTTTAAATTGATATACATGTCGTTCCAATTTTTGTAAGCCATTTTCTTTATATTTACGGAATCTCAAATACCTTTAAATAATTAATTAATTGATATTTCATTTTTAGTATAATTTGGAAACATTAATACAACTTATATATTTTTAAGGAGAACACATTCTTATTGTGAGGTTGCAATTTTACAGTAGGTCTGTGATGTTTTTAATATGAATTAATGTATTAATTAGAAAGATATACATATAAAATCAATTTATCGGAAAAATATTGTTTTTGCTGCCGGGGTTGGAACCTGGATCTCTTCCTACAAAAATTTAATACAAATGAATTATCAATTAATACTGGCGTCTCCTATCGGATTACTCAAGGGTGTTTGAGATTCTGTAAATATAAGCTTTCATATAATGGAACGACAACATATAATTTCGAAAAAGTTTGTCGTCAACTCACTGTGTTGGTTTAGCATAATTAGTTAATGCATTTCCCCGGATAGGAAGATATCCAGGTTCGAATCCCGGCAGCAACAACAATATTTTTTTCTATATATTGATTTTATATGTATATCTTTCTAATTGATACACTTAATATGTATAGAAATTAAAAAAAAATTTCCATTACAATTCGCTTTTTTTATATTTGAAGATTACTACAAGTACAATATACAGTTGTTAGGCGCTTCAATTTAATAATTCGGGGTAAAAAGGGTTTTAAAAGAATCTCGGTTACCAGAACCTTTCTATTACCGGTAGATTGCTCTGCGGAATATACCAACATTAAAATGACGCCAAAATATGATGTGGAATAATTCAATCCCAGATTCAAATCAAAAGTTATTATTATCAACCACATTAACTTAGGCAAGCGAAACCTGCGAAATAACCAGAGCAACGCTACTCTTCAATTTCTCTGCAGGAGTGGTATGATATATGTATCTGAGACATTATTAGAATGAATTAATAAGTAAAAAAGCATCAATAACATGTCTTCTTCTTTTAATATAATAAGTGCGTATATTTGTTTTGAATCTAAATAACGAGATTAGATCGTTTATATAGCGCCATTTACATTCACCTGCAAGGTGATAAATATGTAATCATATATCAAAGGTTCGAAATCAAAGATACATTTTTCAATTTACTTTAGACAAATCTACTTATCTATAGAAGTTTAATTAGATCGTTGTTTTATATTTGTTTTTGTAATTCTTATATTTTACTTACATAAATAAATAAATGTGTTTGAAATAATGAGTTTATTATTTATTTATTGCTTATTTGAAACTCAATAGATTCATGTTTGAATCTAGACGGATTATTTTGTTTTATTAAATTAATTATTAATCATTTCCTTTTTTAAGTTTCAATATAATTCAATTTTAAAGTAATTTCGACCGTCTACATCCTTAATACTAGAAAAAAAAGCGTTACACACCTATCTCAGACACATGTGTCTCACCATCCATGCATTTAATACGTTTCGCCCTACTCTTTTATAATCGCTAATCTTTTTTTTTCATCGATAGTATCGTAAATATAAAAGTATAATATTCAAGTATAATATACATATAAAATCAATTTTATCGAAAAATATTGTAGTTTGCGCCACCGGGATTCGAACACGGATCTCTATCCAAACCGGGGAAGGTGCATTATCCGACTATGCTACAGCAACAATATTTATAGCGACAAATTTTCGAACCTGTATGTTGCCTTTTTGATATTAATACATCTAGCCATCTACCTTATTTTTACCTTTGAGTAATCTGATAGCAGACGCCAGAATTATAAATTCATTATTATTATATTTTGGACACATTGATACAACTTTATTATTTGGAGAACACATTCTTATTGTGAAGTTGTAATTATTTAGTAAAATTGAATGTGGCAATACAAGTGCCAAAAAATTATATAAATATTACAAAAATACAATGTGCAATGTACAATTGACGAATTAAGTTAAACGTATATATTTATAACTGATTATTAACCGAAGCGGAAATTTTATAATTAAAAACATGTTTACGAGAACAGTTTACAGATTGTAAAAATTGCCACCATTGACAGATAATCATTTTTAAAATCTCTATTTTTAAATGCTGTATAGTGGCGGCTTAGTGGGCAACCTGAATGTAGACAACTTCTTGATTAAATGTGAAGGAAGACGATATGAATATTCGCTAAACTGGTGACACTATCTTAAGCCTGAGAAGTTATCGGACAGGATATGTTCAGTTTTTGAGTATGATGTGACAGATGTTTGTACATAAATGAACAAATGTGTAAATAAAAACATTGTTAAAACACACGTGTGTAAGCGAGTAAGGAACATGGATTACCTAGGTGCAAAAAACTGTCGATAACAAAAACTTGAGCGTAACGCACACGATGGGACGAATGTCTCCGGCGATTTTCACTTTTTACGGCGCGCAAAACACCGATTCGAACACCACAAGCGCGTCGACTGCCGACGATGTCGCCGAAAATCGGTCACGTGACCATTTTTTTCCCGGAAAACGGCCGATTTGAATGTGGAAGCGCGCGAAAGCGGTTCCCGCGGGAAAAAATCTCTGGCCGACGGATTGCCGCGTTTTTTGCCCGGCCGGACCGGTTCGCCGTCTGCCGAACGTAAGCGCCAACTAAAAACGGGCCGCCGCGCGAGCGGCCGCGCGGGGCGAGGCGCGGGCGCGCGAGCGGGACGGCGCGCGCGCGCCGCGCGGGGCGGAGCGGGACGGCCGCGCGGCGCGGTGGGCGTGCCGCGGGCGGGGCCGGCCGTGTTTCGGGCCGTTTTTGCGCGGCCATAGGCCGGCGGCCGGTGACGCGCGTCGCCTCCGCCGTGGTGCCCGCTTTATTTATTTATTTATTCGTTTTGCGCGGGCGCCGGGCCGACCTGTTACCGGGGGGCCACGCGACGCAATGTAAATAAGCCTGAATCCGACTGAGTTCGGCGAGGCATTCCAAATATCAGTTTACGCTGTTATCTTTTGTTCTCGTTTTAATACGGATGGTCATTATTTACACACTATTACATTATTTACTAATTTATGTCTGGTTTGGTTTAGTGAGTAGTATTTTATCATATATTATTTTTATTTTATTAGATTTATTATTCATTTTAAAATTGTGAGAGAAAAGTTTGAGAATAAAAATATAAAATATGACAATGAAAATATTCGAGGGGAAAGGAAAAATAAAATGGAATAGGGAATAAAATCTGTGTAATAAAAATAAATGCAATAAAAAAGTTTTTGTTATCAATATTTATTTTATAGGTTATGTCGTTAATGGAAGGGTTTATCTGACTGGACTTTTCAATGATCAATCCTTGAAGGAACCGCGACATTATTTTAAGTGTTGATATTAGGTAAAATAAAATTTAAGATAGGTTTTGATACGTCGTTATTCATTTGTAACTTAAGATTTTTAGATTGTTGAACTTGTTCAGCTATCCCGGGAACCAAGCCGGTGTACGGTAGTTACGCCACTGGTGCCGATATTGTCGTCATTGTTCATCTTTGTCCCTCTATCCTACAAGGGTCGGGGGCGCAAAGTCTTGACCTTAAGTTTTTCTCAGCTAACATTTAATGTTTGTCGATGTCTAATAGGATGTTAAGCTTTTATTAGTAGATATTATTACACGTACAAAGATTTATGTTTGTTTTTAAGAAACTGTAAATAATAAATAAATACTTAATTATTATATAATATAACTATACAATATATACTTTTAAAATTGGCAAAATTAACTTTATGGTTAAAATTCATTAAAATATGAATTAAATGTATTAATTAGAAAGATATACATATAAAATCAAATCGAAAAATATTGTTGTTGCGCCACCGGGATTCGAACCTGGATCTCTTTCCAAACCGGGGAAGGTGCATTATCCAACTTAACAATAAGAATGTGTTCTCCTGATTAAAATTCATTATTTTTATTTATTAACTTTGTTTTATTAACCACTTATTGAGTTTAAATACATCTATCGGAATCGAAAATACCATTTTCTTCTTCAGATTGTCAACACAAATCATAAACATATGACATTGTTTCTTTAACAGAATCTATTTAAAAAAATATATATTTAATACTTAACTCAAATTGTTACTTGATACAAAATTACTCGAATAGCTTTTAGGAAAAAAAATAGAATGGGACTCGTAGTTAAATTTAGTTGGTTGTTTATAATTTTTTGATTAGTTTTACACGCTTTATTTATCTACAACGATTCCAAATTATTTAATTTATGACCAACACCGTTTACATGCAAAATAGATAATCCCATTATTTTAACAAACTATGACCATTTTCTATCAAATGAATAGAAATTCTGAAAACCCACTATTATTCAAACATCTCAAATGCTCCTTTACTTTTATATTAAAATTTCGACCCGTTTTACCAATATAAAATGCAGCACAATCCTTGCAACTAAGTTCATAGACACGAGAATTGTTAAATTTGTCATCTTTGTCTTTAGAGTTTATGAGTAAATTTCCTATATCATTATTTGTATAAAATGCCGGTCTAATGTTTCGTGGTAGGTGTTTAGTTATATATATTTTATACATAAATAAAATACAGTAAATATAGGTACATATAAGAAGAGTTTGTACATTATACACTAGTGTATATAATATAGTAGTAGCAGGCATAAGTTAAATAATAAAATAATCAGTATTATTACAAAGGTGAAGTGTGAAGTGACTATTGGGTTAAAATATAAAAGTAGTATATTTTTATTTTTATTTTGTGCTGTTGTAAAGTAAGGTATTTAGGATATTTGTTTCTACAAGAGTGTCTATCTCCTTTATCAAGATCGCAACAGTTTTAGCAATAAATAATAAGAAAAAATACTTTGTTAAAATCACTATTTATTGATAAACTAGCTAAAGTACCCGGCGTTTCCCGGGCTTAACGCTGAGTGAAGAGGTTTTATTTAGGATGACGGTCGTAGCATTTTTTACCATAATCAGATGTAGACAGATATTTTCTTATTAGGAGAAAACATTCTTATTGTAAAGTTGTAATAATTCAGAACATAGGTCTGTGATATTTTAAATATTAATTAAATATATTGATTAGAAAGATATAGATATAAAATCTATAGCGTATGCTATAATATAACATATGCTATAGCGACGATATTTTTAGTGACAAATTTTCGAACCTATATGTTACCTTTTTGATATAAATACATTTAATCGTTCCATTATTCAAATACCTTTGAGTAATCTGATAGCAGACGCCAGAATTATCAATTCATTTTTATTAAATTTTGGACAAATCGATACAACTTTATTATTAGGAGAACACATTCTTATTGTGAAGTTGTAATTATTCAGAATATAGGTCTGTGATATTTTAAATATGAATTAAATTACTCAAAGGTATTTGAGTTTCCGTAAAAATAAGGTGGCTCAACAACAATATTTTTCGATAAAATTGATTTTATATATATATATCTTTCTAATTAATATATTTAAGATATTTTCTTCTTATTTTGAACGTCAAGTGTGCAAAATTTCATCAAGAAGTACCAAAATTCTGCTATACGAGGTGGGAAAAGAGGATAGGGGTGGTTTTACGAAATCTGGAATAAAACTGTAGATTTAGAAACAAACCCACCCATCTAGAGACCCTATTCTTTATATATGTGCCCATTAGTATGAAAAGTGGTCTAAGTCATGTTTTTTTCGTTTCGAGATATTTAATGGTTTGCGTTTGAATTGATTAAAACATGTTTTTATATTACACAACACAATGTTTCAAAATGTAATATTAAATAATATAATAGATTTATAATATATTTCGACATATAAATATTGCATGTAGCTTATGAGGAAATAAAAAATTTGACGGTTGAAATGACTTACTCTATTATCAAAATAAACCCTAGCGGAATACTGTTCGTTCAACGTCAATACAAGCAATATAACGCTTCAATTTTTTTTTCCATAATAATGAACACATATATAGATCAACAAGATTCGCATGTTTCAAAATCAATCTTCATAGTGATTTTAACAAAGTTTTTTTTTATTGTTTATATATATGTTACCAAAAAGTAATTATGAAAATATGGAAGAAGTTTTAGTATTTTAAATATGAATAAAATATATTAATTAGAAAGATATACATATAAAATCAATTTTATCGAAAAATATTGTTGTTGCGCGAACGGGATTCGAACCTGGATCTCTTTCCTAACCGGGGAAGGTGCATTATTAAACTATGCTACAGCGACAATATTTTTAGCGACAATTTTCGAACCTATATGTTACCTTTTTGTTATTAATACATTTAATCGTTCCATTATTTGAAAGAGCCATCTACCTTATTTTTACAGAATCTCAAATACCTTTAAGTAAACTGATAGCAGACGCCAGAATTATCAATGCCCCGGTTAGGAAAGAGATCCAGATTCGAATCCCGGTGGCGCAACAACAATATTTTTCGATAAAATTGATTTTATATGTATATCTTTCTAATTAATATATTTAATTCATATTTAAAATATCACAGACCTATGTTCTGAATAATTACAACTTCACAATAAGAATGTATTCTCCTAATAGTTTTAGTATTATTAAAAAGTAATCAAATTATCATGATGATAAATTAAATTAATATAATTTTGTTACATTAGTAGATGTTTTAAAGGCGTCAGCCGTCACTGTACTCTAAACGAGATTACGTCTGGACGCAGTCTGGTCTTTTTGTCGCCGTTTGATGTACGACACGAGGCTGCAGTTTTTTAAGCGTCTCGAGGAGGACGATCGTCGCAAGGGCGGCTCCTCGGGCATCCCGCTGTCCTTGAAGCGGTCCGATGGGGCGCGCCCCTGGTCAAGTATGACGCCCATCTCACTAGATTGTTGGATGTATTGTTTACTGGGGTTTTGACGGCTCTGCACGCTCATTAAGAGTGGTAAACGTCTGCTAAATGGAGATGTAAGCTGCCGTCTGGCAAATGCCTATGGTGTGTTACATGTACTTATGTACAATTGATTTATTTATAAGTCCTGGTTTAAATATATAATATACGTAATAAAATATATGTACTTTCGTTTAACCAACGTCTTTGGACAAAAAAAAAAACGTCGTTTATACGACTCTATCATGTATCTATTTATAACTTTTTAGTACTGTTAATAATGTTTTTAAAGTATAAGTTTTAACGTAAAATAATACTTTCTTACCCATATAAAGCATGTATGGACGTTTTTAAGAACACTTTCTATGACTGAACATGATTAATTTATTGTTTGAAAATACTTCACGTAATAACTAAAGGAAATAATTATTTTTATTAGTAGGAAATTGTTATGCCAATTGCTTTTTGTTTTTTTCAAATCAAAAACCAATCCATGCACCAAATTTAAAGAACAATCATGAAATCAACACGTTAAAAACAGTAAGATAGTAAAATTCGCGAATTAGTAAAAGAGGAAGTAGACACTTTAATGATTTGCACGCAGTTGTAACCCTTTCTAATGTTATTCTGTTAAAAAACAACATAGATTATGACGAAAGTAATTTTAAATTCAGTAAATAGCCATATATTTGACTTGAGTAATTCACTAGCTTAAGACAGAACTGAGTAATGTAAATAGCGCTATGCGGCGAATAAAAAAAGAGCGCCGTGAATTCAGCGGTGAGTTGCAATAAGTTTTTAGAACTAAGCAATTAAAGTCTCCACTGGTAAACAGATGGCACTAATTGCAAAATAATGTTTTCGTTAATGTTAATCCGATTTGTAAATTTATATTTGTATCCCAAAATTTTAAATTATGCACAGCTTTTTCGCTTGTATGCACTACACGCCCCTGCGAATGAGAATGATCAGATAAATGTAAAATATTCATATTTATCCGACTTAAAAATCGCAAAAGTCTACATGTACATTGAGTTTACAGCACCGGAACACGCATTTTTATTTTAGCACGGTAAGGGAAACCGGGATTCGAACCTGGATCTTTTTTCCAATCCGGGGAATTTACAATATCAAATATGCTTACTAAAACTGTCATACAGTTTCAAAAATAAAATTATAATGTGTATATAATAAAGTTGAAATTAAAAAAATTAATACACTTAATTTGTATTAGCAATATTTGAATATGTCCAAGAACACACAATTATTGGATTTTTACCTACAAAAGCACTGTTATTAAACAAATATCAGATAGCTCATTGGGACAAATAAATTTCAGCCATCTAAAAATGTATCTAATACGTGCAAAATACTAAAATAATTAATAATTAAATTTTGTACTTACGATAATTAACGTAAGAGGGGTTGTTATGTCATGGAGGAGAAAAATAAATATAACTACAAAGTAAACGCTTTAAATATTTAAAATTATTTATATACATTACTATTTTTTATTCTGTTCATATTGTTATCTTCCTCATTTAAGAGACTAAAAACTGTCACAGTGGCCAAATACTTGTTTTTCCATATTCAGTGACAAAAACATTACAACCAGGTTTTTCTGTAATATTTTTCAACATCTAATTGATACAACTTGTTTTCTTGCAATTCAGAAATTACCCTTTCGAGGGCATAATGAATCTGCGAATCGTAATTGGTAAAGTAGTAATTTCGTTGAATGTGTGAATTTATTAGATAAATATGACGGGGTGTTAGAAAATCATTTGCAGAGTGATACTAAATCATTATCAATATTTAGTGGATTTTCTAATAGGATTCAAAATGATCTTATTTCTAACATTAGTTCATTGATTTTGAGAAAAATTCGATTAGAAATAGATAAAGCCGATTTTGTTGCTGTAATGAAACGCCAGATGTCAGCGGCTCGGAGCAATGGTGTTTTATTTAAATCGTTTTAAATAAATTAAAAGATTTTAATTGTACTAGAAAATTGATAGCACAAACATAAGATGGTACCGCTTCCGGTTTCCGTATAGTTGCATAAACATTGTCGGTAACAGCATAACCTAAGTTTAAGCCTACTGCACGCCACTGACCATTGTATGTTCATTTCTGATGTATAAATACTTCGTAATATAAGTCCCAAATTTCATCTCAAATTGTAATACTTTTCCTTGGATATAAAAAGTTGCGGTAACCAAATACCTATATTTTTAATAGAAAGATTTTTTTCTGTTTATAATTGATAATTAATTTGTGGAGGTCTATCGCCTCCATTGTCATCATCACCGCCGACGCACCTTACATATACCGGTGCGTAAAACTGAGCCCCTAACAGCCATAAACGTAGGCGGCACCGACGCCAGGCAATAGCAATCATGCTACCAGCAGCGAGTTTCACTCTTGAATCTCCATTTTATTTTCAAAAAACGCCTCTATAACTTTTATTGTACATCTTAACCACATATTAAAATTTATAAACCATGGCTGTTATCGTTTTTTAGCCTGTTCTGATCACACACACTTACACAATACATCCGCGATCAATCGGACACGTGAGTGATGAATGAATATTGGGGCATCCACCGCTCATATGTTAAGCAGTTTCATCATTTACACAGCGTGCCAAATCTTTTTGATTTGTGAACATTCTAACGTACACAAACATTAATTCATAATTACAAACATCGTAATAATCATTCGATGTGTTTTATCTTAGTTACGGCACTGTGTTACACCCTCCAGTATTCTGCTTCTAATTTATTTTATTGCAAAATCATTAAAGGTATAAAAATAATAATTTATTATAAAAATCCTTTCATTGGTTACATTTATCCTATTAAATGACGATCTCCTAATATATGTAAAACAAAACTTATAAACTTATCAATAATTTCGTTCACTTTTTTCTACTATTTGTGACCATTGATGCGGCATAATATCTCCATTTTTCGCCAATAATTTCCTTCCATGTCGTCTTGGTCGCCAGCCGCCAGCAAAAAACCTGAAAACCCATATATAGCCGACCCTGGTCTCGAACGAAGGCTTCTGCGAGGCTTGTCTGCCAACCGGCGAGGAATTTGTCTGGACATAGAAGCTTTAGTCGAATAGATGATTAATTCGTTTGATATATTCAAACCACGTTGATTGCCAATTTGATTCAAATTAAAATAATACACGATAAATTCACGATTTGCGAGGAACATATAATGTAGCGCCTAATTCAAAAAACCCTAAAAACAGATTTCGTATAATTTGAGTTAAATATGCAGTTTTGTAGATTTTTTGTCAGTTACATGCAGAAAATAAATTGTTTGTTGCAAAAGCCACTTAAATCCATTGATATTGCATGTTCAAAATCAGGGTTAGTTCCAAAATAGCCCAAGGCAGACAGAGTATAAGTTGCTATTTATCTATAAATCCTAAGACATTTATTATGTCTACGAAGAGCTGTAATTAACTTTATATTAGCAATTAATGTACCCATCAAGGTACGTAATATAATTGAATTTATTTCGGTAAAAATAAAACTACCCCCTGGACCCTCCATTATCAGAAAAGCGTTCTCACAATCGAGAATGCTAAAGCAATCTTGTTAATCTCATTCATCTGTTGATAGAAATAAAAAATAGTTTTATAACAATTAAATCGCTTACGATTATTACCTACATTTCGGCTCAAGAGGTCAGATAGGTATACACGGCGGAATATTCCAGAAAAATCTATACATAGTATTTTGAACTGTCCTGAAAGCACACGAGTATTTTCAATAATTAAATTAATTATTGAAATCAATCAATTATCATACACATTTAATAAATTATTTTGGAAATATTGTATCCAGTTGCAGCGTAACATGACAGAGATGCGCTTTTTAGTAACATATTATAAATGTACCTATTACCTACATATTTTTTAATTAAAACACATTTTTGTTGTGAATTTACAGAACATACAATTGTGATGTTTTTAGGTTTTCAGGGCCATTCAGAATCTTCTTTTTCTTTATCTGAGCTAATCTGCTGTATATATCTGACTCAGCTGATGATGGACTCTGCAATGGGATTCGGAACGTCAACCAGAAAGATTAAATATACACGGAAGATTAGCACAGTAAACTACATACAAAAGATAGTTTTGTAGTACAAAATAAATTAATCATTTATGATACAAAAAAAATCTACTTATCGAAAAAATATTTGGTTGCTGCCGGGATTAATTAATTAAAATACCGGTAGCGACCACAGATTTTTTTCAAAAATTGATTTTTTAAATTTGTTTTCTATAATATATATCTACAGCTACACATAAAATATGATATCTCTCGGTCTCTGTATTTCATATATTTTACTTTAAATTTTTTACAATTTAAAAAATAAATACGCAACACGGAACACACGTTACTAGAATAATCTTACTTTTTTTCAAATTAAGCTCAGAACTTGAGCAATTATAATAAAATGATTTTATGTTCTCCCAGAGGGAGGCTCGTAGCCCGACCATTCGACCATTAGGGAGTGGATGTTTTACGATACACTAGATTTTTTTCTATATTAACGTTTATTATTCTCGTCTCAAGAAAAGGATTGTGCATTGGTATAGCCAAGTCTGTAATGTCGAAGATGGCTAAAATTCGGATTAATTACTTCATCTGAAAAAACGTAAAAATATGATTTGTTAGAACCCTGGTGATTTCCATACCTCTGTGTGGAGTTGAAACATGGATCCTGAGAAGGAAAGAAAGGAACGTATTCAACGCTTTCGAGAGCACGAATTTCTATATACAGTCTAGGTTTATCTCATGATATAATAGGGATTGTATTTATCGTATAAGTCACTCGCATGGAGCGACTGAGGTTTAAGATTATGCTGCATTAGAGGAATTGTTTAATATGAGACCGAGGGCCCGATTCCTCATCGAGTTCTCACGCATGTATATGAAATGTTGCAGGGTATACTAATATTACCAAGTGTGCATGTGAGTATGGGTGTTGGTGTTGCGGCTAGAACAGGTTAATTATAATTAAACAAAAGAATACACGAAATAAATTTACACTGTCGCAGGAAAACAGTGTTCGGTTCTGGTGGTTTCTCGGACTGGCTGCGGTGCGATGTATTATTGTCTGCATTTTTGACGGTACTGGGCGGACTTGAATATTTCAATACTAACAAATATATTTATAGCGTATACGTATGTTTTTTGTAGAGGTTTGTTCTTCGAATCGGCAACACTTTTTCCAGCTTACAGCTGATTTGTGTTCAGTTTGGTTTGCCATTTTATCAATAGACTTACGCTAGAACAATGGTTGCAAATTTATTTCGAAAATCGTGGTTCAGTTTGCATGATTTACTGTCGAAATAATCGTCCATCCGAGCAAGTAATTCGAATAATCATGAATCTTTTTCGCACCACGCATACTCTAATTGATAAAACACACCGAGTGCGCACCGAAGATGCTGTTGTTTCTTCAAAAATGATGCTTTTAGAACGTTACAATCAATGGAGAGCGTCATAGATCCATGATTACTAACTTTTTCGTTCCCCAATTGAATGGCATTAATATGGAAGAGCTGTGGTTTCAACAAGACAATTCATAGAAGAAAACATTCGATGAGTGCATAATTTCGCGTAATGGACCTGTGAATTGGCCTCCAATATCGTGTGATTTAAAATCTTTGGAATGTTTTCTGTGGGTATATAACCAGAGACGATTAACGACTTGGAAGCAAACATTCGTCGTGTTATTGTCGATATACGTCCCCAACTGCTCCAAAAAGTGGTCGAAAATTAAACATCCAGATTGCGCATTTTATGATTATATATATATATATATATATATATTAAACTACAAATATAATGTTTAGGATCGTAGTTTTTATTTTATTTTTAAGGCTTTTTTCATGCATCTTATTGGTCTTAAATTATAACTAATGTACTTACAGGGGTACCCTTTAATATTGAATCACGAGCCCTGTAACACCCACTTGACTGTTCAGCCAATTAAGCTACTAAGGAGAGATATCAAAGATCGTTAAATTATTATTGTAAAAGTAAATGCAACATTATATTTCCCATACATTATTATTTACGAAGTCATAAAGTTGAATATCTTTCAAAATGAAGGATTTGAAGAGGCAGCTTTTAAATGAGCTAAAAAGTTGACTACGGTCTATAAAAATAATGGCCCGTGTACACGGAATGAGACAATCTCAGAGATTTAGATACATCTCAATACCGTGTGCACGTGTTGAGATTTTGATCTAGACATAAACTCAGGGATCAGCTTGAGATTGATAGAAACAGATAAAAATTTAAACCAGTGACAGCGAGATTTGACGCGTGAAAATAAACGTTACATAAAACTGATATATATTCTGAAAGTTAGACAAACTAGCGAACTTTGAATTATTTGATTGTGTGTAAACTGTCATAAACTCATAAACTGTCAATAAATTCTCTCTCTCTTATTAGTTAGAAGTTAGCAATTGAAAGATAGTTTACAATAAAATGTGTATAGATTGTAGATAAATAAGTAAAATATATTTTATTAAGGAGAACATTGTGAAGTTGTAATTATTGAGAACATAGGTCTGCGATATTTTAAATACTAATTAAATGTATTAATTATAAATATATACATACAAAATCAATTTTATCGAAAAATATTGTTGTTGCGCTACCGGTATTCGAACATGGATCTCTTTTCCAATCCGAGGATGGTGCATTAGCAACTATGCTACAGCGACAGTATTTTTGACGACAAATTTTCGAACCTTTTTCAAATTAATACCAATCCCGGTAGCGCAACAACAATTTAAAATAGTGTTTAAAATATATTTGATAATTTTTATTACTTATTCAATATATTGGATTCATTTTATAAACATTTTTTTGTTTACATATTGTAAAATTATTTAAAAAAATACAAAACAATTCAGGTAATAAATAACAATACAATAAATATTTATCAAAACCTTTTGCGACAGATGTTACTTCTAACGAAGGCGTTGTCAGTCGGTAGGGTTGTTCTATATAAGGTGAAATGGATCGCGCCAACTGGAAAATACCTTTCACGTTGAATTTTAAATGAATACATAACATATACATACTATTACGTTAAAAAAGCGGTAGTATTTGTGTACAAGATTTTTTGGTTTTTTGGTGAATTTAATCTCGGATATCTGCTGTCTACAAAGCCATTTCACAAACCTTTCTCGATCACCATCTTTCTATGTCCTTCTACGTCATTCTGGTATTCCTCAGCTTCTCTGGATATCTTTGAATCGATAAGGGGATACTTACTGTTTATGCAAGGGGTGGGAAATGCGGTATGTAGGAATGATGGTATAAATTTGGTATAAGAACAGAAAAATAATGGATCAAGGACCAACCGGGAAGAACACGACTTACCTGCATTTTCTTGCTGTATTCACAATTCTCTTGTACTTTAAGATACTTCTTCAATACACAATAGAAGTTTCGGCATTCACTGCGAGAAAACCAAAACACAATAGCACCAGTAACTTTACAATAACTTCAAGTCAATGACGAGCACGAGCAGGACGCTTACTCTTCTCGACAGTTCAAAAGTCATAGATCACACACAGAAATCTTGGTGCTCTGTGGTAAGGGTAAAATGAGGGGGGGGGGGGCACAGATAGGTAAAAAACATATTGTTGTCACATGCCCGCGCTTAAATTTCTTACCCATGACCTATCCTACTGCTTGCCTATCATTGTGAATTGTGACGTCAACTGTATTAGTATTCGTTTTGTTTGATCTCGACAACGTGATATCATCAGCACTGTATTTTGTGATGTGTGATTTGTGAGCACAGTGTCATTGTTTGTGTGTGCCGTGGATGAACATTGACATCGCCGTCTTCAGTCGGGAGCTGAGATCGTCATTTCGGCGGCGACGGCACGGATTGCGGAGGCGTCATACTCAAGGTAAGGCGGGCAGTCTTTCTAAGTTCCGGTTCACCGAGATCGTTGGTCTTTTGACCTTCCCCTCACCGACCTCTCCCTGTACCACGTACCTGATTTGCTATACCTCTACCTCTGTATCACATGCCCCACCTTGCGGTGATTTCGACTTACAATCGGAATTATCGTAATCCAATCCGCGAGAAGTACGACTCGGAGATTGCATAGGTATAGTAAACCTAATGGAGCATCCACACGCGCACGATGACCGGCGATCTGTCATAAATACCGTTACTGTTGATGCTCTTTAGGGATTTTCTCAAAACATTAACCTCAACATGAACTATTGTCTGATCTAATCTGAATCTGATCTCTGATCTGATAAATAAATTTTCTTTTTCATGACTAGTAAATCCAGTGTCGTAACTACGCCAATGCTGTGCATTGGGGCTCATGTTAGATAGGGACCTAAAAGTCTGTCCAATACTTTTTGTATCGATACTTTTCCTAGCGTTAATATGGATTATATAATAATAAAAAACACTTCAGCAAGAAATATAACTATATAATTTTTAAAATTATTTTTCATATGTATTAGGAAAATACGCGAAAACTTTATCAATATACACAATAGTAGCTACTCAGCCAATAAGGCATAAAGCAAAGCAATAATTTTTTAAGTTGCAAGTGCATATAAATATCTAAAACACTTTTTTAAAGTCAAACACACTCAATTTTTTTAATGTAAGAGTGCATGTTAAAGGAGACAAGAATCCAATTTTATTCACTATTTATTACCGTGCAGTACTTCATATTCATATTTATTATATATAATACATTATATGTGAGGTATAGAATCAAAATCAGACATGTCCAGTTTTTATGGTTTTTGGGTTAAGTATGTATAAATATAAAGAAAATATCTTCAAAATATAGATATCAAGACTAGCCTATCGAAATTAAACAAATATTGCTTAATTTTGTATACAAACACTATCAAATTTGCTTGACAATAAATTCAAACCAGACAAATATGTTTTCAGCCAATAAGACATCAGTCATGTGACCTGTGGCTACTGGTCATGCTCAATACGATCCAATGTGATATGAAAACAAGTAAAGTGGACACGTCTGCTTTTGATTCTAGACCTCACATATATACGGGGGGAGGGGCTTTTTTCTATTTTGCATTGGGGGTTAGCTTTTATAGATACGCCACTGAGTGAATCCAATCCCGGGTCTTCAGGATTATATTTTGATAAACCCGGGACCTGTTCCCAATACTTAAAAGTCCAATTAACTTTACATACCTATGTACATAAAAAAAGGGTCAAAACTAACAAAACACATTATAATATCTAAGATATTTATATTTAAGTAAATATCGAATCTTTGAGCAAAAATATCATATTGCTAGAATAACAAATATGTATATATATAATCAAATAATTACAAATACTAAATACTTATTTTATAAGTATTATTATTGGGATCCTGGATGGATTCCTGCAAACTAGGCCGGGATCGGATTCTCTTTCATGATTTTTCGCGATTATCATGAACTCACACCTTCTTTTTTCACCGTCCCACAAAGCTGTCGCTGGCGAAGTACCTGTTGCCGTTTCCACATTTCTTCAACATCAACAAAAAGTGTCTCTGAGCTATCTTCCCTTCACGCAAGATGTCGAAAAAATTGGAGCATACGACATGGGACCTGCAAGGAAATCATTTATGAATTGCTTCCGGTTCTTCAGCCATGATGTTCCTATTCTTCCAGGACTTTAACAGATATTTATTTTAATACAAATTAAATGCACTATTTAGAAAGATTGAGTTGATCTGTATGTATATCAACTCAATTTATTGAAAAAAAAAATTATTTGCCACCGGGATTTGAACCAGAATCTCTTTATATCCGGGGAAATGCGAAAACCAATTATACTTCGTCAGCCTCGTAAATAGTCGATAAACCTATATGTTGCAGCTATTTCAAATTGATACATCTTACATTCCATTTATTCAAAAGCTATCACTTTTCAATTCTTTTTTTAATATATTTTATTTATATATTATTTTTTAAATACTCGTATTTTCACGTTTACTTGCCTTGTATGTTATGTATTCGATCTTATTGTGTTTTGCCTTCAATGAGTTTTGGGTTTGTAAAATGAATTTGTTTACCAATTTACCCTAAAACAGGCTTGCCTAGTTGAGCAATTCATTTAAAATGTATGTAAAATATGTGTTACAAACTGTTACAACTATATTTGAAATTACTTACACTTACTTATTCGTAAATACAAATTGAATCATAATAAATTATACTTTTCCAACTAAAATATTTATAAATAATAAGACAAAACACGTTGTTTAAACCAGTATTTATTAATAAATCAACATGTTTCGATAACTATGCTATTTTTTTCAGGAACTAATGGAACTAATTCTTCAGGAACTAAAATTAAAAAATACAAGCATAGATAAAAACAAAATTATATTAGAAATTATACATACAAATACTGGGGGTTTATCCCTTCTTATAAAAAATACGGGGAACTTGCAGAAATTTTGATATTAGAATTAAGGAGCACTTTAGATGTCTAAATAGCTCTGTATATACTATTATATAATACTATTCTGAATTTTTGACATTAATAAGGGTTTAGAAATTTTACATACAAATACCACGGGTTTACAGTTAGATAAATTTGAAATTTTAGAAATTAGTAAAAGTGTTAATAGCAAGCTAAATATGATAAATAACCAAATCCCCTTTGCAAATAGTCACCTTTTAAATTTGTTTTAATAGTAGTTCTTACTTAGTCACCCACCACTTTATAGTTTTGTTTTTATTTTGAGTATGTCCAAATCTTTGTAGGAACTAATTACTGGGTTTTATCCCCTGGGGGATTGTCATCAAGATTAAGATGTCTCGCAGATACGAAGCTATTATTTTTATATGAGAAGTATGGAAGTCTTGGGCATTACAGGGCTTACGACCTGCCATAGGCTGGCTTAAGTGATCACTTTACACAATGTAACCATAATTTAGTCCAAAAATTTGATAGATGTGGCAGCGTGGGTAAATAGGTGAACGTTACATTGTGTAAAGTAATCACTTAAGCCAGCCGATGACAGGTCATAAGCCCTGCAATGCCCAAGACTTTCATACTTCTCATATAAAAATAATAGCTTCGTCTGTGAGACATCTTAATCTTGTATTTTTAATTTTAGCATACATTGTTTCTTAAAGAAGATACCATAGGTATCGAAACATTTTGATTTATCAATAAATAGTTTTTAAATAAAGTGTTTTATCTTATTATTTATATAATATGTGGCCACAAAGTAATTTTGCTAATATTGAAGAAGTAAAATATTTATAGCTGTTGGACTATTAACAACTTGTGATCCATTATTTACAGTACCTACATAGGCAGAGACTTTTTTAAATGTTTTTTGTAATAAATAAACCGTTCATAATAGCACGGCGTTTAAATATTACAAAATGGAGAAAAGACAAATAGCATTTTGTTTTTAGCTTGAGTAAATAATGGTTAGAGAATTTAGAAAAAGTGGGTACATATCAAATAAAAGCATAATAAGATTTTCAATTATGCCGTTGTTCTTTTTTTCAAATACAAAAAGCGTGCCGTGAAAGAGTGCAGAGCGTGTGTAATGATCTGTGACTGGCAGTGGCGTAACTGCGCCAATATAGTGCATTGGGATCCATGTTAGACATCAATTTGACGTCGATACTTTTTCCAGTGCTGATATGAACTGAAAATGTCTAAAATTCACCACAGCAAGGAATATAATAAAATCGTTACCCACATATTTTACGAAAACATTATCAATATTAATATCTTTTTACGTTTAATTACTTACCATCATGCTGTATCAGAGAGGATAGAGCGCCATACTCTTCTGCCCTGACACACAATTCTCGCCTCATCCACATTCATACATCTTCTCATACAAGCTCGCCGATTATTGAGACATCTAACCATCCAGTTTACTTGGTCGTGCCAAGTCTTCTGCGGTCGTCTACTACTTCTGGTGCCATCAACACTTACGTCATATACCATTCTCTTCTCATTCATCCGTTCCATATGATCTCTTACTCACTATACTAAGATCAGCTTTACATTCTTTCTTTATTTCTTCATTCTTTACTCTGTCATAAATGGATCTGACACATATACGCTTAAGTGATCTCATTTCCATTACATTCAGTCTACTTTTGTTCCTCTTCTCCAGGCCTCACTTCCATACTTTTCATTAATGTGAAACTAACCTTAAAGAGATGCAAGTATTAAACTAACTAACTTACCATCACGTTGTTTCCCCGCTGGGGTAGGCACATCTTCCCATACAAGATCGCCGATTGTTGACACTTCTAACAGAACCATCCTCCATTATCTGGTTTACCCGGTCGTGCCAAGTCTTCCGCGCACGTCCTCTATTTCTGGTGCCATCAACACTTGCGTCATATATTTTTCTTACCATTCTCTTCTCATTCATCCGTTCCATATGATCAACAGCAAGTATTATATTTTTTATATTCCAAATACATATAATTACCTAAAAAATACTTATGTTTCTTTCGTTAATGTGTGATTATTTTAGAAGACAGATTCATTTTGCCTTTGCTATTTAATAAATAAACCACCCAGTACTAATTATTGGTATGCCATTTAAGTTGTAATTTATTGGACCCTTTTTCCATTGTGCACTATTTTTGTAGTTACGCCATTGGTAGCTGGCACCCGATTTTCAATTATTTTATACTAGCACAAAATACAGCTTAGTACCGGTCTAGAATAACCGTTTATATTGAAATGTGATTTATGTATTGATTCGGAAAATCCACCGGTCTTCGGAAAGTTTTATATAAAATTGAAGTTTATAAGCATATAATATTATTATTTTATTTTAATAATAATATTGGATAATTTGTATAGTGCAATTTTTGTACAAACGTTCACCTCACAGGCACTTTTCACATAAACTGTTTATCGTCCTAGATTATATTTGTTTAAAACAATTAAAAATTTAGGAGAACACATTCTTATTGTGAAGTTGTAATTATTCAGAACATAGTTCTGTGATATTTTAAATATGAATTAAATATATTAATTATAAAGATATACATATAAAATCAATGTTCTGAATAATTACAACTTCACAATAAGAATGTGTTCTCCTAAATAATAAAGTTGTATCAATGTGTCCAAAATTTAATAAAAATGAATTGATAATTCTGGCGTCTACTATCAGTTTACTCAAAGGTATTTGAGATTCTGTAAAAATAAGGTAGATGGCTCTGTCAAATGATGGAACGATTAAATGTATTAATATCAAAAAGGTAACATATAGAGTCGAAAATTCTCGCTAAAAATATTGTCGCTGTAGCTTAGTTGGATAAAGCACCTTCCCCGGTTAGGAGAGAGATCCAGGTTCGAATCCCGGTGGCGCAACAACAATATTTTTCGATAGAATTGATTTTATATGTATATCTTTATATTGAATATAATTAATTCATATTTAAAAATTAAAAATTGTTATTTTCATTTTTGGAAATGATTTTTTGAAAACGTGCGTTTCTAGTATCTTCTTAAATAAAGTCTCTGATTGATTCATTGTTTCTCATGACGGAGGGCAAAGAGTTCCACGCTTTTGGGCCTGCCACCCCAAATGCCCGTTCACTAAATTTTGACTCCTGGCAACGGTTGGTCGGTTCTACAACCCTTCCTGCGGCTGAAGTAGAGGTTGACCTGACAGAGGCGCCATGTTATGTGTCGCCTTGCACATCAACCAGCACAATTTAAACCCGACTCTTTTAGGGAATCGCAGAATTTAGAAAGTCCATATATCATTCGTGTAGCCGCATTTAGAATAGATTGTAATCTATCCAGCTGAAATATTAGCAGGCCAGCATAGATGCTGTTACAATAGTCCACACGTGACACCACAAATGCATTTATAAGTAGACGGACTGCTTCAAGAGAAAGATGTCTTCATAATGTTGAGCTAAAATTTTAACGGTCGCGTTACATTCGGGTCAATGCGATATCTATATAAAAAATATTTACAAACCACCTGGATACGAACTTGATACTTTCTCATGTCGGGAAAATACGTTACCAATAATAATAATAATAATATTAGATAATTTATGTAGCGGTTTTTTCTTAAAATTATCACCTCAAGGGCGCTTTACACATCAACTGTTAAGTCTTATATTATCTTTGTATTTAAAATTAAAAATTGTTATATAAACTTATATTTAAAAATAAAGTTTATGATGCACCGTTGCTAATAACGGAGGTCAAAGAGTTGCACGCTTTTGGGTCTGCCACACCAAATGCCCGTTTACCAAACTTAAGACTTCTGGCGACGGCTGGTCGATTCTATAATCCTTCCTGATCTGATAGTTTGACGTTTAATATTCAAGTTGTCTGGGATGCAAAGCCCTTGAACATACAGAGGCGCCATATTATGTGTTTTGCCCAGGCACTATTTCCTAAAGCGAAGTAAAGCGCTCGATCCTCCGGACTGAGATGCACACAGAAGCGGACAGCGTCGACTGAACTCTTCAATAAATGACTTTGTAAAAATAAAAACAATATTCTTAAGTTTAGCAGTAATTTACTTTAGTTTACCTATAAATATTATGTTAGAATAAGGCGGCACTGTACATAAAGTGTCGCGCCTAATTAATTTGAATTATTTAACTATCAGTAAATTATTTAGAGGGTTTTTTATCAGAATTTTTTACCCTTCCAATTCATGTATTAATATAAAACACGATGTTTATTACAATAAGGTAGTTAGTAGAAGTGTCAAAGCGATTAGCGCTGATGCACTTGTAGTAGTAGATTTGGCGGTCTAGCCGCATGTAGAGTACTCAGAGTATCGTAGACTAAGGAATTGGGAAAAAAAAGCCATATTATGTGCCGACTTGTGCATCAATTAGCAAAATTGAAAATCGACTCTTTCAGGGAAACGGAGCCAATGTAGCAATTATCTACATTTATTATTTCCATTAAATTTAAATAACAGTTGTTTCATTCAAAAATACTAAATATGTAGGAAAGTCTAAAATTTATCGTATATTTACATGGTTAGCGTAATGGTAATACATTATCCCCATACAATAAACCTTGGTAACAAAATATTTTTTTGAGATGCCCAAATAGCAACAACTATTCTGAATTCGCTAATCACCTTTTGGAAACAAACCATTTTTTTTTGACATCAACAAGGGTTACTAGAAGTTTATAGTTAGGTAAATTAGAAATAAGTATAAGTGTTAATAGCAAGCTAAATATTATAAATAACTAAATCCTTTTTTCTATTTTTAAATTTGTTTTCATAGTAGTTATTACTTAGTTACCCACCTCTATATAGTTTTGTTTTTAACTGTGCTTGTATTTTTAATTTTAGTACACATTATTTTTTGAAGAAGATTCCATGTTGAATAATCAATATATAGTGGTTAAAACTAATAAATTAATTTTTTTCTATAGATAGATTTTATAGATTTAAAAAAAATTATGAATACTAAAACAAAACACGTTATTTAAACCAGTATCTATTGATATATCCACATGTTTCGATACTTATAGTATCTTCTTAAGGAAACTATGTATACTAAAATTGAAAAATACAAGCATAGATAAAAACAAAATTTTATTAGATATTATACATACAAATACTGGGTGTTTACAGGGATCTTTGGTCCATTCTTATAAAAAATTCGGAGATCTATAAATTAATTTGCATTGATTAGAATCATTTTTATATAGCTAAAACTTGCGGAAATTTTGATATTAGAATTAAGGAGCACTTGAGATGTCTAAATAGCTCTGTACATACTACTATGTAATACTATTCTGAATTTTCTAATCACCTTATGGAAACAAACCATTCTTTTGACACTACCAAGGGTTTAGAAAATTTACAAACAAATACAACGGGTTTACAGTTAGATAAATTTTAAATTTTAGAAATAAAAATAAAAAAGCTAAATATTATAAATAACTAAATCCTCTTTAACTTTTTAACTTTTAACTTTGTAACTTTTTAAATTTGTTTTTATTGTGGTTCTTACTTAGTTACCCATCTCTATATAGTTTTGTTTTTAACTATGCTTGTATTTTTAATTTTAGTACATATTGTTTCTTGGTTTAAACAAAGTATTCTTTTTCGATAGACAGATTTTATCTCTTACATATATTTAATTGATACATTTAATTTATTTTAAATGCTATATGAAAATGAGACTGGATGCTCTCGAATACTTCGAGAGGACAATTCCTCATCTGGAACTGACCTATGAAGGGACTCCACTTTTTCTCTATACGCCCAACTTCGATCCGCCGGAAAGCTGGTCCACATAGGCGGACGCCCTGTCTGGATACGTCCGCACCCACACCAGCGGGGAAGGGTTAGAAAGGGACTCTTGAATGTGTGCGTGGCTGTGGGCGGTGGAGAAAAAACAGCCTCCCGCGCGGATGCGAAGGATCGTGCGCAGACTCGCAATCAGCCTAGCGATTGTCAAAGGTTTCAACAGAAAATATCTTTAATATCGGGTAACGTTAGAACATTTCATAACATTTGTATACGCTCTCACGCGTTTTTCACTTTACCGTTTCGTGTCTAATTTTTTTTTGAAATCAAAATTTTTCACTCTACCACTCACGTGATAAGCAGCGCTCTACCATTCCGCTATTCCTCCTTTGGACTGTGGTGTCAAATTGTTATATAAGTATATAATGCTGATTTTATTTGTGCCAGTATTTAATGCGTTGAATTATATTTCTATATATTTTATTATTTGTGCATTAACACTAAATTTTAATATTGATTATTTATTTTTGTTTTTAACCTCTTAATTAGTTATTTTAATATATCTACTTTCCTTCATCAGGATGTCAAATAAATTAACCAAAACATATATGTATCACGTTATTCTAATGTTTTTAAAAATCTATAAATATATTAAAATAAAAATAATTTTTAAAGATCTTAAAATATATGTAAACATTTATTTCCACAGAGCACAATCGACAGTGATATGGTTAGAAATCCCGCCTGTCGAGGGTTCGATTCTCCGCCGTGGAAATTTATATTTTATTTCTTTAGTTGAATTAATCAATATTTTATCTAATCAGATGAACACACTCAATGCAGGGGTGGTAGGATACATGTGCATGAAACGTGTAACTGTTTTTGTGACATAAGTATCTAAAGTAGGTACCTACCCGCGATCAACTTTCGAATAAAAATAAGTATGACGCTTTCGTTGTAGGCGAATTTGAAAATTAACTGATACCATTACACATTACGTGAAACAAAAATTTTAATTTAAAATATAAATAAATTGACTTGTAAACTTTTGATTCCAAATTTATAATAGGAATGTATTTGAAATAAATTTAAATTTTACAGTCAAAATATAGTTCAATTGTGAGACTATATGTACCTACGTTAAAATGTTAAAAATATACGTTAAAACGTAGGCTTTCCTACCTTCTTAAATCTTACTTAGTGATAAATCACTGCAAGCAGTTGAGTAGTTTCAAAATATTAAACCCCTTTCTTCTGCAACAACACTGTATATAGATTTTTACAAATGTTGACAGATAGATGGAGCGTCAACCTAGTATGTCAACGATAAATTGATTTTATGTGTATATCTTTCTAATTGATATATTAAATTTGATATGAAATTTAAATATGAATTAAATATATTAATTAGAAAGATATACATATAAAATCAATTTTATCGAAAAATATTGTTGTTACGCCACCGGGATTCGAACCTGGATCTCTTTCCAAACCGAGGAAGGTGCATTATCCAACAGTACTTTTGACGACAAATTTTCGAACCTATATGTTACACTTTTTCAAATTAATACATCTATAGTTACATTATTTGAAAGCCATCTACTTTGTTTTTACGGATTCTCAAATCTTGTCGTCAAAAATACTGTTGTTGTAGCATAGTTGGTAATACATCGTCCCCGGATTGGAAAAGAGATCCAGGTTCGAATTCCGGTAGCGCAACAACAATATTTTTCGATAAAATTGATTTTATATATATATCTTTCTAATTTAATACATTTAACTTGTATTTAAAATATCACAGACCTATATTGTGAATAATTACATGTTCACAATAAGAATGTGTTATTTTTAATAATATATGTTTTTAGTTAGTTAATTTGATGTCCTAAAGAAGAAAATTGAATTTTCTGTAACCTTTTGGTGTATTAATTAATTAAGTGGTTTCAAACGGTTTAAATAATCTAAAAATGAATTTTAAATCGACAACAAAGTTGATTTTGGTAATATTAAAAATATTTTTGTTATAATTTAGCATACTGAAGAATGAAACTAAAAAATAAATAATTTTAAGTATTAATATTATTTAAATAATTAGACAAAATGCATTGCTTAAACCACTATTTATTAATTATTTAACATGTTTCAATACCTATAATATCTTCTTCAGGAAATATGTATACTGAAATTAAAAATACAAGCATAATTTGTTTTCATATTAGTTTCTACTTAGTTACCCACCACTTTATAGTTTTGTTTTTATCTATGCTTGTATTTTTAATTTCAGTATACATTGTTTCCTGAAGAAGATACCAGTGGCGTGCAGTAAGTATATACAATCATATATAATATATGAAATACAATATATGTATTTTCGTTTAACCAACGTCTTTTGACAAAATAAGTACGCCGTTTATACGACCCTATCATGTATTTATTTGTAATTTTAGAATACTATTGATAGTGTTTTGAAATTTAAAGTTTTAACGTAAAATATTACCTTCTTACCCATATAAAAAATGTATGAACATTTTTAAGAACACTTTCTATGACTGAACATGATTAATTTATTGTTTGTAAATCCTTCACGTAACAACTAAAATAAATAATTATCTATATTAAAGGTTGCTTGATTGCTTTTCGTTTTTCCCAAATCAAAAACTAATCCATGCACTCAATTTAAAGAACAATCATGAAATCAATGCGTTTAAACAGTTTCCGTTTATGTAAATCCAATTATTTAATTTATATTTGTTTCCCAGAATTTTTAGTAATACACAACTTTTTTGCTTGTATGCACTGCACGCCCCTGGAACAAGTATTTTGTCTAATTATTTATATAAAATTAGGCCACAAAGTAATTTTGTTAATATTGAAGAATTATTATTATTACTTTAATATATCCGCGGCACCGAGTTTGACGTTCTTATTGTAATCCTTGTATCGAATCCTTGGCCCCTCCCACCCCCCACCCCCTCTCCACCCCGTGACCACGCCCTTCCCCTTCTCCGTTACCCGCGGCTCGGTAATCGGTACGAAAATAATTCTCACTGAAAAGGGCTCGATCCATTTCGTATAAATTATGGGTCATAAATTTGTTATGTTTGTGTTTAGTAATAAATTATGATTTATACAACTTAGCAATTTATATACCTATACTTGTTTATAATTATTTTTTTGTTTAGTTTACGAGTCTAAGTACTACATTTATGATTGTCTTACGTCTATTTCAATCAAGTGAACGTTGGTAGGTTTTAAATGACACAATAAAATAATATAAGTATAGAATGTAAGAGATGGTGACTGTCTCCTTAAAAAGACCCAGGTCTGTAACAATGTATTAATATTAATTGTGTAGCTGACTAATTACCAGGGGCGTGCAATGCATACAAGCAAAAAGCTGTGCATCACTAAAAATTCTAGGAAACAAATCATTTATTGCTATTACAATTCCTAGCCACCCTTTTACTCTATTGTTCTATTCAAGCCATATAATTGCTACCTACTGAATTGAAAATTCTACTCGAATCGTATAATAAAAATAAAATGGATCAGCTGATCTATGTTGTACGGAGTCCTTACTTATGCTGTTTCCTAACATAATGACATTTGATAGGTTTTGAACTTGACTTCGAGCTGATCGAAGCATCTACTTCCTCATTTACTAATTCGCAAATTTTACTACCTTACTAAACGTGTAGTTTTCACGATTGTTCTTTATGTTCGAGGATAATGCATTTTTATAATTTATTTATTATAGATTTATTTTACTTAAAGACGTCGATTAAACGGAAGTTTATAAACCTATGTGTAATGCAGCATTTAGTATATTATATGGAATGCATTATATAACACCATGGTAACAGCATAACCTAAGTTTATAACTACTGCACGCCACTGCTAATTAGCTAACTCACCATCATTCAGTTTTCCAGCGGGGCTAGTCAGAGGGAATATGAGCCACAATTTTCGTCTAATCCACATTCATACATCTTCTAACGGGACCATCTTTCTGTATCTGTCAAGTCTTCCGCGGACGTCCTCTATTTCTGGTGCCATTAATACTCACGTTGTACTTCTCACCGCCATTTTCTCATCAATTTCACAAGACCAAACCATTTAAGCGACCCTTTCTTAACCCCGTTCACTTATAATCAGCTTTTAACTAATAATTTGATCAATCTGTATCTACTCTATCATTAATGAATTTGTCACAAAATTCAAACTATACTCGTTTCACTCACACATTAGTATCAAATACAAATAGCAATTCAGAGTTCGGAGTGCAACGATGTTGACGAGTCCAGAAGCGAGCGAGACGGGCCGGCGGTCGGTGGCACTAGCTGCGTTCAGCACTGTGCGTCGCGGCGTGTGTTTGACAATGGTGATTTCAGTTTGATAGGTGTATCCAATTCTCTATACTTCTATCTTCCTAAATACTTATTGGCTCAGCATCCATGTCTTAATTTTGGTGATTCTGTTGATATTTCTGTCTTGCTAAATCTTCATCAGGTTGACCATCGCTGATCACACCGTCCTCTTCCTTATCCTCTGCTACGCATCCTCCGGTATTTGTAATTAGAGAACCAAGGTAATCAAACAATTAATGAAATTAAAAATATACCTGTTCGATGAACTGATTTCTTTAAAATACCGTTATAATGTTTATAGTAGCTAAGTTTTAATTAAGTCATCCCTTAAATAATGTTTTTTTGTTAATTACACAAATTAGAAGTCGGAGAGGGATGGGATAATCTACCTGCATCTGGTAAAATTACTATCTGCTATAACAGCAGGTAGTAATCTATTCTTAGTACAATTTTTGAAGAGTGCAGTTTGATTTTAACAGTTATTTTTTCAAGCATATTCGGCATATTTTGCTTTATGAGTTCAATAAAGACAAGAACGCAACGGAAAATGCAAGTAATATTAATGCAGTATATGTGTGGCCAGTATCAACGGTGGTTCCGGTAATTCCGAGCCGGAAAGATGAGTCTCGTCCTGGAAAATCTGTAAAGCTCGACGAGGACGTCCTGCAAACGCTGGTGGAATAAAATCCCAAGTTTTGATTTCGTCAATCAATTATTCATCGACACCTGGGTCAAATTAGGTCAGTGGGTTCCTCACAAACTTTCAGAGCCTAATCGCGTGCAGAGAGTGAATATTTGCTCTGCTGTCACGTCTCAAGAATGACCCTCGTTTGGAAACGACGTCCCACCCACCATATTTACCGGACATTGCCCTATCTGATTAATATTTATTTGGACGGAAAAATATGAATTCTGTGGACGAGGTCTGAACAGTACCGAAGGAGTATTTTTCGTCACGGACAAGTGAATTTTGTGCAAGTCTACCAGAAAGATGGAAGAGCATTGCAGAAAATGAAAATGAAGAAAATATTTTAGATTAAAAATTAACTTTTTTTATCTTGATTTTGAAAAATAAAAATACCGCATTATTTATGGGATGATCTAATGTTTAATATTAAAAATTATTCTTCATCGTCTTAATTTCAAAGGTCCAAACCTGAGAATAAAACTGCTACAACAGTATATAGAATTACCTAAGTGCATCTCTTGATTAACTGTTTATATATGTATATATATATTTTTTTTTTGTACATTGATCATTGCACTTTGCTTACTGCTATATCGGAGGAACACTGTCTGCTATAATACAGTGAATTACTAGTGTAGCAGGCAGGGTATCCAAATATATGTATTACTTTCTTATTGATATGTTGTATTTACTTTGCCAAATTTTATATGCATACTCTCGGTACATTTGTCTGATATTTGAAATATTACGCAACACTTATAGTAATCAACTAGGTGAAAATGTATACTTAATGAATATTAATTTGGAAGAGTAATACGTCAGACCGTTAGACATTATTTATCAATGTAAGTACATAATGCATAAAAAATTAAACCTAATAAATGTATTATTATTATTAATTTACATTTATATACACTTAACATGATTGCCAGATCCCAAGAAGTTTTTCGTGATGCATTCTCAGCTCTAGACAAAGTATAGCGAATCAAGAGACTAATTGCAGCAAGCTGAAAATTACTCCTTTGAGACAGTTAATCAATTTTTACATATCTCAAATCTCTATTAACAAACATACACAAATAGTCGGAAAAAAAACGCAAAAACTTGTATAGTGAGTGTTAAACAGGTATTTTTAAAATTTAATTTATATTTATTTATTAAGAAGAAAAATAAGGAAAAAAACAACAAAATATAATGCAATATTTGAACTTGAGAAATTAACACCCTACCTCGATTTTATAAGGATAATACATATTTTAACAAGTTTAAATAATACAGTACAATTTAATTTAACACACACACGCACAGGCTGCTCACTCATTGGTGTTGGGTCTGAAGTCTTGACTTTGTGTGTATTTATATTGAAGGGGTGACCACGCTGTGAACATACGTTCGGTCTGAGTTTATTAGTCAGAATTTAATTGCGCCTTTGAACTGTCTGTGTTGCTTAACGTTTTTTAATGTATTTAGTAGGAATATTTTTGTGCTCTATTGTGCACTAGATTGCTATTTGTCTGAGTTTCTGTTATTTTTGGAATTTCCATGTAGTTTAGAATGTTTATAGCGTAGATCTGGACAATGTCCAGTATCCCCAGACTGTTGAAATGTATATTCGAGCTTGTTCTCACTGTTGATTTGAATATAACCTTAAGTCATATTTTTTGTGTTGAAACCAGAGGGTTTTTGGACAGTTTTTGTAGTACCACTATCGCTAGTCATGGTAAAAAACCAAGCTTTTGAACCGGTTAAACAGTTTAAATATAAGGGAATAAATATGACAAGGATTAATGATATCCAATAAATAGCAGGATAAAATCAGGAAACCCTCGGTTCTTTGCTTTACTTTATTGCTATCATCAAAGTTGTTATCATAAAATTTGAAGCTTAAACTATGCACAGCACTGATACAACTGGTGTGAGATATTTTACTTAAGCACAAGAAAATAGATTGCAGATCTTAATAACCATAAAATAGTGAAGATTTATTCTTGATAAATAAATGTAAAAATAAGATTATTTTAAATATTTATTGCAAACTTTACATTGTATTATTTATTAATTTCAACCATTCTCGTATGGTGCTAAAATAAAAACATGAATTTCGGTGCTGTAAACTCAGTGTACATGTAGACTTTTGCAAATTTTAAATCGGATAAATATGAATATTTTACATTTATTACTTATATTAATCATTAAAATAAAAAATGAGAAAAAACATTGAACATCACGAACGACAGTATCCATAAAACATGAATAACTCGGCCAGCGCACGCTCCGCCACTGCCACTAAAGTGACGATCGGCATCTGCACGTACACATAGGTACACGTTTTGACAAACTCACGTCAGGTTCTTCGAAAAAATATTTTTTATTGTTGCGTATGGTAAATACATATATATTATAATTATTTTATCCAATACATAAATTTATTATATAAAATATGAACTCTGTATTTAATATATTTACAGAGATTTTCACATACTTAGAGGCAATGTCAACTCAGCTTACGTCATCGGAGGGGAACTTACTTAGTTACTTTATTTGACATCTTGATGAAGGAAATTGTATTTTCCGATACCTGTTGGTGTATTAAATTTAACTTGCAAGAGTGGTTTAAAACAAAGTTATAAATAATTTACTTCGAACATTTTTTCGGTGAATAATTCTTTTCTGTATGTCTTTCTAATTGATTAATTTAATTTGTATTAAAAATATGACAAAACTATGATCTGAAACTGTAACTTCACAACAAAAACGTATTTTTATTAAACATTATTTAAGTGGTTAGAGTTTTCATCAGCTTGTGAAATATCCAAAATATGTATAGTATGAATATTCAAATTTAACAAATCGACCCCTTAGAATAATAAGGTTCCAACTAACATTTTGGGCTAATTTGAGTTATTGCGTGAAAAGGGTTCCAAATGCATTATTCTTTATTTCTTCCATACACACCAACTCAATATTTCAATTTATGGATCATTATTGTTAATTTACAATGTTCTTATTTATTTTTTATTTTCTTCGTCTCACAGTGGTCATCGATAATACTGAAAATAAGTTAAGACCTTGAAACTGATCATATCTGCATACTCAAAACAAAATATACATGAATATATGTTAAAATCAATCACCACTTTTGAGCTCATTATCTCAAAATAGTTATTATTATTATTATTATTATTATTATCTCATTATCTCAAGTTTCAGATGGAAATGAGGGGTCGAGATGTCAACTTAAAAAATTCAACAGATTTTTTTTTTAGATATTATGTCATTCTTTGTGAAACTTAACGCTGAAAAAAACATATGTCATCATAACTATTGACTCTAGAACCCCCGATTTCCTCAAAAGTTTTCCTCCAGTGATCTCTATTTTGCAGCATTTCTTTCTAGTTTTAAATTTTTAACCTTTACCACACCATGATATAAAATACCTGAATGCAACCATGCTGTCAACAGGTGTTACCGTAAATAACTGTTTTTAAAAAATGTTTTTATTAGCTTAAATGACTTTAATGGCACGAATTTACTCTAAATATTGAGCATTCAATTTTGAGAAAATGATTAATAACATAATTTAGAGCACTCATTAAGTCCTATACAATGTATCCTTACTTCATATCTCTCTTCATTTAATTAGTGAGAGAGAGAGACAATTATATTTATATGTTTGTTGTTCTTTTCACTGTCAAAATAGTGTGTGATCTCTGTCTTTCATATCACAAATGGTATTTTTACCAACGGATTGAATGGATAAAATAATTGTTTTTGTACGATTCCCTTTTCATAATTGGGTTTTTACTAGTCATAACTAAGTGCTAATATTTTCTTTAGGATTATCTAAAATATGAATTTAACGTTGCATGTATTTACCGAAATATTATAGGTTTAATTATGATGGTAGACCAGTGTTACTGCATGATTTGGGAAGGGTTAAAGCAGATATGTCTTTGAGGACATTGTCGCTCCATTAGATTCTGTGCCTTGTTGATCGTATCGCTTTCGGTCATATTTTATTTAACCAAACTTTGAGATGCTCACTACAACATCAAAAAATATATTACTCTTCCTGATTTATTTATCAAGAATGAACGTATTAAAATGTTTTAATTATTTTTTTCTAAAAGAAAGTTGTAGAGGCTGTACCGCTCTGTTTCATTCACTACTCTACACGTGAAGAATGACAAAAACCGCTGTTCACACGAAGTGTTGATTTGAAATGGTATAAACAATACGATGCATGACTTCCGTGCACCCTTAATTGAGAATATGCAAGCGATGTAGGTACTTAATCAAATCAATTTCAAATATACAGAAGAATCAAAGTAATGTTCGTTTTTTTATATTTATCAAAAACGTTATAATCCCACAATTAATTAACGTCATACCAACCTTAAAATCTTATATGTACATATTTCAGAATATTCGTGTATAAGAATATATATGTCCATTATTATGAAAGTGGTCCAAGTCAAGAAATTGAAATAAATAATACCTATAATATGAGGCAAATTGTAACAGTTGTGAAAAATTTGAAGCGTTATATTCAATGTATTGTTACGACTTACGACGTTCGACGTTATTCCTCTAGTGTTTATTTTGATAATATATTATAATAAATCATTTCAAACTTAACTTTTTTTATTTCCTTAAGATAAATTATTAATCTAGTAGACTTAATAAATTTTGAAACATTGTGTCGTGTATTATATGAATATTTTTTAATCAGATTAAAGAAACATGACTTAGACCACTTTCATAATAATGGCCACATATTATCATCTGTGTTGGTCTCTCACGACTGAAATTGGCGATCTCCATGAATTACCGCTTTCTTGACTCTGCTCCTCCAGTTTTCTCAGCATCCTGCAGATCTTAGGGCATAGATCTCTACTTGGTCGGTCCAACGGGTGGGGGATTTTCCTTTTCCTCTTCGTACTTCGAGGTGGCTCACCACAACGAGCTTCCCTTTTTGCAAGATGGCTAAAAAAATGACTGATTCGTTTTAGGCAAATGGTTAAGAGTCTGTCCTTAGAATTGTTCTAAGGATACAATAAAGGGCTTACAAGATTTTTTTCACAGCACATAACGTAGGCCTATCAGGATGTTGCATGAGTGTTGGTGGAAGATGCGGACGAGGGAATTTTTAAAAATATATTATTCTAAGATTTTCTATAATTTTCTACAAGGTAAATTGTATTATGATACGTACAGATACGGCACTGGAATTTAACTAACTAACTTACCGTCATGCCGTTTCTCTGCGGAGGTAGGCATAGAGGATAGAGCGACATAATTCTCGCATCCATCCACATTCATACATATTCTCATACAAAATCGCCGATTGTTGAGGCTTCTAACAGAACCATCCTCTAGTATCTGGTTTACCTGGTCGTGCTAAGACTTTCGCAGACGTTCTCTATGTCTGGTGCCATCAACACTCGCGTCATATATTTTTCTTACCATTCTCTCCTTATTCATCCGTTTCGGAACGGATAAAAAATTCTACTTATAATTAGCTACATACTTGTATAAAGAATGAATGTATAGTTGACTAGGATTCTGGAATTTATTATACCTACATTAAGAGTGGAATTTTTTCAAAATTTTCGAAAAATATAAAAATGTAATTATAGTTAATGACAATATTTGTAAAATTGAATTGAATATGTGTTTTGTGTAGCCTTACTACACTTATGTTTGGAGATGGAACACTGGAATTTAGTGTACCCAAATTAATTAACTAATTAACTGATTATATCATATACACTCCTTCTCTATACACGAGTCCTACTCTCATAGAGAAGAAATAAATGTTAAATGAAATATCTATATGATAATTTAAAATGTATTATATTTTTTAATATAAAAAAAAATTGAAAAAATAGTAATCAAAGAATAGAATTGAATGTGTGATTAAAGTAAAGTATGTATGGATATCTAAATTTATTGATCCCATATTACTAACAATAAAAAAAATAGATGAAAATGCGTCTTCTATATGGTCGTTTTGTAATAAATATAACTTTTCTAAATTTTAGTTTCAATCTTTTGGAATGCGAATAGCCACCCCCATAATTCAAGATCTTTTTTATTTAGGGGTAGAATCTTATCAAACAAATAAAGAATATTAAATTTCAAGTTATCCATTGATGATTGTAGCCTTGTAAACTTTTTTGTGGAACCATTTAACCCCGAAAGTCTCTCACGCATTATTTCGATACGTGTCTCTTTTTGACTAGTCTGCCATATCAAATTTAATACGATTAATAAATAATATGAATTGATCTGATCAATCGCGTACCGATAGAACCTAGCAAAAGATTTATTTTGAAAATCACTCTTCTTTCGCGCCTTATCCGTTCAATGGACGTTGGCTATTATCACATTGTTCACCGCAGTCTAGAAAAGCTCTACAGCAGACCGTTGCCGTAAGTTCTTCAGCCATATTTTCCTTACTCTAGCACTCTTTCTCTACATCATAAGGTGTAATATTCTCTGGATGTCTCATTACATTTTGGATTTTTATTGTTTTAAATACTTATTTTCCTTATTCATCAGATCCATAAAAACATTCTACAAATTCTGAAATAAAATGCTTTAACACATAATAAATTGATGTTATATTTCCCGTTTCCAAATCATAGATTGTAAGAGCGACACGAAGTAGTATGAGATCATTACTTCGGTGTAGAATTATGGAAAGAAGGCAGCGTTTTCGCAGCCTTTGATGTTGAGTGTTTTAAAAATAAGTTAATTTGATAAAATATTCATGTAATTCTTTTGTGTCGTTGATATTGTAAATTTACTTCAATTTATTATACATAAAATTAAAGCGAAAATACTAAATGTTTTCTTAAATATGAATTAAATATATTAATTAGAAATATATACATATAAAATCAATTCTATCGAAAAACGTTGTTGTTGCGCCACCGGGATTTGAACCTGGATTTCTTTCCTAACTGGGGAAGGTGCATTATCCAACTACATTTTTAGCGACAAATTTTCGAACCTTTTTACTTTTTTTCCCATGTTTTAAATAATTACAACTTCACAATAAGAATGTGTTTTCCTAATAATAAAGTTGTTTCAATGTGTCCAAAATTTAATAAAAATGAATTGATAATTCTGGCGTCTGCTATCAGATTACTCAAAGGTATTTGAGATTCTGTAAAAATAAGGTAGATGGCTCTTTCAAATAATGGAACGGTTCGAAAATTTGTCGCTAAAAACATTGTCGCTGTAGCATAGTTGAATTATGCACCTTCCCCGGTTAGGAAAGAGATCCAGGTTCGAATCCCGGTGGCGCAGCAACAATAATTTTCGATAAAATTGATTTTATATGTATATCTTTTTAATTAATTTATTTAAAATATCACAGACCGTATGTTCTGAATAATTACAACTTCACAATGAGAATGTGTTCTCCTAATAAATATTATGTTTGCGATATTCGCTGTTTCGAAGGGTAAATTAAGAAATTTGCACCTAAAGTGGAGAGGGCTAATATTTTTATCGCGCAGTCCGAGATTAGCATCGAGAGAAATAATATTCACGCGACTTTCGACGTTGTTCCTTATAAGGATAACAAATGTTGCGGTAGCCGACTTTCGTATTAGCGGCCGCAATCGCACAGCGTATGTAGAATAAATATTGGAAAAAAATTGGAATCGCGCCATTGTTGTTCGGCTTTGGAATTGTTCAATGAGATAGCGGAAAAAAGCTTGGGAGAATCCCAAATTAAAAAAGTTTTCCGAAGTTATATATTATATTATTATATCCTCCGCAAAAAAGGCTCACTGCGATACTCGCAAGCCTGGCGTGCTAAGCCGCTGGCATTTCTCGCTTTTTTCACGCCACACTGTGTGATCACACAGTGTGGGGCGGAAAGATATGTACGTTAAAATTAAAATTAAATTAAACATAGGTACCTATATATAATTATTTAAATTAGACATGTTGTTGCCTGTCCAGGCGTTCGACTAGATCAAATACTATTGAATTCTCTTGATATATAATTATTTATTGCGAATATGGCGATTTCTCGTATTTTTACACAGACCATCAAATGAATGAGGAGAGAATGGTAAGAAAGATATATGATGCAAGTGTTGATGGCACCAGAAATAGAGGACGTCCGCGGAAGACTTGGCGCGACCAGGTAAACCAGTTAATGGAGGATGGTTCTGTTAGGAGCCTCAACAATCGGCGAGCTTGTATGAGAAGGCGTATGAATGTGGATGAGGCGAGAATTGTGTGTCAGGACAGAAGAGTGTGGCGCTCTATCCTCTCTGCCTACCCCCGCGGGGAAACGGCGTGATGGTAAGTAAGCTAGTAAGTAAGTAAATGAATAGACGTAAAATAAAGTGTACATATATGAGATGGGTTTGGATCATTAGTTGCGGGACGAGGGGTATTCTACACACATTATTTTTGGAAACATAAATCCGATAGTTTATGACACATTTATGCAACAGTAAAAGTATTTACTATTAAAAAATTAAATCTTTGTGTAAACAAAACGTATTTTTTACATTAATGCATATTATATTGTCAGCGCTTAAATTTTAGTTCCAATTGAATCATGCATTAAAAAAAAGTCGCGGAACAATTTGATTGCGTATGTTGAACACGTGTGTAACACCAAAATGAAAATATTTAAACAAGGAATTTCCGTTAGTTCATGGCTATATATTTGATACTGATTTCAAAAATGAAAAAATATATATACCGTCGCAAGTAATAAGATTTTTATTTTAAAGTTTTGATTCTTCACCGTAATAATTTTACATTTTTTAAATCACCGCAGGAAAACACTTTTTTGTAAAAATCCAAAAAAAAACACCATATTCATCATTTATTTTTTGTATCCGTCATGTGACGGGTTTTTATATAATATATATGGGGAACTTGTAACGACTGCTATCTCATATAATTTTCCATTTAAATATTATTATAAATAACCAGTCATATTGTTGGTCAATAAAATCTATTCAAATACAATAGAATAATATTTTAAAATATTATGTTGATATGATACTCATTCAAAATTATTGACAAGTTAGAAGTCTGCTTTTGTTTAAAATGATTGATAGAAATAAAATATATTACATTATTTAATTCATACGTTTCATAATTACGTAGTATTTTGCTCTTAACTCTTAATATATATTTGTTGTTTGTTTTATATTGCTATTCGAACGGTTGGCCCACCAGGTCGACGTTATGACGACGATGTTAATGATGAATAATGTCATAACCGTTTTATCAGCATTTTTCCGAAACACCCGGCGTTTATTATTTTCCCACGGAGAAAACTTCGTATGTGATTTCTCTCATATGAAATATATTGCCAATCTGGTGGCGGGCACCGAGCAGAAAAAGCTCTAAATCGTGCGAGATATTTTATTTTACACCCGCAAAAAGGTGATGGCTAATTTGTTATACATTAAAAATAAAATGGTTTCATATTTTGCCCATCCTAGAATTTAATAAAAGAAACGATATGTAATACGTTTGTTACGCGTGCCAGCTAAACGCTTCAAGGGGAACAATTGTTTATTCCTAATGGCGAACAGTGCCTCAGAGACTTTATTTAAGAAGAAACTAAAAACGCACCTTTTCAAAAAATCCATAAATGAAAATAACGATTTGTAATATAAAAAAAAAAAAACGTTAATAATAGAACTATAAACAGTTTATGTGTAAAGCGCCCTTGAGATGAAAGTTTTTACGAAAATGGCGCTATAAAAATTACCATTATGATAATTATTATTATCCCGAGTGGGAGGTATGTTCAGCATCGCCTATTTACACGAACACAACTACCACAGTATGAAATTTGTCACGTAAATATAACACTAGCTTGTTGGTGTAGTGGTCGGGCGGTTCGCGCGTCGTTCCAGGAGACCAGCAAGATTGTCCAATTTTCATAATACAAGCGTTTAGCTTAGTCTGATGATATTAAGAATATTGATGTGACATGTATTCCGTGTACGCAGATATATTTTTTTTATATAAAAAATATTTCTCGAATATTAACCCTTAGCATGAAGCAAGAAACATTCAGGCTAGAAGCCTACCAGAACAGTATTGCGTTGATTAAATCCGATTTGTAGCTTGTATAATGATATTGACCTTTACCATACCATGATATAAAATACCCTAACGCAGCCATGCTGTCAACTCGTGTTACCGTAAATAACAGTTAGAAAAAATGTTTTTATTAGCTTAAATGGCTTTAATGGCACGAATTTACTCTAAATATTGAGTATTTAATTTTGAAAAAATGATTAATAACATAATTTAGAGCATTCATTAAATCATATACAATGTGTCCTTCCTTCTTATCTCTCTTTATTTAATTAGTAAGAAAGAGACAATTATATTTGTATGTTTGTTGTTCTTTTCACCCTAAAAATTGTGTGTGATCTCTGTCTTTCATATCACAAATTGTATTTTTAATTATTAATTTTACAACGGATTGAATAGAAAAAATAATTGTTTTTATACGATTCCCTTTTCATAATTGGATTTTACTAGTCGTTCTTAAGTGTTAATATTTTCTTTAAGATTATCTAAAATATGAATTTTATGTTGCACGTATTTACTGAAATATTACAGGTTTAATTATGGTGGTAGACCTGTGTTACTGCATGATTTGGGAAGGGTTAACACCACAAATAGGTTGGCAATATTCTCCAATTCATAAATAAGGTAAAATAAAACATTTACAAACTTTTTCTTGAAATTGTTTGTTAGTGCTATACACATATAAATATAAATAAACTATTAATTTTAGATGCACAATACTTATATGTTATATGTGTCTAAATAAATAATTTGTTTATAATTATTATTATGTTCCTATACTTATTAAATTATTTATTTATTTATTCCTAATATAGTGCTTACCAGGAGCGTGCAGTGCATACAAGCAAAAAAGCTGTGCATAACTAAAAATTCTGGGAAACAAATATAATTTAAAAATTGGATTAACATTAACGAAAACATTATTTTGCAATTAGTGCCATCTGTGTACCAATAAAGACTTTAATTGCTTAGTTCTAAAAACTCACCGCTATACTCATGTACCATATTGTGCTATTTACATTACTCAGTTCTGTCTTTAAGCTAGTGAATTACTCAAGTCATATAAATGGCTATTTACTGAATTGAAAATTCCTTTCGATTAATCCGTTTTGTATGGAGTCGTTACCTATACTGTTTATTAACAGAATAACATTAGGTAGGGTTACAACTGCGTGCAAATCATTTAAGTGTCTACTTCCTCTTTTACTAATTCACGAATTTTACTATATTACTGTTTTTAACCTGTTAATTCCATGATTGTTCTTTAAATTTGGTGCATTGATTGGTTTTTGATTTGAGAAGAACAAAAGCAATTGGCATCACTATTTCTTATGTTAACCTTTAATAAAAATAATGATTTCCTTTAGTTATTACGTAAAGTATTTTCAAACAATAAATGAATCATGTTCAATCATATAAAGTGTTCTTAAAAACGTCCATACATTTTTATATGGGTAAGAAAGTATTTTTTTACGTTAAAAACTTTAATTTTAAAAACACTATTAACAGTACTCTAAAATTATAAATAAACACATGATAGGGTCGTATAAACGACGGATTTATTTTGTCCAAAATCGGTGGTTAAACAAAAGTACATATATTATATATAATTGTATAATATCATTGGCAACAGAATAACATAAATCTATACCTAGAGATTACAGAATCTCAAATTAGGTAGATGGCTCTTTCAAATAATGGAACGATTAAATGTATTAATATCAAAAAGGTAACATATAGGTTCGAAAATTTGTCGCTAAAAATACTGTCTCTGTAGCATAGTTGGATAATGCACCTTCCCCGATTAGAAAAGAGATCCAGATTCGAATCCCGATGGCGCAACAACAATATTTTTCGATAAAATTGATTTTATATGTATATCTTTCTAATTAATATATTTAATTTATATTTAAGATATCACAGAGCTATGTTCTGAATAATTACAACTTCACAACAGGAATGTGTTCTCGTAATAACTAATTTATTAGTACAATTGCTCGTAAACTGTGCCCGTCTCAATACAGAACGTCTCTAGTGAGACGGGCACAGTCCAAACACATTTTTACATTTGTATTATATAGTTACAATAAATAAGACTAGCGTTTAGTTTGGTTTTAAAATAGTTAAAATATTGATGTGACATGTATTCCGAGTACACTCCTCAATTTAAAAATTAAAACATACAAAAATTTTTATATAATTAAATTGTTAACTTTTTTTTATTAACCACTTAATAAATTAAAATACATCTACCGGTTTCGAAAAATATATTTTTCTTCTTCAGGATGTCATTAACTAATCGTAAAAATATGTTATTTTTCCTTTAACGTAACATATCTATTATTTTGATAAAATTTTGGGATTATCTATTTTGGATGTAAACGGTGCAGGTTATAAATAAAATAATTTGGAATTGTTAAAGATAAATAAAGCATGTAAAACTAATCAAAAAATTATAAACAACCAATTAAATTTAACCACTTATTCTAAAAATTTTTCCTAAAAATTATTCTAGTAATTTTGTATCAAGTAACAATTTAAGTAGGTACTAAATTTATTTTATAAATAATTTAATGGATTTTAACCACAAAGTTGATTTTGCTAATCTTAAAAATAATATTTTATTTAGAAAACTCACTGTATCTATTGTTGATTACCGTAAAATATTTCATTTATATTTTTATTTGTTAACTTTGTTTTATTTACCACTTATCGAGTACCACACATTTTTTCTTCAGGATGTCAATACTAACTAAAAACATATATTATCGCTTCTTTGCCAGAATCTATTTTTAAAAAAATAATAATAATTTAAAAAATATTTTTTGTACCTCACTCAAATTGTTACTTAATACAAATTTACTCGAATAATTTTTAGAATGGGACTCGTAGTTAAATTTCAAAATTAATATTTAATTTATTAATTTGATTGGATGGGTGGTCATATCGTGCAACTTGAAAGATATCGGAATACAGACATCATACCCGCCAGTCAAAGAAATTTATTTTAAAATTAAACATGAATTATATTAAATTATTTTAATATATAAATACATATAACGTATACGTCACGCTGAATAAATTTAATGCAGGTATATATATACAAATAATCTGACACGCTTTTGTGGCAATTTCGCCTAATTTTCCGTTACTGGCTGACGTCAGCTACAGGGTGGGGTAACGTCCACCGGGCGGCGTGCACGCGAGGAACCGCCACCGTAAGAATGTTGACGCGGTGCAACCACTCGGCAACTGCAACAACAAATGCATTTATTTTTGATTAACTGCAGTATAGCTGGACTCCTCGACAGGCTGGTGCAATTCTTTTGGCGAAATAAAAATTAAAAAAAAATTATTATGTATTATTTCACATATTTACTATTTGGATTTTTATAGATGTTCACTGAATGCAGCGGAAATGACATCACTTAGGCGTATACGTGGCAGATCCATGTATGAAAGAGTAAAGAATGAAGAAATAAGGAAAGAATGTAAACCTGATCTCAGTATAGTGAGTAAAATTAAGAAAGGATCACTTAGGTGGTTTGGTCATATGGATCGAATGAATAAGGAGAGAATGGTAAGAAATATATATTTTAGAACACATTCTTATTGTGAAGTTGTAATTATTCAGAACATAGGTCTGTGATATTTTAAATATGAAATAGATATATTAATTATAAAGATATACATATAAAATCAATTTTATCGAAAAATATTGTTGTTGCGCCACCGGGATTCGAACCTGGATCTCTTTCCTAACCGGGGAAGGTGCTTTATCTAACTAAGCTACAGCGACACCATTTTTAGCGACAATTTTCGACCCTATATGTTACCTTTTTGATATTAATACATTTAATCGTTCCATCATTTGACAGAGCCATCTACCTTATCCCGGTGGCGCAACAACAATATTTTTCGATAAAATTGATTTTATATGTATATATTTATAATTAATATATTTAATTCATATTTAGAAATATATATGACGCAAGTGTTGATGACACCAGAAGTAGTGGACGTCCGCGGAAGACTTGGCACGAACAGGTAAACCAGATACTGAAGGATGGTCCTGTTAGAAGCCTCAATTATCATCGAGCTCGTATGAGAAGATGTATTGTGTACCGATACTATTTCATTTCTTATACATAAAATAATTTAACAGTAAACAAATCTATGTAAAGGTGTTTTTTTTAGAGCTACTAAGTGAAAAAAAACTCGAAAAAATAATGGTATTGGCTTTATTTGAAAGATAATTTTATGGCATTAGTGTTTAAATATGATATCACCCGCGTTGCAGCCTACTGTAAGGGGAACGAACTCCTCCTGAAAGCTACAAAATTTTTTCAAATAACATTCTCAAGAAAATTTAACAACATTAATTTTTCTTACACAATAGACAGCACTCATCTAGAAAATAAAAGCGATGTTAAAGTCCTAGGAATAATCCTCGATAGCAAACTTCTTTTCAAAAATCACATTGGCCAAATTACCTCCAAGGCCTATAGAATGCTAGGATTCATACTTCAAACCTGCAAACACTTCCAAAATCCATATTGCTTCAAAATACTGTATTACGCATTCGTTCGTAGTAGCATCTCAAATCGGGAACCCATGGCAGATTACATATATTGCGAGATTAGAACGAATGCAAAATAAGTTTCTTCGATATCTTAATGTTAGATCTAATCTATTATTCAACTCCTATTTAGATGCAGCAAACTTCCACAATATGAAAACACTAGAACATCGAAGAACACGTGCTGACCAAATACTTATCTTCAAACTACTGCTAGGCCATATTGACTGTCCCAGTCAATTATAATTAATATCTTTCCACATACCATCAGATCGACCCGGCAGTCTGCACTCTTCCACATTCCTAGAAGTAGAACATCTTACATACAAAATTCATTCATTCAAATACCATAATGAGAAATTTATAGAAATTGATTTTTTCAACATTAGCCTTACTACGCTCAAAGGGTTATTTTTATGAACCACCACAATCTCAATTTAGGCCAATCATTCTACTTATAAACACATCTTGCTCTCCCTTTACCGCAACAATAGTTGCAACCTCCCCACCCTTTCTCCCTTTTTTTTCTTTTCATTTATTTTCTGCATCTAAACATACTTATGTATCTAAATAATTTTGTGGATTTTCATTAATAGTAAGTATCACATGATAAATAGTTATCATGTTAGTTATAATATGTTTACACTGTAAAATTAAATTAAATTAAATGATTTCGTACATATGGACGCTGCAGCTGGGTCGAATAAAGCGCAATCTGTAAGTCTAATTTTCGACTTTGTGGAGCAGCTGGGGCCGTATATCGGCAATGACGCGACGAATGTTGGTTTACAAGTTACAAAACTTTACTATTATGCATTGTGTGTGTCATTGTTTTGAATATTTCGTTCCAGGACAAAAATGTCCCTTCCTGTCACGATGACAGATTGTCAAAGACGCCATCTTATTTGAATTTCAAATTATACTACATTAGCCTATAACGGGAGAATTTCTCCCTCACTTTATGATAGATCGACCATCCATGGAGAAACACCTTAGGTATGCGATAAGGCGTGATGATGATGATGATATTTTTTACTGTGAAAAGGACTATCTCTACAATTACATGGAACCTTTAATTCGGCTGTTCATCGACTCAATTTTTTTTTCCAATTCCTTAGAGTCTACGATACTCTGAGTACTCTACATGCGGCCAGACCGCCAAATCTACTGCTACAAGTGCATCAGCGCTAATCACTTTGACACTTTTTCTAACTACCTTATTATAATAAACATATGTGTTTTATATTAATACATGAATTGGAAGGGTAAAAAATTCTGATAAAAAACCTTCTAAACACAACTCGCAATATATACAGGTTTTTATAAAAAATGTTTTTTCACCATTTTGACGTGAAACGTCATGGCGCCAGGTCAGCTCGCTCTATGGGGAGGCTTCAAGAGCCTCAGCCGTCACAACCCGTTTAACCGGATGCTCCTAAACGGGATTGTACGGATAACTCAGCGGCTAGTGATAGTGCAGGAGCTAATTGTATAAGTGAGGTTATGACATTTCTACTGTTTTAATTTCAATAAAAATAGTGCGGTTATATGAACTAATGTTCAGACAAAAATTAATAATTCTTTTTATTTTAATGCCTTAACCGGACGTCAGAGACGTTGACTATCACGCTACCTGCCATTACTTTGTTTATTGAGTTTCGAAAAAGTTTCACAGCAGGTTTGTCTTACGTTATTCAGCTATGATATTCTCCTTCTTCCAGGGCCCCGATATCCAGCAATTATTTCCTGCATTATGAGTTGCAGAAATTGATACTTAACTGGATATTTCATCACATTTCCGTGTTGACGCATATCGAGTACCTACTCCTTGTGCATTTTGTCCTTCCAATATAAACATTAATATATACCTGTCCCGCTCTGGCCAACTAATAATCATCTGACAACGAACTGTCAAGCCGAAAGCAGCGCCGTGCGTAACGCTAGGACCACGAAGAGGCGGTGTTCTAAACAGTTCCGGAAGTGCAGTGACATCTCGGTTCTTCACTAAAAAAGATGCGAGTCAACTGGAGGTGAAAACGATGTCCAATGCTGGATCGAGATCAAGGTAAGCCAGATCTATTTGCCAATATTCCTCTCTTGAATCCAATTCGATTGTAATCGATACAGTCTACGGGATCTTATCCCACCATCTTCGTGATATAGAATTTTTACTCTTGTAAATACTTCTTTATCATAATTTATCCGCGCCATAACATTTTCATTTGTAACTCTATCCATCCGAATTATTTGAGCAATACTAAAATACTTCGTCGCATATTTAATTCTTTGGCAAAGGTTGAGATCATGATTGCAAAGCTAAGGCTTTTACTTGAAATTAAATTATTAAATAGGTACTAGTATTTAATGTAGTAGGCGATGACCTGACTGTGCGGTACTTGTTGAAGAGATTTTGGGGATTTAATAATTGTATGATGTTGGAGTATGTGTGTGTGGGTGTATCGGAAGGATTATTCGGGTGATGTTTTGAATGAAGAGACGTGCTTAATGTGAGAGTGGTAGATGCACCAATATTCATCCACCACATTCGTGTTCGATTAATAATCGCGGATTGTATTGTGTATATGTTATGCATTTCGCCAGAGCAGATTACTAAAATGATACACTACTTACGGTTGATACTTGATTTATTCTTAGGCACAGTATACAAATATGAGAGTTTGACTTATAGGTACGTGTTGTTGTGGCGGTTAAAAGAGTGGCATTCGAGAGATGGTTGCTGGGCGCGTTAGTATTACTATATGGCGTCGGTACTGCATGTGTTTATAACTGCTAGGAGCTTTGTTTCACACACCGGTATTGCAAGGTGCGTTCAGTATCGTCAGGTGGTGATGACGAGAGTGGAGGCGATAGACTTCCACAAGTAAATGTTCTATTGTTCTTTTATCATATGAGTAAAAATAATCAATGTATATAATATTTGTAAATTTTTTTTTATATCAATAAACTGTAGAATCAATCTTGTGTTTTATTATCCAACTTACTATATATATATATATACCTATATGTATTTTCAGTTATTGAATTAATAATTTCGTACGAGTAATTGTTTTATAAATTTGCTCCCACCCTATTTAAATATAATATATTCATAACATTCACGGATTCTGGTCTTTACGAATATATAGACTTGAAGAAACTTTGGAGGATTAATTGTTCGGGGGATCAATTGTCCGGGGATCAATTGTCCTGGGGATCAATTGTCCGGGGCATCAATTGTCCGGGGGATCAATTATCCGGGGGATCAATTGTCCGGGGAATCAATTCGTGGGATTAATTCATGTGAAAGAATTGTCAGAGGATCAAATGTCGGGAGACTAATAGTCGGTGGACCGATGACAAGAGTGGGGGCGATAGACCTCAAGATGATGAGAATGAAGGTTCTCAAGCTTGATGAAAGAATGACATCAGAAGAGTGACGGGCAACTGATGAATAAGAAATGCTGAAGAATCGGAGATTTTTGGGTGAGGTCTGAATGCAGCAGTGGAGAGATAAAAACTGATGCTGAGGATGGTAACAATAATACTAATGATGAATGTAGCGATGCTAGGCTTGACTTCTGATCATCATATAATCGTATAAAATGCTGTCTAAAAATATTTTATTATACTTAAAAATACTATCGTCAAGATCTAGCATTATTATTCATATTTACCCTCGTACATAAATTGTTTTTGTTAATATTATATTAACCCAATTAGGGTGAGATCTCACGATAATTTAATTTAATGATAATTTTGATAAACTACGCTAATTGAAAACATCATTCGTTAGCGGCAGATGGTTTGTGAAATTTATTACGATTACGATGTCTCACAGAGACGAACCTATTTTTTTTTTATATGAGATGTATATAAGTCTCGGGCGTTACGGGGCTCACGACTTGTCATCGGCTGGCTTATGTGATCACTTTACGCAATGTAACGTTCACCTGTTTACCCACGCTACCACATCTATCAAATTTTTAGAATTTGTATATATGATATCAGAATGGAACATTTCACTTATTCATTACTAGCTATACTGTCGCCATCTATTGATAATTTCATATTCTTTCTTATTTAATAGTATAGGTGTCGCTGAAGTCGAGACTTATTAATGAAGTAGGGGCAATATCCTTTATGTGTATATGAAATTTATTTTTCATATATATGACAAACTCAAAATTGAATTACTAACTAACTAAATTACCATCACGCCGTTTCCTAAGTCATCCTGGTCCGCTATCGAAGGATTCCCTCATCCCTCATCATTCCCTCATTTCTGATTCCCTACTTCTCATCCATCCTTCCTTTCCAATTCCATCACCACCATTGTCATCGGCGACTTGCGACGGTCACAATAACTATTACCTCATACCACTTTTTTCCCCCCAAAGTGCTTTGAGTTTTTTAATTAAAGCAAATTTATTGTAATGCAATTCCCTTCACATAGCCATTACGTTAACTCGATAAATGGTAAGAACGCCCTTAATTTATGAAAGTTAAAGATTTTAAAAATACGGTACCATGATATACAAAGGTTTTATATTTGAAAATTTTATTTATCTTAGTACGTATAGGTATATATTGTATTGACACATAAGTTCGTAGCGTTTTCATTTTCCAAAGCAAATGAAATTTGTAAAGATTTATTTGTTAATATAATGATAACGTAGTTTTAATGGAGTAGTATTGTTTTATTGAATACATCTTGAATTTTACATTTTGTAGAAAAAAATTATTAATTGTTTGTTGAAAAAAATGGAGTGTCAATTACAAAAAAAAATATTTTCGACATTTCCTATGCAGTTAATCACTTATTATGAATGTGATATCCTTGTATGTGTGTGCGTGTGTGTGAATGCGTGTGTATGTGCGGATGTAAATAGTGATCATATACGTACTTTTGCAGTACAACCGTTCGTCTCGTTATTATCTTGTATATCAATTGTATCTTACTGTAATCAATGGATAATTATCACCAATTGTTTTACTCAGTCCTTCAACAGCACCGAAGGGTGCCACGAATACATACTGATACGCCAGTACGTAATAATGTAGCTTGGCTCTTTCAACACTCCGTTGATCAAAATTTGTTGAATTAAAATTGTGCTGGTTGACGAACAAGGCAACATATAACATGACGCCTCAAGAGCTCTTCATTCTAGATAACTTGAATAATAGACATCAAACTCTTAGGTCAGCCTCTATTTCAGGCTCAGGAAGGGTCGTAAAACCGACCAGCCGTTGCCAAGTGTAAGTTTAGCGAACGGGCATTCATGGAACGGTACATCAGAGACTTTATGTGGTAACTCTTGGTATTCTTTCCTCTGTTAGTGTCTTGTTGTATCTTGGTAGGGTTATTGTCAAATAAACTCGACCTTCCATACAACAATTATCGGTTCATTAAAACACTTTTAGTAAATAGATTAATACAAAATGTACAATTCAGAAATAGTATTTACAAGTGGATGTCGTTTAGATGAGATAGTGAGCTCTTCCAACTGGTGCGGCGACTTATAAAGGTTTGCCTCCCCCCACTCATTCTGCGACATTCATTTAGCGATAAATTTACAAATAATGGAACGATTAAATGTATTAATATCAAAAAGGTAACATAGATAAACAGTATTAACAATAAACAATATTACAGAACACTTCAGAAGCACACAAATGGACAATGAATAGAATATGTAAGGTATTATATAAAATTATTGTAGTGTAACTCCCTCTCCAAGCACAAGAGCTGGTCTCTTTTTTGGAGAGGTAAGCGAAAGAAAAACCATGTATATATGTAACCATATATTTAAAAATTGAATTTATTTTGCCATTGTATTTTTTCTAAATTAAATAAATAAATAAAATAAATAGGTTTGAAAATTTGTCGCTAAAAATATTGTCGCTGTAGCATAGTTGGATAATGCACCTTCCCCGGTTAGGAAAGAGATCGAATCACGGTGACGCAACAACAATATTTTTCTATAAAATTGATTTTAAAATTATTATATTTCTAATTAATATATTTAATTAATATTTAAAATATCACAAACCTATATTCTGAATAATTACAACTTCACAATAAGAATGTGTTCTCCTAATGAAATGAAATTATTTGTTTTTTTCATTTAATTAATTTTTTTTTTTAAAGGAATACCTTCCTGGTTTGGAGCAGAATAGCCAACATGGAACACCCCAAGCTGTCTCTGCGCTTGCGCACGGCTCGATTAATTCATTCGTATTATTAAAATATATTCTTTAATAGCATCATTAAAAACATTACAATGATCTTCATACGTTATTATTTTAATTGATTTACTTGTTTGTACGCCATCTAAATAAGCCAGGTATTTTTTTTTTACCATTGTTTGCTTTCTCACTCGTGCGATTCCTAGTTTTTATTTTATTTTATTTTAATAAAGTAGATTATCAACAAGTCCCTTAATACCACTTATAGATATAGTCATGCTGAGACATATTAAACTTCAATGCGATGATAGAACAGACGTTAAATATTTAAACAAAAAAAATATCAACAGAAGAACAAATTATATAAATATAATTCGTGCGATGTACAGCGCATTATTTCAAAGGTCTTATAGTGTATCTTTTAGACTAACGCTTATTTATATAGGTGTCATATTTAATATGATGCTAATAAAATGCGTGATATATCATCCAGAGACCGACATCGCGATCTCCATGAACGTCCACCCTCTTGACTATGCTCATCTATGCCTGTTGCCTTTTCCATTTGGTCCATCCAACAGGTGGGGAATCTTCCTCTTTCACCACAGCAAGCTTCTCTAAGATGACCAAAAAATGGAAGTATTCGTTTCAAATGTTTGAGAATCTGTCCTCGATCTTCAGTTCCTGCAGAATGGAGACCTTCGTGCGTCTCAAGTTGTGTTATAGTAAATAAAATTGATTAATTAATTAAATTCTGACGTATTACACGGACCAGTAAATGAATAGACATAAAACAAAGTGTACCTATAGGAGAGAGGTTTGGAACATTAGTTGCGGGACGAGGGGCATTCTACACACATTCTTGGTGGAAACAAAAATCCAACAGTCTAAGACACATTTACGCAGTAGTAAAAGTATTCACTATTAAGGAGAAAACATTCTTATTGTGAAATTGTAATTATTCAGAACAGACGGTCTGTGATGTTTTAAATATTTTAGGTTCGAATCCCGGTAGCGCAAAAACAATATTGATTTTATATGTATATATTTATAATTAATACATTCAATTAGTATTTAAAAGATCACAGACCTATGTTCTGAATAAGAATGTGTTCTCCTTAATAATATAAGTTGTATCAATGTGTTCAAAATTTAATAAAAATGAATTGATAATTCTGGCGTCTGCAGTCGGTTTACTCAAAGGTATTTGAGATTCGGTAAAAATAATGCAGATGGCTTTCAAATAATGGAACGACAGATGTATTAATTTGAAAAAGTGTAATATAGGTTCGAATATTTGTCATGGAAAATACTGGCACTAAAAACAATTGGTAGTATACTTCCCCGGATTGGAAATAGAGATCCAGGTTCGAATCCCGGTAGCGCAAAAACAATATTTTTAGATTTTATATGTATATATTTATAATTAGTACATTAAATTAGTATTTACTCCTCGAAAATTAAATCTGTATGTAAACAAGATGTATTTTTTACATTAATGCATATTATATTGTCAGTGTTAAAATTTTTGTTCTAAATACCAAAATGAAAGAAAATTAGTTCATGTCTATATATTTGGTGATCTGTGGTTATATACTCAAAGGTATTTTAGATTCATTGTAATATAAAATAATAATATTATTTGTAAATATTACAGAATATAAATTAATAATTTGTCGACAATGTATTCGATTACTATAGCGAAAATAGAGTATCTTACTTATTGATTCATATAATTTGTATTAATATTAATACTATTCAATTCTGAAGGAACAACTCTCAATCAATTATTTGAAACAAATTTACCAATTATTTGGACACCTTGCGAAAAGCGAAGACAGCTTGAAGAAGAAGTCGAAGGAATTACTGGTATAAAGTCATCAGAGGTTTTAATAGCTTTTAAAAGTTCTTATCAATTGCTTAATAAGCTGTCCAAATACTATCAATACTCAACGCCCTAGACGTGAAGCGCCAGCTGCCATCGTTGCCACTTGGACTCGTTTTTGGAGGATGCGCTGATGAGAAACACTCTTGATCTGAATATCTTAATGGAGATCTGCATCAACTCTTTCTTGCGCCTTCTCAGGAACCTAATGCGAGGTAGACGTAACTTCGAGCTCTTGCGGAAGTTCATTAAGATGCGAATGTAAAATTTACATATAAATTCATTGTCTTCATGTCGGAGATGATGGCAGAAACGACTCTCTTGCCACCTCCGTATGCTGTCCAAGTATCAGAGTGGATTTTTTTAGATTGTGGTCAATATGGTATCTGAAATAAACTGTTATTTGTAATTTCCTGATCCTTTGAGACAGTGCTATTTTCATGCTATCACTGTCTGACGGTACCAAACTTCTTGTTAATTAAATCGTTACACGTGTGTTCAATGTTTTGAATATTTTAATTTTAATTTTATATATTATATTTTTTGCATATTAATTTAAATTAGTAAAGGAAGAACCTTCACGGTTTTTGCTATTAGCCTTGTAGCATTGTAGAGGAAAATGGAATGAGTAGGACCGATATTTATTTAATTATTTCCAGAAACGCCCTTTTGGGATTTTATTTAATTTAAATATAACAGTACATTTTTAGTATAATTTACGTACAAATATTTCTTCGATTTAGGTAGGCTCCCGCAACGAAAACTGTGTGAAAACTGATGCGATCTATTTTTGCGTGTTTTATATGAAATTAATTCGGGACTGGAAGAAATAAATGACACATGCAGGGAGAGCCTTTGCTCATAGAATAGTCCTTGGTAAGCGCAGGGTGGGGGGGGGGGGTCACCATTCGCTACACTTGCCCAGGAGCGTATTCTAACCTAGGCAGCTTAGACACTTGCCTACAGCTTAAAGTCCATGTCCATTTGATAATGTCGCTATGATGCCATGCAGAAATTCGGAGGTCCACTGAAGGCTGAAAGGAATCGGATCTCGTGGAAGTCGAGAAGATAATAAAAGCCATGAATAATAGTGCACTCTGTCATACATAATATCGAGCTGAGAATAAGACGAAGATATAGGAACAATTTTTTTTTTCTTTAATTTTTTTTAGAATTTAATATAATTGTGTACAAATATACAAAAGCATATAAAAAATATAAAACAATTTTTTTTTTTGTAATACGTGCTACCTCTCTCAGTAGAAGATACAATTTTGTGCTTATAATTTTGAAATTTATATTTAGGGTAACATATTATTAAAACTTTTTATATTATAAATAAGAGAAGAGTATAATGTTTTATAGAAATTAAATATATAATAAGAGTTAAAAATGTTATAACACACCGAGAAAAACGTAAAAGTAAGAAATAACATTACAAACTACTTATAAAAATTTCTAGAAAAAGTAAAGAAGAAATGAACATTTTTAAAAAAAAAAGAGATTATATAAAGCAACAAAAATAAATTATTTAGGAAAACACATTCTTATTGTGAAGTTGTAATTATTCAGAATATTTTGTGATTTTTTAAATACTAATAAATTATTAATTAGAAAGATATACATAGAAAATTAATTTTATCGAAAAATATTGTTGTTGCTACCGAGATTCGAACCTGAATCTCTTCCTATCAGGGTAACGTGCATTAACCGATGAATTAAGATGGTTTTCAAATAATGGAACGATAGATGTATTACTTTGAAATTTATACCATATAAATTCGAAAATTTGTCGTCAATGTACTCTGTTGGTATAACATAATCGATTAATACACGTTCCCCAAATAGGAAGAGATCCAGGTTCGAATCCCAGTAGCAACAATAATATTTTTCGATAAAATTGTTTTTATATGTATATCTATATATAACAAAACTTTTAATTTGTATTGTACATATAAAAATAAATGTTTATAAAAAAACAGCGAGAAAAATAAAATGGTAATAGTAAAGAAAATATATTATAATTACCTATAATGTAGATTCCAAAAAATAATAAATATTACATTATATCCAAAATAAACATATAGAATTTAGAGAATATATATAATCACTAGAGATGGACTTGGAGGATTTTGCAGGTTCTGCTAACTCAGAGGGTTGATTACCCTAAGAGAAATACAGGAATTGACAGCATAGTTTGAAGGAGACCTACATACAAAAATGATACAAAATGACTGATGAAGAAAAAGAAAAATAATTAATTAGAGTAATTAAATAATGAATAATTGTGTAGAGGTTGCGACTCAAATGAAATCAGCTGTCTGTTAAAAATAATTGTTTAGTTCACAAGTGCAACAATGAATAAAATAAAAATATTTTTTTTTGTGCATTTGGTAACATGCACGTTTTAAAAGATGTACACAATTTACATACGTGATTCGTAACAGGCATCAAACTATGGACTTCACGGTACGATTACCACGGTGCAATTTATTATGATATTTTATTGTGATATTATATGAATTCGAAAAGTAAAAAGTTAGTATTAGTGGTATCCTATCATCTCATCAGTTAATATTAGTTATAAGTTTTTTATAATGGTGGAGGTGGTCGTACAGCGGTGTTTCCGTATACACTATTTTTCAATGCTGAAAATTTATAAATAAAAAATAGATCTGGTGTACCACAACCGAAGCAAACACACACCCGATCAGACATATTCTAATAATGCAACTGAAAAAATAAAATAGATCCCCCCCGGACAAAACTTATTTGAAAGAAAAATTCTTAAATATAAATTAAATATATTAATTAGAAAGATATACATATAAAATCAATTTTATCGAAAAATATTGTTGTTGCGCCACCGGGATTCGAACCTGGATCTCTTTCCAAACCGGGAAAGGTGCTTTATTCAACTATGTTACAGCGACGATATTTTTAGCGACAAATTTTCGAACCTACATTTAATCGTTCCATTATGTGAAAGAGCCATCATAAGTAACAATGATCTCTGAAGACAACGAGTAGTCATACTAATAACAATTGGATGTCAACACTGGCTCCGGTACTCGTGTCGCATGGAAGACCAGGAACCTGGAGATAATGTTTTGTTCGGTGATCAGGAAGAGCATAGGAAGGTGCGTGGTGTGTAGGCCGAAGAAGAACAATTTAATGGTGCGGTGTAGTGGACTATCGAACCCTGAGGGTAATGAACTGGAATCTTGCAGGCAGCCAAGTCTTACCCTGGGTTATACGGCTGCTGATGATAAAGATTTATTTCTTAAATTATTTAATAAGAATTATACGATGCTGGAGACACATGCTGTGTGTATCGATCTACAAGATATAGAGATCAAATTGATATCCCAAAACTAAAATATACCGCAACTCAATTTATCATTTATAGAACACTATATCCCGTATAAATTGACGACACTTCACTCCGACGTAATGCAATAGTTTGCTTTCAAATTTGATTAGAAAAAAGCGTTAGCCACAATGGTGGACATTTATTTATTCAATTGAAATTTTTCTTAAATTACCATTCGAAATATTATAACATCATTAATAATTACACTGTGCTTTCGCTTCATACAATACCATCGCGTAGTATAATTGTTTGCATAAATTAACCAATTATTTATTTCTCCGACTTAATGCAACCCCATCGTCACGCGAAGCCTTCCGCAACTTGACAACCCGCCGAGAATTACCATTTTTTAATTATGTTTCGACTTCTGGATTCCTCGCCCTTCTTCACATCAAACCTGTAACCTTTTAAAGGCAATGGGCGATAGTGTGGACACTACTTATTGCGATAATTTAAAAATGTTAATATTTCAGAGTGCTCGAAATGTAGCCTTTCAAATCGTGGAATGCCTCATATACATATGTAATATATCAAAATGCCAACCGTAACCAGTCTTTTTGTATCCGTCATTTGACGAGTTCTCTAAATCGAAATTTTGCGCGACTTGTAACTGACTGCTGTCTCAGAATATATTCCATATTAATCGTACAATGTACAGGGTGAATATTATGTTCCAGGCCGATTTTGTTTGACCGCCATTTTGGTTTGGCAAACATTTGTTAATTTATATTTATTATTCTTAATAAATAGTTAATTACAATTTATTGTAAAGCTATTGAAACCATTAAAACGTTTTATTTAAATAATAATGGCAATGGTGATCGCTATCGTCACATGTTTGAAAACTTATTAACGGTCGAATTGGTGCTACCTCACACAGCCCGAGCTACGCGTAATTTTCGAGAATTTTTTCCCGGCTGCATAATGTCAACACGTGACATCGACTGGCTTCCTCGACCACTCGATCTCCCGGCTCCCAACTATTTTCTGTGAATGTACTTGAAAGGAGAAATCTACGCCAATAAGCCAATAATACTACAGAAATGAAATTGCTGAAATGACAAGCAAAATGTGTGCGAAAATGTTATGAAAAAAAATGTTAAAAGAGCACGCATTTGACCAATGTCATATATCATAATTGTAATAAACTAAGTAGTGAATAAATAATTCAAAAATAACATCGGCCTGTAACATAATATTCACCCTGTATGTGTATTAAGAATACACAGATCATATAAAATAACTAACAATGTGGTGGTAAACCATTATTGTAACTGATTGTGTTAAATTGTAACGCTTAATTTAACCGATGCAGGTTTAGTTTCTAGTGTAGCTGTAATTGGTCGAAGCGTTACGAATAATCATCACAATTCATAATAACGGTTTAAAAATGGTTTAAAAACGAGAATCTCAAAAAGGTCGTGATTAGTGATTAGAAAACATACTATTCTTGACTCACTGGTGTGATTGTGATTGGTATTCGATAATATCAGTAATTGAAAACTGTGATTGCGATCTCAGTTTCATTACTGATGCGCACGCGTCCCAAATATCACATTACACAAAAAAAAAACATATTCTTGCATAAATAATTAATATATATCTAATTTAATATTTAATAATTCCACTCAAAGAAGTTCCACTCACCACAGTCCCGTTCTTCTGGCACCTCCAAGGTGGACTGGAACTTTAGGTTTTGTAACACTATCTCCGTTCAGGGTCTTGAGTTCTTCAGGTTGCACAGAACATACACTTAGACATACGTCTCACTCGTTTGTTATATTGCGAAATTTACTTGTTACCGCACCGGTTCAGGGTCGCCGATCGACTGACACGACGGCAGGTGAGGAAGGGAGGGGAGGTGGAAGGCACAGTACATTATCTTCGTTCAAGCATAAATATATGTCCCAAACAATCAGCTTTACATTATTTTCTTATTTCTTCACTCTTTACTATGTCATAAATGGATCTGCTACACATACGTCTAAGCGATCTTATTTCTACTGCATTCAGTCTACTTTCATTCCACTTCTGCCAGCTTCAGGCCTCACTTCCATACCGTGTCGGTACCAGGACTCCATTGTGTACCGCTACTTTTGCTTCGGTTGACAAGTTACCATTAGCTATTATTCCAACCAATGCGCCGTTCACTTTATTCCCTGCAATCACCCTCCTTTCGATATCTTTCTCAGCCTTTCCGTTTCTATCAAACATACTTCCCAAATACCCAAACTCATCTACTTGTTCCAAACATTCATTACCCACAGTATTTTGCACGTTGTCTTACTTTCTTCCTTTTCGAATACCATCAACTTGTTGACATTCATAATAAGGTCACGTTCCTTGCATACATCGTACATTCAATCGGCGTAAAATAAACAGCATACAATCAAATCGCCCATTTTCGCTCCCACATTTATACATACCAGTTCTTTCACACAATTGTCCGTATACAAGTCACGGAGACATTACCCAATCCTACTTGACACCTTTTTACTGCAAAGTTTATATATATATATATATATATATATATATATATACCTAAACCACACTTCAAAAATGGGTAAATATTAAAGAAGATAAGACAAAATTGTATAACTTAATTCTAGAACTAGAACTTAATTCATAGTTTTTGTACAAATGTGGGGTATTTTTCTCATTTTGCATTGGTCCCTAATTTGTATAGTTATGCCATTGATTCCTTCCTTCAGTCCTTCCTTCCTAGTGAAGTGTAAACATAACACACATGCAATGCTTACACATAACTATGAGAGAACTAAAGGACTTTATATTGCAGGAACGAAATTGATAAAAATCCAATGATGGTTGCAATATAAATGAAATATGGGATACTTCTGTTAAAGTCAAATGCCGGAAACTTGTGTAATTTTTATCCGCATAATTTAACGATTCATAAAGATTCAAACTTTTTAGAATATATAGTTTTAAGTGACGTGTCTAATAATTATCTTCGTGTATATTAGCTGCTCACTGAGTTTATCTCCAGATCAAAACCTCAACACGTGTACGCAGTACTGAGATTTATCACGACTAAATCACGGAGATTAAAAAAAAATCTAATACTTTTGGAAAGACATATCGGCTCTAGAATATTTGTAAAAATATTCATGTACAATCCAAAAAGCTCTATTTAATTTACGATTCAAGAATCAGTCGTCGCAGAATCTATCATTCCATAATCTTTATTTAAATTTATTTTTTACATTGCTTTGCGAATTATTAGTTACAGATAATAATTATTTTTTAATATGATATAACAAAATCCTGATTATCTAATTTAATTTCGTAATAGTCAATCAGAGAAATCAATTATTTTTTCGCTCACAAAAAACAGGCAAGCCTTATTTATAAAATAGGTTCTGTCAATTAGAAATAATTCTATATATTTCCAACGGTTTTTCTAGCTAGTACATTAACGATTCAGACGGTACTGAAAGGATTAAAATTAAAAATAGAACATAATTCTTCTTAATTAAACCATATTAATCATATTAAACTAATTAAGATTTGATTTTATTCTACCCTAACGAAGAAATAGTTATTTCTTTGGCATTTAATAATAAAACTCAAGTGGCTTTATTGTTAGTTACAAATACAGCCTCTCCCTCCCACCCTTTTGTTCCCCAGCGATCCAATAGCGTGCATTTAATTTTTAGTTCAATTTATACTTGTGTACGGGAAGGACTGCTGTTCCCGAAACTAGTCGCGATGCAACTAAAAAAAAAATTGTGAGTGTAGTAGAAAGTAAAAATAAAAATTATATTTTTTTTAAAATTTAAAATGTTTCACCTCGACGTAGCTGCGAAATCCATCAATGATATAATAATAATTAATAAATATATAATACAAATCATTTGTATCTTTTTAATTAGAAAATAGTGACACGGTATCATGTTTTACTTTAACTAAAACCATAAAAATAAATCACAGGTTATTGCGTCCAACACGAAAAAATTGTTATGATAACAATCAAATTTATTAATATGAGTACATTTAGGTTACGTGCCATTCGGCAGTAGCCAGATATCCTTCTTCAGGATTCCGCGGCAAAATTGCATACATTTGCATAAAGACACCACTTGCACATTTAACCCGAAGGTGACTGCGTGTTTAAATGTTTGTATTAAATAAATAAAATCGTGTAGGATGATCGGGACTGGAGTCGAGAATGGGCGCGACTCTTGTCGGCGGGAGCCTGGTCCCCGGGTCCAGATGTCGCCTGGGTCGTCGGTCAATGTCAACAAGTCAATGGTATTCCTTAACAATTCTTAACAAAAAAAATCCTCGTAATGGCTTTCACGTTTTGTTTTCATTCTTGTAATAGCTGCACGATATTTAATGTGTCAAAATATTTTTTTAATATACTTGAAAAGTAGGCTCCATGTAAAAAAAGCGGCAGGACGGCGCCCTGGCTCGAAAATAAGTGCCTTAAAACTCATTATGCAGGGGGAGCAGAGGTGTAGGTAGAAAGAGATTATCTCGGCTAGAGATTACCTTAAAAAGTGTTCAAAGTCCAAAATGACACGAGGAAGAAATCTTGTGAAAAAAATTGTGTGCGCGCCATATTTTTTTGTGTGCGCTATATATCCGTCATGGTGCTTTCGTACAAATAGAGCCTACTCCACGTATGTACAGGGTGAATATTATGTCACAGGCCGATGTTGTTTTTGAATAAATAAGAAATGAAAAAAAAAAAATTATATCAATTATCTGATTTATTTCAATATTATATTGGTCAAGTGGTCGCCTCAGACAGCGGCACAAATGCGTGCTCCTTTAACCATATTTTTCATAACATTCTCGCACACTTGGCGTGTTATTTCCTGCAGCATCGGAATTGTTGTTAGCTTATTGGCGTAGACCTTTTCCGTCAAGTATTTCCCACACAGAAAATAGTTAGGTTATGTGATCGAGGCGGCCAGTCGATATCACCACTATTTGACATGCGGCCGGGAAAAATTTCAAGCGTAGCTCGGGCTGTGCATGAGGTGGAACCGTATTGAAACAATTCGAACAATTCGGCCACCAAGAAGTTTTCCAACATGTGACGTAGCGATCACCATTAATGGTTACAGCATTGCCATTATTATTTAGAAAAAAATGTTTTATTGACTTTAACACGTTGTTGAGGCGTTATATGCACCATAATAAATTGTAATCAACTATTAAATGCAAACTGACAAATGTTTGCCAAACCAAAACAAAATCGGTCTGAAATCTAATATTCACTCTTTTTCTAGCGACAGCCAATTTGATAGCTAACTACTGATTTGTGCTCAGTTTGGTTTGCCATTTCACCATGAATAGACTTACGCCAAAGCAACGCTTGAAAATTGTGCAAATTTATTTCGAAAATCGTGGTTCAGTTTGCAAAATTTACCGTGCGCTATGTCCATTTTATGGTCGACATAATCGTCCATCCGAGCATGGATTTAAATAACCGTGGATGGTTTTTGTACCGCGCATACTCCAATTGATAATACGCATTCGCAGTTACGTCGTACAGTGCGCACCGAAGAAGCTGGTGTTTCTTCAAAAATGATGCCAGCCAGAACGTTACAGTCAATGGAGAGTTTTTCGTTCCCTGATTAAATGGCATTGATGTGGAAGAGCTGTGGTTTCAACAAGACGGCGCAACATGCCGCACGGCGCGCGCCACAATCCATTTATTGAAGGAAACATTCGATGAGCGCATAATATCGCGTAGTAGACCTGTGAATTGACCTCCAAGATCGTGTGATTTAACACCTTTGGATTATATTCTGTTGAAATATGTGAAGTCGCTAGTCTGCGCTGATAAACCAGAGACGATAGACGACTTAGAAGCTAACATTCGTCGCGTTTTTAATGATATACTGCCCGTATGGGCGAAATCATATTTAAACACTAATGGCATATAATTATCTTTCCAATAAAGCCAATACCATTGCGATTACCCCAATTTTTATGTGTTTTATTTAATTTTAAAGTTCTATACCTCTAAAAAAAACCTTTTATATGGGATGCGAAAGAGTTCAGTTGAATTGGCAAATAAATATTTAAAATAACCCCTTTCGTCTCTGATTGCACTGCGAGGGTTAATCTGAGGTTAAATACGATTGTTTGAGCGTATATACCAATTAGAAGCGTAAACTACTTCATAACTGATTCGCATGTGGAAGATTACGTGAGAATAGCATTTAGAATGGAAGAATGCACGAATGTGGAAGTTGTCGGTCGCTTGGCCATGATGACGGGGAAATATTCGCATTGAGATAACGATTTTTTTATGGGGTGATAATGGAGGTGGTGAAACAGTGAAACGCATCAAACTAGGAATAGATTAATGGCAATTTAAGTGGTTTGGACGCGTGGAACGCACGCATGATGGGACCCCTCGTAATTTGCTGCGTACGGTGGAGATAAACGATTTAGATATATATTTCCGTCAACGCTCTTGAGGGGCTTTTACATAAGAATAGAAAATTATTTAATTTAAATATAATAGTACAAGTATAATTTACGTACATATATTTCTTCAGCTCAGGTATGCTCGCTCCTGCAAGAAAAATCTCAACGAAATTGAACTTGTTACCAAGCCGTTACATCCGCGATATTGGAGAGTTAAAAGCATCATTATATATATATGTACCTACAGAGAACACTTCATGTTGTCTCGTGTGAGTTGGTACTTTAAGTGAATTTGAAGGGGATAATAGTCATTATCGTACACAAATTAAAAGCTACCCAAAGAGCAATGGACTGAAGATAGTGATAATTGTCGATCCTTGTGGAAGGCCTAATATCCTGCAGTAGAAAGAGCTGATGATGAGACAAAATATTTCCGTATAGTTTACATCTGCAAGACAGAATGAAGATGTAACGACGATGTTTTTTTCGTGGTCTTGATGTATTAAGTGTTTGCTTCCGAACCCTCCAGCGCAGAACGAGTCAGGAATATGTACTATGAAAAAAAAGTATCTATCGTGGAAGTAAAAACCGGCGTTCTTCCCTTTCATCGGCTAGCCAGTGATGAGCAAAAGATCCACCTCCGAAACACATTCCCACCGTATTTTGTCACATTCTGCCTTCATTCTAAACTGAGAAAAATGTATAAGTAATACCTGGAGGTGATAAATAAAAAGGTGTTACTCATTATAAAAATGGAATAAAATAAAGATACAATTCACTTCAACTAATTCTCATTTCGTCGGCAGGCAGGTGACATCCAGATGTTTCACTAGATGGCATCCCTCCGGCCCATGCCATTCGAGCATCCTATCTCCTTGACCTATCATCGTAGATGATCCTTAGATATCAGGCTGACGCGATAGGATCCACATGCGAAATTGTAGATGATCACATCACATCAAAAATGCAGAGGCGAAGAAACCAAATTGAAACATCTAGTTTCCTGTAAAGATTGTTTACCACGCGATTAGATTAATAAATTATGCACTAGTGAATGTATAATATAAAATATTTACCCTACAGTTATACTGAATCGCACACAGTTACATGTTAGAAACGCTGGTCGCGGCTATTGAATCGTGCTAATCTGACAGCGCTGCTCGATGATTTGAAAAGAACCATAGACGGTGACCATTTTTATAACCTTGAAAACGGATTGCGATACCAACGTAAGGGCAATTATTTGTGATTTCGAGGTGCTTGGCAATAAAACAAGAGACGGAGCCCTTAATTTATAATGTCACACTGTATTAATGTTTTGTATTATCATTGCTGGTTGGCCCAAAAGACAGGCCCTGTGATACACAAATGTGAAACAGAAATAAATTTTGTAATATTCAAACTGGGATTTAGATTACTGCTGAGATTTCTCCGCGTGCATGTGCAATCAAATTTGCGAGAAATAAATGCAACGCTGATGTGCAGAACAGATTAAGCTACAAGAATCGTTATGTGTTCAAAAAACGTCTCATCGAAGCACGCATTCGTTTTATTTCCATGTGGCTAGTTCGGCATGGCGTTTTTCATATCAGAATCATCATAATCCGAACTCATTATTTCATTCTGCGCAGAGTGTAAACGTTTTTTGCCAAGTATTTAATTAGTCCTAACTACCGAGCGCAATGCATATAAACAGGGAATAATTATAATTAAGCGATAAATTTAATTTCAAATGATTTTCTTTGCGCCGTTTTTGTACAGCGACGCGACTTTCCGATGCGAAAAAAGATGACATAAAAAAATATGTTTACTCAGATATGTACAAGTGTCGTTGTTCATTATAGCTGACTTTTTAAACATATAATATAATTTAATTTTACTTAAGAATAGCACGTTTAAAAAATGATTTACATACACAGAATTCCGTCCAAAAATAAACTATGTTAAAAATTGTACATTATAGTAGATACATGCTGTCAAGGGCTGTCGCCTCCACAGCATGCGCGCACTCTGCATATACCTGGGTGCAAACAATAAGCTCTCATTAAACTAAGCGGGCCATACACGCACCGAAATGCTTAACAAGTATACCCAGGGGCGTGCAGTAGTGCAGCAACTAAAAATTCTTGGAAACGAATATAAATTAAAAAATTGGATTAAAATGAACAAAAACATTATTTTGCAATTGGTGCCATCTGTGTACCAGTTGAGACTTTAATTGCTTAGTTCTAAAAACTCACCACTGTACTCATGGCGCTCTTTTTTTATTCGCTCCATATTACTCAGTTCTGTTTTTAAGCTAGTGAATTACTCAAGTCATATAATGACTATTTACTGAATTGAAAATTCCTTTCGGTTGATCCGTTCTGTATGGAGTAGTTAAATAAATACTTACTTACTCTACTTCTCTTTTACTAATTCACGAATTTTACTATCTTACTGTTTTTAAGCTGTTGATTTCATGATTGTTCTTTAAATTTGGTGCATGGATTGGTTTTTGATTTGAAAAAAAAAGAATCAATTGACATGACTATTTTCTACGTTAACCTTTAATAAAGATAATTATTTCCTCTAGTTATTACGTGAAATATTTTCAAACAATAAATTAATCATGTTCAGTCATAGAAAGTGTTCTCAAAAACGTCCATACATTTTTTATATGGGTAAGAAAGTATTATTTTACGTTAAAACTTAAACTTTAAAAACATTATTAACAGTACGGATTTATTTTGTCCAAAGACGTTGGTTAAACGAAAGTAGATATATTGTATTACATATATTATATATGATTGTATAATATCATTGGTAACAGCATAACCTAAATCTATATCTACTGCACGCCACTGGGTATACCTATTCAGCTAAACATGACACAAACCGAAACTCAACTTTGTATTGCCGAATGATCGACGAGTTTTTGGTACCGCAACTGCAGCTGTTTCCCGGATTCAACAACAGAACACAATTTCAGCAAGACGGGGCCACTCCACACACTGCTAGAGTTTCAATGGAGAAACTGAGGAGAATTTTTCCCAATAAATAAATCAGCAAGTACGGAGATATACCCTGGGCACCACGGTCACCGGACCTTACACCGTGCGACTTATTTTTGTGGGGATACCTTAGGTCGAGAGTTTACAGCGACAATCCTCGAACAATCCAGGCCCTACAAGAAAACATCCGCCGTGAAGTCGCTGCCATTGAACCGACGCTTTGCTCTCGTGTGTTTAATAAGTTGCTTCGGCTTTTTTGGTTTAGTCATATTTTAGTATTTAGTATTTGCGTATTTTTTTTATAAACTGGTCCTCATAGTCGCTTTCTGGCACGAAATTATTAGTAATTTTATAAGAAATTGGACCAGTATACAATAACTTCCGCAATAAGAATTTTTGGTGGTTACATTTTACAAATATGTTTCCACGAGTGTTTTATTATTTTTTAAATTTAACATTTTATTAAATATGAATTAAATATATGAATTAGAAAGATATACATATAAAATCTATTTTATCGAAAAATATTGTTGTTGCGCCACCGGGATTCGAACCTGGATCTCTTTCCTAACCGGGGAAGGTGCATTATGTATTATATTATATCAAAAAGGTAACATATAGGTTCGAAAAATTGTCGCTAAAATATTGTCGCTGTAGCATAGTTGGATAATGCACCTTCCCCGGTTAGGAAAGAGATCCAGGTTCGAATCCCGGTGGCGCAACAACAATATTTTTCGATAAAATTGATTTTATATGTATATCTTTCTAATTAATATATTTAATTCATATTTAAAATATCACAGACCTGTGTTCTGAATAATTACAACTTCACAATAAGAATGTGTTCTCCTAATAACATTTTATTAATTACTTCGCGATTATATCTCTTATTAATTTAGTAATTACCCGATGATGAGGAGACTGCACCTCTTAAAACTAGTAGTGAAAACAACCTAACAGTGTGTGTAGTACAAAGTTTGATGCAAGTGTCACATGATATTATGTTCTAAGGGCACACTTTAATGTAAACACTAAATACCTAAATATTTTTAAATATTTTTATTTTCAAATTCCGGAACCTACAGAGGCACCTATCGGATAAAACGTGAGACTAAAATGGTGAGAAAATTATTGAGAAAGCTTCAAATAAAGTTGGTACTGTTAAAGTAAAATGTATTAAAAGGTTTAATAAAATTCCACCAGATGTAAAAATGAAATTGATATAAGGTAATGTACTAGCTGACAAATATAACAAAAGCTTTAATATAATCTCAATAGATGTCTCAGATCCATACAGTAAAACTTTCATGTATTATCAATAGATGGCAGTAATTGTAGCATGATAACTGAACTTATAATTTTAAATAGGAAATCATACAGCATAATCATAATGTTAATAGAAGCACTCAACCAAAATATGAAAATTTACTCTAATAACTCAGTAAATACCAAACCTGTAATAGTATTTTTTCTTCTTCTTTTAAACAGGCAATCCACCCTTCAAGAGTGATTTGTGCCATTAAACAAGTTAAAACATTATTTCATAGAAAGCAGTATAACAATATTATAGAATAGAAAATATTGACCATTGACGTTCAAGAAGTTTGCTATTATATAGTTTAAATTTGGCGAGTTAAGGGAAAAAAGATGATACAAGTTAACCGGGAGCTGAAAATTACCATTGACAAAAAACTTGTGATCCGCAATGGACAGGCAAAAAATACATGGTCAAGGGTTTCCTCCTCGGCACCACATTCACACATTGGGGAGTCTATTAAGTTCAATCTGAACAAATGTGAGGCCACCTGGCAATGCCCAATTCTCATTCTAGAGATATTTGATACTGTTCTTTTAGACTTTCCTGTTGGTGAACCAAGGGGTGCGGCGAATAGATCTTTGGATTATTTTAAGGCGAGTACTCTTGTGATTGATTGGATCCATCCATGTAATATTACTTAACATATAAGGGAAAATTAGAATCAAATTAGCACCAACTTACAAATTATATAGAATCATTGAAAAACACCCCTGTATTGAACTGTATACATATCTTAGCTTAAGAGAAAATGTACCAGTCTGAAGGTCATACCATGACAGGCTGAAACCGGTAAACCGGTTTTCAAGTAACATTCTCAAGAATATTTAACAACTGCAAACTTCAATAACATTGACCAAATTACCTCCAAGGCCTATAGAATGCTAGGATTCATATTTTGAATCAGCAAACACTTCCAAAATCCATATTGCTTCAAAATACTGTATTACGCATTCGTTCGCAGTCACTTAGAGTACGTATCTCAAATCTGGAACCCTTGGCAGGTTACATATATTGCAAGATTAGAATGAATACAAAATAGGTTTCTTCGATATCTTAACGTTAGATCTAATCTATCATTCAACTCCTATTTGTAATAGATGCAGCAATCTTTCACAATATGAAAACACTAAAACATCGAAGAACACGTGCTGACCAAATACTTCTCTTCAAACTACTGCAAGAGATATTAATTCTAATTGACTGTCCCGGTCAATTAGAATTAATATCTCTTCACATACCATCTAGATTGACCCGGCAGTCTGCACTCTTCCACATTCCTCGAAGTAGAACATGTTACATACAAAATTCATTCATTCAAATACCATAATGAGAAATTTACTGAAATTGACTTTTCAACATTAGCCTTACTACGCTCAAAGGGTTCTTCTTATGAATCCTCCCCACACTTTCTCCCTCTTTTTATTTATCTTCTGCACCTAAACATTTCTGTGGATTTTCATAAATAGTATCACATGTTAAATTTATTATGTTAGTTATAGTTATTACTTCTTAGTTACATTTATTTATGCATTTCTTGTATCATACTACTTTTTTGTGGGTAATGTTTTCAGATAAGGACGCAGAGACATTTTCATTCAGATAATTTAATTACGATTGGTAATTCAATCGAACATAAATGACGCCAAAATCAGTAAGCATGTTACTGGTATGCGGGTGTACAGGCGCACACGATTCAGCATCATAGTGCACACAAAAAAATATAGCGCGCACACAATTTTTAACAAGACTTCTTCTTCATGTGCCGCCTTATATTGAAGTTTGGCGACCATGTTGATTTATCCTATATAAGATCCCTAACATTATGAACCTCGTCGTTCTATTTCTAATTTCTATCTACCTATGCCTCTACCGCCTTCTATCTTTCCCTGCATAATGAGTTTTTAATTGCGGTATTTTATAATATTAAATTTTTAATTGCGAGGAATGTAAGTAGCTTTCATTAATTAATTTTTAGAAACTTTTAACAAATTATTAAAAAAAAGAAGTTATCACTTCACACAACACTAATTAAAACGTTTTCGACGCTTACTGCGTCATCGTCAATAATAAACTAAATAGATAGACTATTGACTACATGGGAGGTATGAGGGCTGTGCTGGGGAGATAGGGTTTCGGTGAAAAGTGAACGTGGTTGTGGGCGGGGCTAATATGCATTTTTATTATTAATATTAATCTATAGTTTACTACTGACGATGACGCATTAAGCGTCGAAAATGTTTTCAATAAGTTAATAAATATTCTTAAAAGTTAATTACAGTGGATTTTTTGAAATATTATTTCTTTAATTGTGCTTATTAGTTATCTTGCGTCTTAATACATCTTCAATTAACTATCAGAATCAATCCATTAGTCGTAACAGTGAATGGTGAACAAAGCTCTCATGTTGGTTCTTCACATTCACCGCCAGGTTGGCATTTTTTAACGTTACTTGGCAACCATGTTATGCCGTAATGCTGTACAGCGGCAATGTAACACATGACTACCAACCAAAACAACACATCTATTCAGTAAAACAGAAAAAATCAAATACATACAAGAGTAATAGATAAAATATAGACACAAAAATAGACACTCTGAGAGGGACAGCAAATGGCGGTTCCTAACTCCCTCACACACCCCTTAAAGGGAAAAAGAAGACAATACACAAAAAAGGTTGTTTCCGGCAAAAGGAAGCCAGGACCGACAGATATTAATATCAAAAAGGTAACATATAGGTTCGAAAATTTGTCGCTAAAAATATCGTCGCTGTAGCATAGTTGGATAATGCACCTTCCCCGGTTTGGAAAGAGATCCAGGTTCGAATCCCGGCGGTGCAACAATGAAACCGGGTCTACTGGTAGTGTTTAATAGGAGCATGCAGGAAATATTATCAATTTCAAAATATTTAGCGCTAATTCACGACGTTGTGCTAAAATTTTACGCGATAAATTTGGTTTAATTTATAATAATGAGTACAAAAATGATATCAAATCTTGAATACCTAAAATATCTGGTCATTTGTAAAACCTAACATAGCCAGTATATTCAATACTTTTAATTGTTATAATTTTAACCCATTTTTACGATGGGGAGCAAATGTTAGGGGAGCAGCTGTAGTGACTGAATTCGAAACGTAAATCCTACACCGATGGGCTACAGATGAACGAATTGCGCGATCTCCGGGTCGCGCGTCCCGTGGAATGGAGTACGACAATTTCGGTCGTAAATCCGAATCACCGCAGGATAGTGGAGGGAAGTAGGGAAACCTTGGTACATAATGATGTCAGTGAGGGGATAAAGGTTCTAGTCGAAGGACCAGTGATCTCGGGAACCGGGATTTGGAAGGACTGCTCGCCTAACCTTGTATAGAACGACTCCGTAATCCCCGCAGTCGCCGCCGGGATCACACAATGGCACGCGGATGAGCCGAACTTCGATCCCAATTAAATACGGCGATGTCACAAGTTCACCCACGGTACACAAACAATACGTGATCAAAAACCTTTATTTTTTATAGTTTAAGATCGGTGTACTTTGCACTGTGCTACTCCTTAATTAATTATGCGATTTTAGTTTGGGGAGGAGCAGCAAAAACAATATTAGAGTCGGCTAAAAGAGCATAAAAGATAATTCTTAGGGTAATAAATGCTCGTCCCTTTAGATATCCATCAGATCTTATGTTCGGGACATATATTTATTCTTGAACGAAACTAATGTATTGTGTCTTCTACCTCTCCTCCCCTCCTCACCCCGCACGACGCTGCATCAGTCGAACGGCGACCCTGAACCGGTACAGTACTAAAGAATCGGAGTATAGCATTAAAGTGAGACGTCGCATCTATAAAGTGCAATCTGAAGGACTAGGACCCCTGAACGGAGATTGCGAAAAAATCTAAATTTACAGTCCACCTTGGAGGTGCCAGATGAACTGGATTAGGGTGAGAGCAAACTTCCTTCCGAATATCCTGTTTCTTCCGGCATCTATGCTTTTACGTAACATTTTATATTTAAAGAGTATAATGCCCTAGACCAGAGGTTCCCAAACTTTTTTGTGTCGTAGACCCCTTGCCATGTTTTTTTCGGTTTTTGGTAGACCCACTACTTACCTGATATTGATATTTTGTAAATTTCTAATTGTAGTGAAGTTTAGTGTTAAAAACATAAACCACAAAGCGAATGCCTACATCCTACAACTTGCACAATTTTATAAACATATATAATAATTTTTTTACTTCATAGGTACTTTTATATTAAATGTATATGTCTTTATATTATAAGATTATAATGTAAGTAAATAGGTACTATCAGTGTATGTTGAGATCCACTATCGTGGACCCCCATTTTCATTTCATGGACCCCCAAATTTTTTTTTCACTGACGTAGACCCCTTGCAGGTTATCATAGACCCCTGGGGGTCGATATAGACCACTTTGGGAATCACTGCCCTAGACATAAGACAAATATATATGTTGAGACTCGTCCAATATTTCCATGCAAACAACAACTCACCCCAAGCAACACAAGACAAACAAAAAACATCTACACGCTAGTTTCAAGAGCAACAACATTTTATCAAAGATTCTACATGTTCTTAGCTCCGAAACTATACAACACACTCGACACCAAATAGAAATCGTTCACTTCTAATAAGATTACACAAATATGGACCCAATATATGATCCAGTCGGGTAGAGAGCAATCAGAAGAATGGTTATCCAACATTCTAATATAATCATTATACAGTGCCTACACTAATAATTCACTAGTTCTACAACAGTCTCATTACATATATATATATTTTATTTTGAATTAAATAACACCATAATAGTACGAAAAAAACTGGCTGCTTTAACACAGACGGCAGTCTAGCAAAGTAGTCAGGACAATGTTGTATATATCAGAGGTGGAGTCTACTCCATCCCACACAAAATTACGAGTATTATACTTAATTGTATCTTATGTTTATCATGGTATATTATAATATATTCACCTCTGTTACAACAAAAACATGTATGTCAATATAGTCTAATAAATTAATTTATAATTTAAATCTATTAATTACTACACGCTTATGAAATAACTCAATTTCGAACGCAGAGGCGAATAAATGCATAGATAAAATAAAGCATATTTCATGATTATTTGTCGCGCCTATAGACATCTCATTAGTGATGTGCTAAACCGTGATTGTGTAAATGTTATTCGATTATAACGTTGATTGGTAACTAATATTTTAAATATGAATTATTAAATATATTAATTAGAAAGACATACATATAAAATCAATTTTATCGAAAAATATTGTTGTTGCGCCATCGGAATTCGAACCTGGATCTCTTTCCAAACCGGGGAAGATGCATTATCCAACTATGCTACAGCGATAATATTTTTAGTGACAATAACGGAACGATTAAATATATTAATATCAAAAAGGTAAAATATTGGTTTGAAAATTTATTGATAAAAATATTGTCGTTGTAGCATAGTTGGATAATCCACCTTCCCCGGTTTGGAAAGAGATACAGGTTCGAATCCCGGTGGCGCAACAACAATATTTTTCGATAAAATTGATTTTATATGTATATCTTTCTAATTAATATATATAATTCATATTTGAATAATTACAACTTCACAATAAGAATGTGTTCTCCTAATAACTGATATTTAACTGTTAGAGGTTCAGTTTCTAATGCACTGGTGATTGTTCGCAAAACTATGAATAATCAGTTACCAATTATCGATATAATCGAACACAAATCTTAGAATCACAGTCTCTCCAGTTAGATGTAACGATCCACAATCTCATTTTATGCATATTCAATATCCCAAGTTTGTCAGGTAGAAGGAAATTAATAGGTTTAATATTTCTATACAAAATTATCAATTCTCATATTGGACAACCCTGATATTCTCGCCGAAGTGTCTTTGGGTCCCCCCGCGTTAACGCGTACATAATATATTTTTCACTGCGATAATACGAGAATTGACTAGTGATGAGAAAAAATTATGATAATATAAGTGATTGAAAACACAGTTCCATTACTAATACGCATGCACCGCACGATATCACAATACACGAAATAAATAAATATACAAAAAAAACATAATTTTTAGCGTATTTACTTATTATTATTTAAACTTCATTTGCGTAAAAAACATAATCTTATATTATAATAAAAAGATTTAAAACCCTTAAAAAAATGTGAGTTTATTTTTCGGGTCAAATTCTCAGCATTTCGGGTTAAATGTGTAAAACGTTTTGGCAGAATCTACTAGATGGCGCTAATCACTATTTTCATATGCACATGCGACGAATCACGGTTCACAGCCAAATATAAATAAAATAAAAAAACGGATCACAAATCACGATATTTCCAGATGTTCAATCACTGACAGTGAGTGTGACACAAAGATATCAGTGATTGACACACGTTTCGTGATTTTGAGCACATCATTAGAATTGACTACCAAATTCACTCATCACTGCCTAGACTACACAGACACGGCAATGAGAACAGAGAGTTGAGATTATTCCATGATAGCTTGACTATTTTTAAGAGAAACCTACAGTTAATATAATATTTTGATTATTTTTTACTAATTAAAAATGTTTATTTTGTCTATGTATCAATTGTTAATTGAGTTACTTCTGAATATTTTTACTGATATTACTTTTAAATATTCATATTTTGATTTTCATTTCTGTTTATTTATGTAAAATTTAATTTACCTATAAGGATAGTTCTTTGTTTATTTAAAAAAATATATTGGTACTATGTACCGTATGAGTACATATATAAATAATCTTCTTACACTTACGTACAAATTGAATGTTATTGAATATACAGAAGAGAAAACATTAAGAAGACATAACCTAGACCTGGCAGTTTAAAATCAAGCATTATTTATCCATAATGACACGGCGTCCTAGACGTCCAGAAAGTCATAGAAATAGACGGGGAAACGTAATATTATTATGGATAATGTACATATCTTTTTCATTTGATCCAAGTATTCAAGATTACATCAAAGTTGTCTTTATTTGTTATGCTACCGACAACTAGATGGTGCGAAATAAATAGTTTATTTAAGCCCGTAATGTCGTGTAGTTACTATAACTATAATTTATATTTGATCTTTTCATTTCATGCACTAAGTATAATTTAATGTGGTATTTTATTTGATTTATTAAGTTGTCACATATGAAATAATTAATTTATTCCCAATTTTCACTACTCTTTCATAGATGGCAACGACACACTGTATCGAGAAGCCTCTGCGTAAGTTATGTGTCGCAAGTTCTCCTACTCGTGAATAGATGGCAGCACTACCGTCTGTTGGGACAGAAGTGATAATGTTAATTCATATTTTGAATGCACGTTTTTAGTTCTGCTACTCCCCGCTAGGTTCAGCGTTTTCGCAGGTGCGTGACCGAGATATGTTTCTACCCTCCAATACAAATGCGATGCTGTTCAAGCGTGTGTATCTGTGTATTGAGGTTAATTTAGGAATTTTATCGAACAAACAAACAAAGTGAATTGTTGGAAAAGTACATAATATTGTGCCCTGCGTTTGATGTGTATATACACACTGAGATAGTTGTATTAACTGGTACAGCGAGAACAACCCTGAAACTGAATTATTTATTACGCGGTTTGAGTTTTCCGAGACCATGTTATTTAATTCATACGCGTGTTTGTACACACCCTGTTAAGGTAGGTTAATGGATTTATTCTGATAGTAAAGTGACAATTTAAAATATATTGATATTTCATCTATGTTTTCATAAATGTGTGCGTATAAAAAATCTTTAAGGACCAATGCTATTATTAGTGAGCTGGGGGAGAAAATCAGAAAACATTACCTTACCAGTGTAAGACTACTGATAGGGCCTGGGTCAGTGGCTTAACTAGGGAATGGAAAAAAGGGCCCTTTAAATAAATATTATATATAAGATACGAATATCAGTACTGTATGGATCCATTCAATAGTAACAACAAAATATCTTATGTAATATTTACATTATACAAGGGATTTATATATTAAGCACTTGAAATTAAAAAAAAAATAATTATGAATAATAAAAAAAATACTTTGTTTAAACCACTATTTGATTGATATATCAACACGTTTCGATTCCTGTGTTATCTTCTTCAGGAAAAAATGTATTTTACAAATTAAAAATGCAAGTGTAGATTTATTAAATCCTTGTTACAATGCGTTTTTATAGTTTCAAATGAAACAGTGTTACATAAGATTATATATTTTTAATATGCATGCTTTGGATGCTCCGCATCCCTTGTGTTCTATAAGTCAAAAAGGTTTATACTTTTTGTTTCTAGCCGAAAACAGCAATGCTGCAAGTAAATTCGTTCATAACTCACACTACGACACTTTGACAATCGCGTAAATACACAGATACCAGCAGCAATGGATTCTATTATTCGTTCCGAATTCAACTTTTGCGCATGCGCATTCAGTTTCGCCTGTCAAGGTCTTCGAATACTGTATACGCATTTGTTAACAGCATCCAATGTACAAATGACGTCTTTAATGCTTATGGGTGTAATGCACAGAATAGCTCACATATTGTGTGACGTATTTTAGACAGTTTGGCTTGAATACTTGAAGCCGAATTATTGAAACATTTTATATCCTACGATTATTTATTTAATTCATCATTTAAATAAAAAATTAATACATAAAATAACACGGATACTTCACCAACGTGTTCTAACGCTGTAAACGAAAATAGTGAACTGTGTAATTGAATCATTAGTCAGGTATAAACTTATTATCACCGACTGCCACTGATATCTAGGTATACTTTTAATTAGTTTATCGAATGACGCTGCTCAACTAGGTGACGCCTGTATTAGGCAGCTTGATTATATTTGCTTTATTTCATTGTAATTTGTCATTCATATTATACATAAGAAAAAGAAAACGAAGAGAAAAAAAGCATATTGGTGTGTAGGTAGAAAACAAAGGATAGGACAGTAATTCTAGAGTGAGTCTATTATCGATATTATCCTATATCGTTTTTATCAATGATTGGATTTATGTTGATGTATCTATCAATTTCTATATAAAATTATCAATTGCATGTTGGACTGCCCTGGGTTAACACAAATGGTTTCGTATAAAGTACCAACTCAAACGAGACAACATGAAGTGTTCTCTGTAGGTATCCATAGAAATTATTATGTTATTAGCAGTTACCATACCGTGATATAAAAGACTCGTGCGCAGCCATGCTGTCAACTCGTGTTACGGTAAGAAATTTGAGTTTTACTATTAGTCTTTTACATGTGAAAAAATGGTTAAGGCCATAAATTTACTATAAATATAGAGCATTAAATATAAAAATAGTATATAATTCGGAGCATTCATCAAATTCTGTATAGGAGGTTGCATTGTATAATACAACCTTCCTTATTATCTATCTTTCTTTAATTTGTAAGATTAAAAAACCATTGTATTCGTATGTCTGTTAATTTTTTGACTGTAATAATGTATCATTTCTATCTGTCTTGCCACAAATGGTATTTTTGTCAACGTATTAATTTCACAACTGATTGAATTGAAAGATAATTATTTTTATAGGATTCACCTTGCATACTTGATTTTTAAATAAATATAAAGTAAATATTTTCCTTTAAATTAACTAAAATATGAATTGCATGTTGCGTGTATTTACCGAAATATTACAGGTTTCATTATAGCGGTAGACCTGTGTTACGGCATGGTTTGGGAAGGGTTAACTCGTTAACAATAATACGGATGCATCGGCTTTGTAACAAGTTGAATTTCGTTGACATTTTTCATTGCAGGAGCATTACTGAACTAGATTTGTACTAGAATTAAACTTAGTTTTAAAAATTACGTTATATTTGAACTGTATTGTTATATTTAAATAAAATAAATTAATATTGTTATTTAAAAGCCCACAAGTGCGTCGATGGAGATAAAATAATAATAAAATTAAAATAGTGGTTTAAAAAAATGTGTTTTTCCTGTAAATTATTGTAGTAATTTTGTATCATAACATAACAATTTGATTTAGGTACCAAATTTATTTTTAAAATAATTATGTTTTTTTATAAATAGATTCTGTTAAAAAAACAATAACATAAGTTTTTGATTAGTTATTGACATTCTGAAGAAGAAAATGATGTTTTTCGTAATCGGTAGATGTATTTTAACTCAATAAGTGGTTAACCTTTACCATACCATGATATAAAATATCCGAACGCAGCCATGTTGTCAACTGGTGTTACCGTAAATAACAGTTAGAAAAAATGTTTTTATTAGCTTAAATGGCACGAATTTACTCTAAATATTGAGTATTCAATTTTGAATAAATGATTACTAACATAATTTAGAGTTTTCATTAAGTCCTATACAATGTGTCCTTACTTCTTATCTCACTTTGTTTAATAAGTGTGAAAGATACAATTATATTTGCATGTATGTTGTTCTTTTCACTGTGAAAATAGTGTGTGATCTGTGTCTTTCATATCACTAATGGTATTTTTACCAACGTATTAATTTTACAACGGATTGAATAGAAAAATAATTGTTTTTATACGATTCCCTTTTCATAATTGATTTTTCACTAGTCATTCCTAAGCGGTAATTTTTTTTTTAGAATTATTTAAAATATGAATTTTATGTCGCATGCATTTACAGAAATATTACAGGTTTAATTATGATGGTAGACCTGTGTTACTACATGGCTTGGGAAGGGTTAATGAAACAATGTTAACAGATAAAAATAATTGTAAAATAATTTATACTCATATTATCAAATTATAGTTTTTTCTATTAGGTACACGATAATATCTGTCACTTCTACTAGATGTCCTTAAATGGGGTTGGACGTTAATCATCACTGTCATAATGAACATCGATCCTAAATGACAGAGGGTCGTGTTTTCCATGAACTTTCGCTCCCTTGAATATGTTCCACCACTTTTTTCGACGTCCTGCAGTTCTTATCCCTTAAGGTTATCGCCAAAGAAGTGCCTGTTGACTTATCCATTTGTTCGGTCCAACGTGTGGAGGATCTTTCTCTTCCACTCCGTTCTTCGACGTGGCCCATCACAACCATCTTGGAGAAGCTGGTTGTGATGGGCCACCCTTCTCGCAAGATGCGCAAAGAATGTAAGGAATCATCTCAGGTAAATAATATTATATTATATTAAATGGAAATATGTAGAAGTATGGGTAATTACAGAGATTAATAATCTGTCTTCAGCTGGCTTAAGTGCTTACTTTACACAATGTAACGTTCACCATTCCATCCATAATCAACTTCCATGTCTGTCAAATTTTTGGGAGTTGTACATATGTTACCATGTAGAAACACTTAGAGTATTTATCTACAACTTCGCTGTCGCCATTTATGGTCTGAAATTTGATATTGTAATTACTCATACTTCCATATTTTCCCCTATAATATAATAGCTTCGTCTCTATGAGATATTTGTAATTTATATACATTGGTGTTCTCGGATATACTCAAATATTGTCAAAACAGTTGAGAGTCTGTCCGGTAATACCATTATTACTGCTCGATGGTACCACAAAAAAATATTTTAATTTATGCGTCACTGAGATGGGTCCTGAGCCCACGGGCGGCTGTCCATAAAATAGGCACGCCGCTGGTAACATCCTTGTAAAATCAGTCAATATCAATTTTTTTTTCATTTTGGATATAGAATAAAACACAAAAAATATATTTTTAAACATTGTTTTTATTTAAAAATAATTATAACTAACCACTCTTGGCAATTAAAGGTAATTTTGTAATGAATAATAATGACACGATCAAGCTATTTAAAATAATAAAAATTAAACTTAAAATAATATAAAAATTAATTCTCTAAGACAAAGTACGTGAATTTAAAAAAAAAGATAGAGTTTGAACTGAATGATGACGATAGTGTTTAAGGTTTCATCGAATATTTACGCCAAATCTTATTTTTACACTTTGAGTAGAATTTTGTTCCTAAATGTTACAATTTTTTAATAATATATTTATATTACACCAATTTTACAAAGAGTAAATAATCTTTAAAATAAAACATACGCAATCATTATAATTTTTATGTATTTCTGTAGTAATAATAATAATAATAATAATAATAAAAAAAATATTTTGACGTCATCAACAAATAAAATCAATTTATTATATAACTTTATGGCGTAAAACTAAATAACATAAATTTAAAAATGCAGTCTATTAATTAAAAGAAAGAAAAAAATACACAGAATAATTGGTACATATTTTTTTAACATTCTACTGAACACCGAATTGTATTGCATGAACAAATACAAAGTATTAAAAAAATATATTAAAAAAATAAATCTAAATAAGTCCGGTGGATAATTTGGACGTAAATAATATTTTGATCCAAGTATTGCAAAAAAATCATTTTGTAAACAAACCACCAAATAAAATATTTAAGCAAATATTTAGTTTTTTAATGTTAAGTACAAGATTTTCTCTAAGTATTTCACAATTTTTTTTCTGTTTTCTATTTTAACATTATTTTCACATTTTTTCTGATTACTTTGACATAAACTGCAATTACGTTTATCATAGTTATGGATACACAATGACATGTCATGTCAGATACAATAATATAGTATAATAATTTTGTATAATAATGTATTTAAATCTAGTGTGGCTATCTTTTATACATGAACACATGTGTGCTTGGGTGTGACGGATGTTCGATATTAAACACAACAAAAAGAAAACATAAATTTAGCGTTCTATCCTCTCAGCATCATTTTTGAGTCACCCCTGAAAGTCATCCCTGTTTACGCTAAAGTAAAATTTCATACAATACTGCAAGAGAATCATTCCTATCAATCCGAAAATAAGCTCGCGCGATAATTAATGTTACTTTTGTAAAAACGAAATGAAAATAAAAAATGTCATAATATTAAAAATGATTATTTCAATCAGATATAATTGTGTTATTCTTCATACATTTCGCAGCTTCAATTGTAAGTATATTTAAAAATTCCTGATATTCTCCTTATTCAGAGTATTATGTCGACTTCCTTACTATTTTTTGACAATTTATTAGATCCAAATTATTTCATAAGATTTTTTTAAAACAAGTTCTGATATGCTAGGGTAAAAAAAAACTTTTTTAATCCATTAAGATTACTTTATTAAACTATTAAATGTACACGTATTATGATAATTTTTTTACGTATGGCTTTCAAGGTGGATGAAACAGCATTATGGGGTTAATTAACATATTCATTCGTCCCTAACAAGTGCATAAAAGTTTTATAATGCCACATATTACCTTCCGCGAAGGGTGCAAGAAAAGGTATGAAGGGGCTATTAATTTATATTCGAATTTCGAATCATAAGGTCTGTTTCAAGTTTCATGATTTCTTCGAGTGTTCATATCTGATCCCATAATATTGCCTTCATTTCAATAGGGCTTCAGAATTATACTGTCAAAAGTCAAAATCAGATTGGTTTATTTAAAAAATAAATAAATTTAAAAACGCTTTGTAATAATTTTAGTTCTATTTGAAAGTACTATATATGTGCTATTATTTTCAATCCTGGGTGCTGTTCAAAGTAGCGTGTAGCAAAGGTTTTAATCTTTGTTGACCTCTCACTCTTCGTCTTCTAACTAACTTATATATCTCGCCGTTTCTCCGCGGGTGTAGGCAGAAAAGACAGAGCGCCATACTCTTCTGTCCTGACACACAATATGAAATATTATGGGCCGGTTGTGTGATCAGTAGTAAATTTTTACCATGGTATCTTTTTACTAACGCCCATAGTAAAAATCCTTTGTGAGTTGTTGATACATCAAATTTATCAAAGATAATCTCGTCTCGCAGTATGCCAGGCGAATAATTACAAAATGTGCTGTATGTTCTGCTTTATCTGTGGCTTTATTCGACCTGTCACATTTTTTCGGATTATGTATATTAAACAACGAGATCACCATCGGACGAACACTCATCACTAAAATATCAGGATATTGAATGATCAATTGTCGTATACTGCAACTTTCTAACTATCAATGTGACAGATGACTTTTGAAACAGCTGTGAAAAGTCCGCCATATTTAACCATCGATTCTCGTTTTTACTACGGGTGTACTTTCGAGAAGTAAATATTTTTTTACCAACGATTAAACAACCCGTTTGCGCAAAAATGTTTACTTTAGTAATTTTTTTTAAATATAGATAAAAGTTGCAACTGATTACACAATGTACTTTGCTTTGTGGCCGCAATACTGGAACGCAGGTGTGTGCTATCTTAAGTTATATCTCGACTTGAACCGATATTATTCGATGCCTCGCATTTGTTGTGCAATTACATCCCTTGGGTTGAATAAATTGTTGGAAAACACCTCGCGCAAAGAGTTACGAACACATTTTTCAAAGACATATAACATGTTATTATCTTTTGTTAAGGAAACGTATTAACCCCTTTCGCGCGAAAATTTATAAACGCGAAATAAATAAAATTCTTAAAAATATTGTTTTATATCGTTCACACCTTAGAAAGTAAATATCCTTAATGATATCCCAGAAGCAGTAAAAAAAGGTTAAAAATAATTTGATGAAAATCGTTAGTATTTTGTTATGCCCTTATAAAAATACATCCTTAATATTACACAGATAACATTTATGGCAAAAGTTATAAAAAAAAAAATTCAATAAAGATTGAAAATCCTTATAGCTATGAACATTACAAAGATGCGTCTACGATAGTGTAGTAAATACGACTTTCACATTTAAACATTGAACATTATTGTTACAAATACCTGAAATTATTGAACACTACAGGTTACAAATTCTTGAACATGGAGAGTTACAAATATCTGCACATTACAACATATCAATGAATGTTGAAGTTTCTTTGTTCATTGTTTGAATGTTGCATCGTATATAATATTAATGTTCAAGTGACCCTTAATCTAGTAGCTATTGTGATTATAATGTAATATGTTTAATAATTAATTAAAATGTTAACATCTAATTGTGTATTGTATAATTGAAAACCTGTCTATCTTGTTTACTACATCTAAACATTAAGGAATATAATATAGTTGAATTAATTAGCATAATATTATAAATATTAACACATGAAAAATATTGAATATCACTGACTGTTTACATATATTACTACTATTAGCAATTCATAGGAGTTTAGTAAATAAATAATGATGTTTAATAATGAATTAAGATATTTAACATTAACAAAAAAAATAACTAAAATATAAACCATTTAAAAATAAATTATTTCAATTAATAACTATTTAACTGTTAATTGAATATAATAATAATTATGACATTAATGACAACAACGAAATCATTTACATTACTTAAAAATCGATGAAACTGAATTAAACTAAGTGATCATATTACCTAGGCCTTTGTCTTCGATTGATCGTAGTCAAGTAAATAATAGTATGCAGTACATAATAAAATCATTTTAATTATAGTAATAAATAAAAAAATATATGGCAACATTTTCAAGTCAGTATACTTAATAAATTTCTTTCTGTAAGGGCATACAAAATACTAACAGTTTCTGGGACGTCATTTTACACCTTTTATTTAATCAACAATATTAATCGTTTTACTGAAAATCATCTACAATTCTTTTATTGATTCTTAAATAAATGACTAAGGCAATCAAAAAAATATTTTAATTGATTTATTAAATAATATCTATTAAATGAACATTAGGATTAAAATTCCTCAAATTTTTAAAAAATGTCTGAATTTTCACGATGTTTTTTTTAAAGATATATTTTCAATAATGAGTCAAACATTTTTTTGATTGCTTTTCGGATATATAGTATGGCCAAGCACGCACGTGTATATAACATGTATAAACAGATTATATAATAATTACAAATGCAAATATTCATATAACAAAAATGTTAATAGTAACCTAATCCGGTTCTATTGCAACTATTTATTAAAAACTTCACATGATATTGTTATAAATTCAACTAATGATGGTAATTATAAACATAAAAATTAATTTAACAATTTTTTTGTGTTGGTTGTATATTATGTCATTTACCAAAAAAAATTTACGTCTCCAGAGTCTGTAAAGCTTTTTTGGTCGTCGCCAGAAGTTTGATAATTTTTATTTTCTTTTATTCTTTCGTCAGATTTATGTTTTATTTATATTTTCCAAACTTGTACTTAATTCACAACAAATAATCATTTAAAATTTTATTAAATATTTTTGGACCAACACTGAATGTATGATGATCGGTAAAATATTACATTTTTTAAATAAAAACTTTTGTAGGAATAAATAAAAAATATTTCTTATATTAATGTTTATAATGTAAACAATTACACTGAAATATATATATTTGCTTAGTATAAAAGAGTCTGTTTGTAAACAAATTTACACAAAGTGTAAAAAATTGCACAAGAGTCAATGAAAAATCAGCATTGAAAAGGTTAAAAAATATTTTTGTAACATTTCAAAAATGATGAGCACATTTGTATTTCAATAATATATTTTTATCCAAAGAAAATATTAAACGTAATTTTTTTTTACACTTAATAAACTTAATATTTTCAGTTAAAAATGTTTTTTTTTCTATGAATAACAACACGTCACTTTCAAAAGGTAGATAGTTTTTGAGTTTTTATTTTATTTTATTGTGGAAACTCAATAAATATGGTTAATTATTTTTAAACATTAATTTTATTACACTCACTCCATAAGACTAGTAATGCCAAATATTTATTATTATTTTTATTTTTCTACTTATTTTATACTTCCAAAATAATACAATTTTATTACAACATGGTACATACAATTTTTTCTTTTCGCGTATTGCCAAGAAACGCATTGAGTTTTAGGAACTATTCATTTTTGTTTAAATTTACGCAAAGTGATTCATCTTATTTCATTTCTCCGTCCCCGCGATTGAGAAACATTGGAATTATATAATAACACTAACATATTATAAATTCTCCATTTTAATTATGCAACATTGACCGAGACATATTTTTGATAGATAATTTTTTTATATTTATTGGTTTCCATTGTTTAAACGAAATGTGGATCACATTTTTGTCCGTGTATGTGAAATAATAATTTTAATTCCGAAATGTTTTGTATTTTAAAATATATTTAAGAAAACAACTCAAAATCACACAAAAGTTCATTCCAACTAATATTGTTAATATAAAAACAATCTCGAATGCTTTCGGGCTATTGCAAATTGATTTTATTTCATACATTGAAACGTCACTGTGGAAATGGTAACGTTCCATTATTAATTAATTATTTTTAAATAATTGCATAAATAAAAGTCATTTTGATAATGCTGCGAAACGTTAATTCCAGTGCAGCATTTAGTTATCTTTTTAATTTCGATCTGGGTACACTGCATTAGAGTTGACTTTCACAACATTCAAATACACATTTTACCAAAATACTTTCACCGTGATGTTAAATAAATAACATTTTTGAATTTTGGTTCATTTTTATATCCACTGACAATCCTTTTAAAGTAATCGTGAATTTTGCGATTTCAATGATTGAATATTTTCCATTTCAACCGTTGAAATTGCAAAGAGGCGCATTTTCAAAAATGCTGTAATCAAGTGTTGTATTTGTTAATAATATTGCTATTTTATTGTTTATGGGCTATTTGTAATACTGTTTGTTTATTTCAGTATTGAATAACATTCTGGGCTATTGATACTATGTTGTGTTATGTTTAATTAATCAGTTATCGAAATAATAATTGTGATAAACAAAAAATGTGTTAATCTTAAATACATATATATTTATTTATCATCTGGGCTATTGTTTATTGAAAATATAACCATTATTTAACCCTCCTACGAGAGTAAATAAACATTTTTACAACGGTTTTTCTTCTGATGATTTGCAGAAGTCAGGATGTCGTTCTTGTTGGGAATTGTGTAGTTTTGTCGTCTCAGTGTCAGTTGGCGTCGACACACGGTATTGGAGAAAAGTCACAATCGCGCAATAAATAAATCAACATTTAATATAAAACCCGAAACCAAAACTCACAAATTTTCAAAGACCGGTAAATACTTGATCTTAAAAAAATATTTTTTTCCAAAAATGCTTTTTTTTTTTTTTTTTTAATAATGTGACTCTTTGTGATATGTGACTCTTCCAAATAATAATTATAGTTTTAAATTGTTTGACGTTGTTGTTATTACTTTTATATTGTTCTCGGTCAATTTTCATTTAATTTATTTTTCTAATAGCGATATCTAATATTCATTTACAATATTTACACAAAATTATGGCATTATTTTGTTCATTAAAAAATTAAAATGTCCTGGTGTTAAAACGTAATATTTTAAATTTTGATTCTAAAATGAGTTTATATTTACATACTAAATATATATTTACAATAGTTTTTGTTGTGATCAGTTCGTTTGCCAGAAAATAGAAATTAATTATTATAATATATATTTTTATTTTTACGGTAACCTTCTAAATGCCATGAACATACTTTGCGTGTCGTTTTCGACATTGCAGAGACTTTGTGCTATCTGTTGCCATCGAACTTCACAATTTTTATGACACTAGTGGTAAGACACTCGCCTAGTGATCTAGTGATCAGAAATTCGAGCCTCGTCTCAGGAGACCATCAATTTATTCATACTTTCTTAGTTTGATTTGAAAATAATTAGAATATTGATTTTTTTTTATAGACAATTTTTAAAATATATTTTCTAAAACAATTTTGATGTGAAACAAAACATAATATAAAATAAGAATATTTTTTTAACGTTAAATACAAATTTGAAATGTTTTTAATTTCTATGCATGGCATTTAAAAAGTTAGAACAGCAATAATCTAAAGGAACACATATTTCTGAAAAAAAAAAGTAAATATGATTTTGAATAACTTCCAATTTGTAATATTTTAATTATTTAAACATAGGGTGATCAAAAATGTAGGAACATTGCATACGGTAATCCTAATTTGTTTTAGCAAAAGTAATCAATAAAAATATCTGTACACTCAAAATATGGCAAGGTATCGAAAACATAAAAAATAAATTATGATAGTCAATCCCAAAAATTAATTGAATATTGGCACCTATACGATTTGGCACTAATTTGTACTCAATTAAAATAATCATGATTTTGATTTCGAAATTAAAAAAAAAAAAAATGGGACCGACGTTCAAAAATTAATCGATTAAATTAATAAAAAATATATTTAAATTTTATCTACAACTACATTGGCGAGATAACGGTTCCTTCGTGAATGATATACCATAGATAAAATATGATTATATTTACAGTATTTACAGCATTTAACTTTTCTAGACGAGTCTTAATGATAAAGGTATAAACATGTTCTCCTCCATAACTTAATTTATATATAAACTTTATCTTACCAACTTATAGTAACAGTATAGTGGGTACTCTCTATAAGTTTATCTTTCGAGACATGTGATCATTTTTCGCTTTCTTGAATCTAGTTTCAAAAATGAAGAAATAGCTAAACACATAAAATTCCAACATATAAATTTCGTTTCACTTTCATTTTTCAATAATTTTTTAATAATTCAAATTTAAAAGCCTAACAACATAATTTAAATTTCCTAAGTGCGCGAATCATTTAAAACACGAATTTAGCTTATCACTTTGTCGAATGCCCAACGTTACGTTTCTATAAATTTATTAGTAATTTATTATAATTAGTAATTTAAAAATATAAATTCAACTTTAAAATATTAAAATTATATTGGAAATAATTATGGCATAATCTCTCAAGAGGGCAACATAGTGTTTAATTCCATCTTTTGACGTCTACCCCTATAGCCTGAAGCCGGCGGAAGCTTCTCGATCCATTTTATAGTTATTACTAACCGAACGCGCATCTTCCTTCCAAAAAAATAAACGTAAATTTTTTTGAAAATTCCACAGATTTCTTAGTTCAAAACCAAAAACAATATCGTTTTATCGTTTTTAATCTGATGTGTTTTTAACTTAAACTGAATCTGAAGATTTCAAATAAGATTTGGAAAAATAAGGCGCGTCCAATTAGTAATAACTGAATTTTCATGGTTGCTGGCCCTGGCTCTGCTGATTGTGGTGTTGGTTCTGCTGCATTTGCCCCTGGTGCTGGTTCTGGTGCATCAAGGATGGTTGCTGCAGGGAGGGGGCCGGGGAGTGGGAGAGCCCGAAGCCTAACATTCTCGGGTCTCCATGGAGTCGCAAGGCTTGCTCCAGCCGCTGTTCCTGGGCCATCCGGAGGGCCTCTCCCAGGTCGGGAGACAGTCGAGCGGGACCGCTCGGGCCTCCTTCCAGTCCTTGAGGAAACCCTCCGTTGTGACGGGCGACGTTCGCTTCGGCGCCGGCGGCGGCAGCTTGAGAGACCGCCAACCGTAGGGCAGCCTCAGCTTGGCTGCGAAGAAGAGCTTCGGCTTGCTGCATTCTCAATGCCGCTGTTGGATCGGGCTGTTGCTGCTGATTTAGTTGGTTTTCAAGGTTAGCCATTGATCTCATAGAATCGGCCATAGATCTCATGGTTGCGGCGTTCATGGCGGCTTGTGCAGCGCTGGGAGAGTCACTGCCCATCGGCGGAGTTCCACTCTGGTTTTCTAACATGTTCTGTTGCTGCTGCTGTTGTTGCTGCTGCTGCTGCTGTTGATGGTGTTGTTGCTGCAAGTGAGCATTGTGGGCGTTGTTGATTCTCATGGCGGCCGCTAAACTAGCAGCGGCTGCCTGGACGGCCGGGTCCACCGGTGACCCCAGTGATCCCTGGACTCCCCCCTGAGCCTGTCCCATTATTCCAGCAGCAGCTGCTGCTATAGCTGCCATTCTGTTGGCATTGTGAAGGTCCTCGGGCGCGTACTGTTGGTGATGACCGTTATTTGTGGCCGTTCTGAGGAGATCTCCGAGTTTAGGAGGAGCGCAGTTGTTGTTATTGTTGGGCGGGGCATCGGAGCCTGCTGACGATGGGCGGCCAGTCGAAGAGCTGTCAGAGTGGGCGGATGGAGAGGCGCAGAGTGAACCGCTTCCGAGAAGCAGACCAGATCCTGAGGCGGACACGGCTGCCAGGAGGGCGGTTTCGCGTTCCCTCCGCTCAGCTGCGGCCCTGGACAGAACGTACTGGGCGGCAAATTGATGTTTAGGCTCCATACGCATGTGCTCCATATGAGAAAGCAACCCTGAAAGAAAAAGCACGCAATCCTTGAATAATGTCAAACGATTGTCGTTGATGAAATATTGCTTAAACGTGCTCTAAGAATAGAAAAGTGTTTTAAAATTAATCAAACAATATTAAAGCAAAAAATAATAATACCTAACTTGTGAAATTAAGTAAAGGTACTAAAATAATTTTGGAAAAAGAAGGGATGAAAAAGGGAAACACGGGAATCAAAAAAAATTAAAGAGTCTGATTTTTGATAGAAAGGGTAATGGGTAACGGTGAAAAGAAAGCATTACTTAATGTTATGACTAAAAAATTTTGATTTTAATATTTGGAGAGACAGCAACTCAAGTATGAGGAGACAAACTAGCAAATTATTAAAGCTGTCTAGGTAAGGTGAGAAAAGCAAAGGCTAAATAATAGCAAGAAGTTGCTCACCACTTTCGTGAGTGAAAACAGCTTGGCACACTGAACACGGCCACATCCTCAAGCTGCTGGTGAGCTGCGTCTCCGGGTGGCAAGCCAGGTGTTTCCTGAGGGACCCCTCGTTCACATAGTGCTTCCCGCAAACGGGGCAGGGGTGGTTGGCCGTCCTCCGCTTGGCTATATAAGGATCAGTCTTCATTTGTGGCGGGTAGGAAGTCGGAGACTGGGGGACTTGTGAGGGGATGGTCAGGTCGTTCGCTCCAGAACCCATCGAAGCTCCGCCGTTTGTCGGCATGACGGTGTTAGTAAGAGGAGAGGGGAGGTTTTGGTAGACAAAAGAGACAAACAGACAAGGTCAATGCAAGAAGCCAATGTGAGTGAAAGTTACAAGACAACACCAAATTTTTGATGGGATTCAAGGTGGGGAACGACGAGAATGGCTGACTTCAGTTCTTACTTATCTAAATCTTCTTTGACAAACTAAACAGTGAAATTGTACACGCTCAATTGATATCCTATTATTTAAAAATTAGTCTCTCTTGCAGATATTGCAAAACATAGAATACTAATCCCCGTTTCTGAATTAAAAAATGTTGCACTAAATTATGATCTATCACACGTTTCTAAAAGATTTCCATGAACCATTCTCTATCATATTAGTAAGGGAATAAATAAAATGAATTAAATAAAAAAAAAACACCCCAGAAAATTTGATTTATATTATGGATAATGCAATTTAATGATGTGCATAAAAATAAATATAAAATTAGTAAAGTTAGCTTGAAAATATAAAAAATATATGAACAGTCCTTTATGTAATGATAATGATGCTGTTAAGCTTCCCAATAAATTCCATACACCAAAAAATAAAACAAGGATAGATATGGTATATCGTACATAGAAAAGATTTTTCACTCCTTCAAGTAAACTACCTTTTCTTGACAACACAGAATTATAAATATTTTGCCATTCTAATTAGTTTGTTTTTTCACTTTCAAAGTACAATAAAAAAAAAAACATATTTATGAAACTGAAGCCAGAAATTTTCATAGCGATGTGATAAAAACGACAAAATATTTTTTAATTGAAAAAGCTATTTGTAATTTTCAAGTTACAAACATTTTTTTCTTTTTGTAAAAATACGTCACAAAGAACTTTTTCATTTTGTTACACTTATAAACAGACACATACTTAACTAAGATTATTTTTTTGGTAACGATACTTTGTGTTACAGAATTATTAAAATTATTTAACGATACAAAAACCAACACCCCAGATTGATTGTCAGGTAATGAACCATAAATGAAATTTTAAAACGAGATGGTAACATAAATAATTCATTTCATTGATGATTCAACCATATTTTTCAGATGTTAAAGATCACTAAAATACCTTGGTTCATAGAAAAATTAAATGGTCGCATCAGTGTAATTTTACTCTAAAAGAACCGTAGGTAGTGTCGAATCTTAAAGAAACATTATAAAAAATATTTATGAAAACAAAAGAAAATCATTAAAATTAGACAAGGGATAAAAAAAATAAAAATATTTTCTAAAAAGGAATACAAATTTAAGACGTTTAAAGACCTCAAAATGTTTATCGAAGCTCTTTTGCGACCTGTAAGAGAGAAAGTAAGTGAGTCCCCATAACGCGGCCTGAAAGATCTGGTAACAAACAGGATGGAAGATGGATGTCTCCACTGCGGACGACGCTTAAACACTTACTGGCAACGCCGGACGCGTTAGGGTCCTTGTGGGTGTTCTTCATGTGCTCCATCAGCGCTTCCCCGCCGAACACCAGCTTATGGCATATGGGGCAGGGCGTGGCGTTAGGCCCGCCGATCATCAGGGCGGCATGTTGCTGCAACACACCAAGATGCAGTTGTAGCTCCTGCATCGGACCGACCAATCAGCGAACGATTTGGCGGTCGGTGTATTGTTGGTGGTGTTGTGGAGAGGGATGCGACAAAGTAGAATCATTTTAATTAAAATGCCAAAAATTTAAAATTGACTAAAACAATTTCGATAATTTTGAAAAAAGCTAATTTTTTTTAACAACTTATCTAATCTATGTTTGCTATTTTTACTGTATGAGCTCAAGCATAATAAAATAGTTTTTTCAAATAAATCATTCCTGATATCAAGAATCGTCTTATTTACGAGTCTTTACGAAAACATACATTCAAATTTAAATCTATTTATGATAAATATATATTTTTCTAGTAAATGCATTAAATTTTTGCAAAATTCCTTGAATTTAATGAATTTTAAATATTCCTAATTAGTAAAATATAATTTCGTATTTATACGCTTATACGATATTCAAAAAAATATAGATTATGATTTTATGTAGGCAATATTCAGCTGAGAAATTCAACATTATTAAAACACATTTTTACAATCCAATAATATTTCATAAATTAATATTAATTTGATCAATATCAAGTTTGCTTACAATTAAAGACATCTTATAAATGCAGTAATTTTAAACATTTGGGTTAGTGTAGGAAGGATCGGAAAAACAAAAAAAAATACAATGTTTATTGGATTTTGGTGGATGGGATGAAATAATAATAAATAAAAAAAAAAGTTTAGTAAATTTTAAAATAATTTTAGAGATAGTAAAACGAATCGCGAATGAATATAAATAAAGTCGAAAATTTAGAGTGTATTACAAAAATTAATAGCAACTGATTACCCAATTATTATTTTTTTAATTTACACAATTGATCAAGAAGAGAATTATTTTATAATGTGATTGTTTAAAATTTAATTTGTAAAGCCCAAAAATGAATTAAGATTCTCAACATTTTATATATTGTTAGTATGATCCGAAAATATTATACGTAATATATGTATTATATAAGAAATATCGTTTGAAGATAGAAATGAAAGAAGAAACAGAATTTTAAATAAAATTAAAAGAAAGGATTATGGTCCGGGAATACATACATGACTGACCTTGGACGTGTGTGTCCGAAGGCTACTCTCGGTTGCGAAGCCTTTACCGCAGATGTTGCAGTGGAAGGGCCTATTTTTGGCTCTCTCCACTTGAGCGTCGTGATTCCTCAGGTGTTGCTGCAGATTCGACAGCTGTATAAAGGCCCGGCCGCAGTCGGGAAGATGGCACTTGTACGGTCGCTCACCTGATTAACAAACAATACAAGATTAGATGATACAGAACTTAAAAGGGTATGATGGTTTATGGAAGAAGCGAATTACATGGCAAATGGGTTTTGGTGTTGCTCGGTAGATGGGCATATTCGTTGGTCATTATTCTGTGTGGCATCCCCTGAAAAAACTGGTTCATTTTGTTCCGCGGCATCTTTGTTAAGTGGTTCTTGAAGAATGTTAGCAGCTTTTTATTGAATATGCAGGAGAGCTTCCTTTATAAGTGTTGTATTTTGGGTCTCCATACTCTAAAATATATATATATTTTAATCCTAAATAAAAGTAATATAACTACGTCATGCATTGGGGGAAAAGAGTTAAAGTTATTGCGGCAGCGTATATAAAAAGTTAACAGACATAACAATGTTGATCAGGTGTTTTGTTCTGAAATTTGAGCTATTAATATCATTTCAAGGTCAAATCGATGTTGTCAGTTCACGTGGTAACTGATATCTCCTTCGAAATGCAACAGCAATTCTGAAATCGGATCCAAGGTACAGATATGTGATTATTGCATGTAAAGTCATCCGAGAGATTCTTCATATTTGTGATGCTTGGATTGGCGAGGCGCAACAAGGATTGACCGCAAAACAAAATGACTAAAGCCAGGATATCTGAAGAAGGCACTGCGCAATGAAAACAGGCTTTTTACTTCCAAATGATTTCAAATTTTGAATGGTGAGTTTCAGAGCAATAAATTGAGGTTCTGGCGATACTAGAGAAAATTTTCTGCACAATATAATAAAAGAATATCTCGGATAAATTTGACATACTGGTGGGACATTGGATCTTATTCTTCGCCTTGAGGACCTGGGCATCGTGGTTTCTCAGGTGCTGTTGAAGGTTGGAGAGCTGGATGAATGCCCTGCCGCAATCGGGGAGGAAGCACTTGTAGGGACGTTCGTCTGAAAGGAATGGATAATTTTTTTTCACCGTTATTTAACACAAATCTTGACCAGGAACATATCGGACATCTAGTATATTATATATATATATATATATATACACATCTGGGAAAATATTTCTTGGTTATCCCATGTCTCATGGTCTTCAGAAGGACCAATGTTGTATAACAAATAAATGACCAAACAATAGTTTAAGTAATGGAAACGACACATCTGGCCCAATATACTAGAAGACATAAAAATTACCCCATCTACTGACAATAATATTCAAAACCCATTAAAGTCAACTTCTTCGAACCCAACACTTATGGCACAAACAAATAACAACAGTAATAATTGACCAGTATATTATTAGTAATATTTGTAGTATACTTCCATATTTTTCCATTAAATATAATAAAAAACAGCTTCGTCTTTATGAGATATCTATAATTTGTTTAATAACAGTGCCTTTGTAGGTGAAAATCCAGTAATAGTGCGCTTTTGGACATATTCAAATATTGTTAAATATGTTTTCAATTAAATACGCCAACTAATACGCAGTAAATCTAGAAGAATGGCGGAGTGACTGATTCGTACTCTTCTGTGAAACAATTCCCCACCTTCCCATATCTCAAAAGCAATGTTGATGGTATTTCGCATATTAGAATACAGATATAAAATATATAATACAATTCTTTAATGATCCAATCGGCGCATAGCTCTGAGGTCAATGGTCAGACCCAATATATCGTGAACGGAGTAAGAAATGCCGTTCATCTTTTGAACCAGCGTCAGATCCGTGCGTGCATATGTTGTAACATCGTTTTATTTCGCACACCGAGTCCAGGGCAACGGCATCAGACCGGAGTGAAAGAGACAAAATGATGTATGTCCCCATTTCTTACATCTTTATTGGTACGGCAAACGGATTATGCGCCAATCGTAGATTTTATAGCTGTCAATATATGTTTTTTTTAAAATTTTATTACAAATTAAATTACATTTTATTAGTAATATAATAAACCATTAAATTAATATCGAAAATACCACAGTTGAATAAAATACATTAAATCAAATGTAAAATTTATTTTATACCTCACCACAGTTCGTGTAAATTTATAATCAAAACTAGTAAAACTATTAATTTTTAAGATATAAGCGAAACATTCCACAAAAATTGCATGTTTTATTTATTTTATTAATCGTTAAAGTAGAAGAATCTTTAACAGTTTATATCTTACTCTCCCAAAGAAGCTGAAAATTATCAATACCATTTGATTAAATTATAATTTAATGCATTTCTTTTGGTTTCTTTATATTTATCGAAAATCTTCTAGGCAGACAGAGTGAACGTCATCACGTTATCGCTGCCCACTGTCAACTGCGTTGCTACAGCTCGGATTGATACCCGCCTGGTACTGCTTGAGTGTGGAGTCAATCCATTTTGTGATAACTTCCACTGAACCAACTGTTGCTCCTTTTTTCTTGTATAGTACTCGGTTTATTATAGTTTTATCTATCAGTTCTACATTATATTATCAAATAAAATAAAGTTACCGTTACCACATCCTGATTTCGGAACAACTAGATATTATCTGACATGGAATGTCACAATTTACATTCTTTTGTAACAACATTTTGACAATTATCTTCCCTTTAAAACTACGTCACCAATTTACTAGTAGTTTAGGAGATAACACGTAATTTTCAGCTCCCGGTTAACTTGTGTCATCTTCTTTCCCTTAACTCGCCACGTTTAATCTATATAATAGCAAGTTTTTTGAACGACAATGGTATTGACTTGTAATAGAGTATTTCCTATTCTATAATATTATTGTACTTTTTTCTATAAAACAAAGTTTTTAACTTGATTAGTGGCACAAATCACCCTTGAAGAGTAGATTGCTTATTTAAAAGAAGAAGAAGAAGAAGATAACACGATAACAGTGAAATAATTTAGTAGTATAACGATCAAAATCAGTTTAATTTATTTAAAAAAATTATATACCCAAATTTTATTCAAAATATGAAAGCTTAATATTTCAGTTTTGTCAGATGATAATAAGTACCTTGTCATTCCAAGGGAACGAAATGACATCGTATGATGTTGTACGATTTAGCCAAGACCGCAATATAATCTGCCGCTAAGCGGTGTTGCAATTGTGTGTCGTGTCATAATGCCGGAATGGTAAATTAAGTGCGTTTATGATAAATTATAATTTGAATGTTGATAAATATCTTATGCAGAAACACCGGCCGTGGTCGCGCGACGGCTCATTTCCTCGGTGCGACCACAGCTGCTAGTATTGTTATAAATGTAAATATATGTTGTCATGTCTAATAAGGCTCACGACTACCAGAATAATAGATAGGCTGCTGAGTATTTATTGTCTTGACCGTCGGGCTATCAAAATATGTGCTTGTATGGAATTATTGTTTATAATTACACCAGTATAAGGAATATTCTTATACAAACTAAATTATTGATGACTGATTCGCAATATTAACGGAAAACAATATTTTATGAAATCACATGAAATCGTCCGTGCACGTTCAAGACATCACTGCGATTTGGCATGCATATCGTAAACATTCGGACGTTTTTCCCGAGATCCCCGCCAAAAATATGTGCGACGCCATTTTGAAATGTCCGTCGGCCATTTCGCGTTGTTTGTTTTTCTCTTTTCCCGCTTTTATTTTTAATCCAGTCGGACTTCTTGACTGTGGTCAGTGCGCGTTCAAACGTTGGATACATTCGCGTAGGATATTTTATCAATTGAACAATGAATTGGATAATGTTGAAATATATCCATGTAATATATTTTAAGATTTAGTTTACTTATGCACAAAGATGACTAACATCTTTCTCAAACATTAATGTGTCAAGCAAAGTCAGCTATTTCAGTTATTCTTTTTATTACTTTAAATGCAGTTGTCTTCTCATATACTTTTTACATATTATCTTATTTTATTTATTTATTTACACCCTATCCCGAATCATTTTGAGAGTTGTTTACCCTCGTTTCGATTTGTCATAATTACATATGTTTTTATTTATTTTATTACATTCAGTCATATCATTATAATACCATCATATAATATGAGAGACTTGTCACATTAATTTCAAAAGGCAGCCAGAAAGAATCTATAGAAATCGCACACCCCCAAAATGGGAGTGTAGAAGTCACATTTATGTGTTTCAGTCGCAGAACTCGGTCACAGTCAGGTGGAAATTCACCCTGTCCAGGTCGCAAGAGTGCGAGGGAGAGCCAGTGCAATGCACACATTGTCAGAAGACGTGGAAGGCACATATTGTCTTAATTTATTAACAGTCAAACATGATTGATTTGATGTAAATTGTTCATTAAAAACGGTGTTAGTTGCAAAATCAATTTCTCCCGCTGCCATTTATATTAGAATTCAGCCAATACCAATCTTCGCTACTCTGAAATTAAAATGGCCGTCAGCATGGAAACTAGCTTGTTTTCGGATGTGATGTTTGGTGATGTGTTTTAAATAAGATTATAGGGATTATCATTTATTGCTCTTCAGCTCCTGAAAATATATGGAGGTTGCTGAAATTGCAACTAGTACCTTCACGCTTTTAGCCCAGAGCGAAAAATTTTTTTTTTTGTGATCTTAATTCATTAAAAAAATAGATATTACTTGTTTTATATTGCCATACGACACGGACAACTGTCAATATATGTATGTCTGTTTAATGAATGCTTTGCAACACGGATGGGCATAAGAAAATTATACTTAGATTTATTGGTAATCCTACGTAATTAATTATTTATCTTATTATGTTATAAGTATCATCAACTGACACAAATGTTAGAGGAAAAATCTGGTAGCAGCATCGTAAAATCATCTTCGTAGTCTGAGGATCATGACTCCTCTGTCATAGATATACATTTTTTCTATTATGGGGATTTTGTATTGCAGAAGAGATCGAAGATACAACTCATCTCGGGTTTACCGTGCATTAAAATATATTTTTGATAATAAGACTATTGATACCTTCCACGTGCGTAACGCATATTCCGCACTGTGGCCATTTTGCATTTTATTTGAAAAATGGGTTAAAATACGTCGAGACCAGCCAGGAGCCAAGAGCTTCAGCGACCCCGGAAACGTCGTCTAGCTCGGTTCCCACAGCGAGGATTAGATTTCTGACTAGCCAGATGCGTTGTGTCAGTCGGATCCCTTCGACCACGGGTGACCCAGATCTGAAAATGCAGCGAAAACGAAACGAATCGTACAAGAATTCGCATTAGCGCGAAATGGATGCATCTCCAGTAACAGCAGCCTCGTCAGAGGCGCACCCCAGGCGGTCGTCCCCCGAGACACTAAAAGCGAGCCACAAAATTATTATTTATATAGGTTTTTCGGATTTAACCAGTATAGGTATTGATGTTTATACGTTTTTGGCATATGAATCAAAAGGATCTATTTTAATGTGAGGCTGGGGGTCTCAATCTCCCCAATGCTGATTGTGTTCATTGTATATGATATTGTAAAATTTGAAACAAGCACATCATTAAGGTTTAAAAATACCTTTAAAATCCCTAAATGTAGCACCAAACACTATCAGAATTTTTTAAATATATTTAGGGATAAAAAATTTCAATAGCCTCCCTACACAAAGTAAAGAAATAAAGGGTATTAAAGAGTTTAAAAATAAACTAAATGAACACTTCAAAAACACATAATTGGAAAATAAACAATATTACAGAATACTTCAGAAGCACACAAATGGACAATGAATAGAATATGTAAGGTATTATATAAAATTATTGTAGTGTAACTCCCTCTCCAAGCACAAGAGCTGGTCTCTTTTTTGGAGAGGTAAGCGAAAGAAAAACCATGTAATTTATAAAATGTAAAATACTTAATTCATGCTAAAAAAATTGTAAAAATGTTAAATAAATAAATAAATAAATGATATCACGGAGTGTGTATGTGTTTGTGTGTATGGCTGAGAAATGCTGAGTAGTTTCATCATTATTGTTTTGTTTTTTTTTCTACCTCCTACCCAAATATGATCTGTGATGTACTGTTGTTCTTTTGGGTTAAATCTGCCGGCAGTGGTGCGTGGAGGGTGAGTCTCTTATATGTTTTTCTTTTGTGCCGTCTCGTTTCCCGGAAGGGAGTGCCTCTTCACTTCTCCTCTGCTCCCCGGCCTTGTTAATTGTATTATTTTTATGTTACGTATTGTAAATATTTATTTATTTACTAATAAAGTAAGTCAACCGGAGACAATGAGGGCAAATCTTGTTTTGGCAGCTGTGCGGTATAGCCCTATCTAGTAGCATTAAAAAATGCCAAACAGGCGACGAATGAGTAAATTCACTGGAGGTGTGTCCTGAATTGATGACTGGTCAGTTCATTTAAATTTTGTTCTTGTCTTTTTTTCTCTTCTTCGGTGCGTATTGCGAGACGAGGTTGCACAGCTGCCTATTAGCATTAAAAAAATGCTAATCAGGCGGCGAATGAGTAGGACCATATATGAGATTTTGAATGTAAACGGTCCTGGGTATGCGGCGGGTCCATCCTCCAAGAGAGAAGTGATTGCCTTAGGATGACTCCCGGAGCGGCTGCGTCGCAAAGTATTGTTGTCGGTACTAGTAGATATTACACGGCTATTGAGAGGCTGAACTGCGAGGTACGTGCATGGATTCCACAAGTTTTTTACTGTAAGTATAGTACGTAGACTCGTGGCCAGATGTAGGTAGTGTCAAAAACTAAATATAAAATGAATGTAAGACTTTTTAATAATACTACTTAAAACTCACCCTCTATGCACTAAGGAAATTATCTATACGTATCACTTCTAATTCTCCTATCTCGTCTACCAAATATTCTCCCACAATAACGTAACAGACACAAAGCGGTTAGATGGGTTCACAGTAGAGGTTCCAACTATTCGACACCATCAATTAATCGAATATCGAATATTAAAACTAAAAATATTCGAAAAGTTCCCAAAGTATGACAACAGTATGAAATTAAGTTTAAATATTTAAAATAAATCGTATTATACGTAAGTATATAAAATTTTTCAAGAAAACGAGCTAATTACCAGGTAGCCTCACATTTATTCAGATTGAACTTGATAGATTCCTCAATGTGTGAGTGTGGTGCTGAGGAGGAGATCCTTGACCATATCTTTGTTTCCTGTCCATTGCGGATCACAGGTTTTTTTTTACAGTAATCTTGTCAATGGTAATTTTCAACTCCCGATTAACTTGTGTCTTCATTGTGTTATCCCTTAACTCGCCACATTTAATCTATATAATATAAATTTTTTTGAACGTCAATGGTGTTGACTCGTAATATAATATTTTTTATTCTATAGTATTATTGTTTTTTTTCTATAAAATAATGTTTTAACATGATTAATGGATCATCTTTATCAACAGCCTATTTATTGTAATTTTAAAAATAATAACACATTAATATTTTAAATTTGTTCTTAATTTTGTCTGCAGTTGAAAATACCCACTCGGTTGCGGTTGACTGTTAAAAGTGTTTTAAATAGTAGATCTAACGTTTATGTCCTTTTTTGAATTGTCCAAATATCTAAAATGTTTTTTAGATTATTTGAACAAACATTTGTAGTTTCTGCGAGGGATAAAATGGTGCTGTTTAATTCAGTCTGCAATTCGGACGTCGATAAACTCTTCGAACAAGCAACAGGTATCTCTTCCACGTCCGAATCAGAATCCTGAGAATTGTTTAATATTTGAAATGAGTAGGAATGCTGTTTGAATAGCTGCACAAATATTCGAGTATCGAATAGTAGAAAAAAGCCGAATATATTAGAATATTCTGATTGGAATCTCCAGTTCACAGTATTGAAATTGAATTGCTCATATTATTTTATATTAAAATATAAAGTGTCCAGGAATCTAAACAGGCAATCGCGCCACTGTACTGGCCTCTGTTGTTAAGTAAACAGACCGCTGAAGATATATTTGAAGAATACTTCATGTAAATTAGTGTACACGTAGATGTTAATAGAAAAATACTGTCATTTGACCCACACGGGACAGTGCGTATACAGTGCTTACATAAGTATATTTATATTATTTATCTTGCACATTTCATTTTAAATCTATATATATACTTTCTACAGCTTTCTTATATCTTCTGACATTTAATTATAGATCTTCATTGTACTGTACATCATCGATTTTTGAGATTCAGCGTTCTTCCTGAAAGTCAGTCTCAGTCTGTCGTTTCCTCTTGTATGATATTGATTTGTGTAAATTTTACCAATGATGGATTTTAAAGTTGAAATATATTTTCTGCTTAAAGGTCTACTTATTTACACTGATACAAGTAGGTATATCTATTTTTTACGAGTACAATACTCAGTACTAATGAATGTTCTGATCCTCGATTTATAGTACTAAGATTGCTAAAAATTTAGTCACGTGTCTTGTATTTTGCAAAAAGTAAAATTTTTTAATCTATTATGACTCCCAAATATTTTTTTTCAGTCACTTCCTTCAGACTTTTACCATCTATGATATTTGCTGGTGTGATTGGTCTTTTTATATTCTGTAATATGCGGCTGTGATCAAGAGTCATCATAGTCCGCTTTCTTTCATACAAAATAGTACGCTTTCTCACAATTTGAAAGAAATGATAAAAAGTGGCTTATCGAAAATAATTTGTTTTACTTGTAAGCTTGAAATGAATTGTTTAAACTGTGACACTGATTAACTGTTATGTTTTGATTATATTAAATGTAATAAAATTGATATAAATGTACCTGCAGACAAACGTCTATCAATATGTTGTTCTTCTTCTTTTAAATAGGCATTCCACCCTTCAAAAGTGATTTGTGCCATTAATCAAGTTAAAAACTTTGTTTTATAGAAAAAAGTGCAATAATATTATAGAATAGGAAATACTTTATTAAAAGTCAATACTATTGTCGTTCAAAAAACTTGCTATTATATAGATTAAACGTGGCGAGTTAAGGGAAAGAAGATGACACAAGTTAACCGGGAGCTGAAAATTATCATTGACGAGACCACTGTAAAAAAAACCTGTGATCCGCAATGGGCAGGCAAAAAAGATATGGTCAAGGGTTTCCTCCTCGGCACCACACGCACATATTGGGGAATCTATCAAGTTCAATCTGAACAAATGAGAGGCCACTTGAAAATGCCCAATTCTCATTCTAGAGATATTTGATACTGTTCTTTTGGAGACATTCATTTTTGAGAACCAGGGGTTGCCGGGAATAGGTCTGTGAATTAATTTAAGACGATTACCCTTATGATTATTTGGATTTATCCATTGTGCAGTCCAGATAGAATTCATAAGTTTTTTTACCATATTAAGTCTATCATACATCGGGATATCAGGAAAGAGTGACCTTCTTGGCCAGGTTATTAGCACATTAATTTCCATGAATTCCCTTATGTGCAGGAATCCAAACGAATGACACCTGTTTATTGTTGCTGTACAAATTAAATAGACATCTTCTAATGGAATAGATTATCTCATTGTCTAGACAAACTTTTATATTAGCAGAGAAAGATTCAAGAGCTGCTTGCAAGTCGGAGAATATAACAGCTTTATCGACGTTCCAGAGTACGCAGATGTCCAAGACCTCTTCAATTGCCCAATATTCTGCTGAGAAAACCGATGAATCCGAAGAAAGTCGTAATATCAAGATGTTTTGTGGATCTAGTTTTGATAACAAAAAAAAGCTATCTCTAAGACCTGATGTTGGTCCCGGCTTCCTTAAAAATACACCTCCTCTGATTCAGTAGTTTGGTTACCTAATATTTTGAGTATGTCCAAATATTTGTTGGAACAAATTGCCGGGCTTTATTGTCATCAGGATTAAGATGCCAATAGATGGCGACACCATAGTTGGTAATAAATAAGTGAAATGTTCCATCTTGATATAATATATACAACTTGCAAAAATTTGATAGATGTGGTAGCGCGGGTAAATAGGTGAACGTTACATTGTGTAAAGTGATATATCTTAATCTTAATATTTTTCTTATTTTCTAGCTCCTTAAAATTACAGAAAAAAATTTTTATACGCGCACCCTGATCCACAATCGGAGGTACTCCAGGACATGCGAGTGTGGCGTTGTATCTTTCTTATAATTGAGAAAATTTTCCTGTTATAATTGAAGTGTTATTTATAGATTATTTATGTTTGCACAATTCGTTCGCCCGTTTTTGCCGGCGTCGCGTTTTGCATGCGGAATGCGCGCGCAGCCATAAAAAATGGCGTCCGCGTTCCTTTTTCCCGCCGATTTTATTGTCAGCCGTGTACTGACCTGCGCAACGGCTGCATTCATGCCACTGCGCAGAGATGCAAATCTTGAGGCCGGTTTTACGATAGCCGTTGTAAATATTCCCGACGAACTCTGATCTCGCCGGTCCTGGGAGAGGAGGATTTGTTACGGTTGTTACAGCCATTGTCTGATATGGAGAAGATTAAAATTATGATTGCTAATATTTTACACAACGATTATATGTTCATTGTAGTTATGATTTTATATTGTATTAATGGTATTGAAGGAAATGCAGCAATCTAGGAAATTCAATTAGTCAGCAATACCCTTTATTATTTATTTGATCGTTAAATTTATTTATATATAGTTATTACAATATAGCGCCACACTGTTCTATCCACATGCGAGCTCGCCGAATATTAAGGTTTCTGACAGCACCGTCTGGTTTACCTGGCCGTGCCAAGTCTTCCTCTATTTCTGGTGCCATCAACACTTGCGTCATATATATTTCTTACTATTCTTTACTCATTCATGTGTTTCATATTACTTTTAGTCTTATCCATTGCTAAGATAAGTTTTCCTTGTTTCTTCATTCTTTACTTACTTACCATCACGCCGTTTCACCGCGGGGGTAGGCAGGTATGATAGAGCGCCACACTCCTCTGTCATGACACACAATTCTCATCCACATTCATACATCTTCTCATACAAGTTCGTCGATTGTTGAGGCTTCTAACGGAACCATCCTCCATTATCTGGTTTACCTGGTCGGACGTCGTCTATTTCTGGTGCCATCAACACTTGCGCTATATATCTTTCTCACCATTCTCACACACAAACTCAACTACTTGTTACAAACATTTATAACCTACAAGTATTTAGCGCGGTGTCTTGCTTTTCTCCTTCTCGAATATCATCACTTTCGACTTGTTGCCGTTCATAATAAGGTCGCTTTCCTTGCATACATCGTACATTGTACTCACTGGACTCTGGAGTTCTTTTTAATTATTCGCTATTAGTCTTTTACTCTATCATAAATGGATTTGCCACATATACGCCAAAGTGATCTCATTTCCACTACTGCATTCAATCTACTTTCGTTCTTCTTCTACCAGCTTCAGGCCTCACTTTCATACATCCATAGAACTCAATTTTGTATCGCTAGTCTTTATACATTGTGTGATTTATGAACGGTCAAGCTTAGACTTTTTTGATGTAAATTAGTCATTTGAAATCTTATAAAAGGTGTTCTAGATTTATTAGTTAAATTATGTCCTGTGGCTTTTCTACACAGTTGACGGTTTTTTTTCTCTTTATTACATTGCTTATGGATGTATAATTTAATTAGTTACAAGGGTAGCGTGACACATATGTGTAAGTTACAAAAACCGCTGCCATTTATATTAGAAAACAACCAATCTTCGTTACTCAGAAATTTAAATGGCCGCCAGTATGGAAAATAGCTTATTTTTGGAAGAAGATGTTGTATTTTAAACCGGATTAGAAGGATTATCATTCATAATAAGAAGTGCATTAATGTGTCCATTATAATGAAAGTGGTCCAAGTCAAGAAATTGAAAAAAATTAGTTTATCAATTATTTCGCGTCACATTGTTTTAAATTAATATAATATGGTGCAAATTGTGAACAATTTGAAGCGTTATACATTATATTTATTTTGATAATAGAGTAAGTGATTTCAACATTATTTTTTAAAAATTTTTTATAAACTACATGCAGCATTTATATGTTGAAATAAAATATATTATATTTTCGTCGAAAGCGATCAATTTTGTGGTTTGACATATTATATATTAAATAAAATAATAATAAATTTGTATGAAACCGCGAAATTTATTATACGTCAACCGGTTTCGCTTATCTCAAGCTTCATCAAGGGAGATGTTCTCGATGTTCTATTTAACAATATATATGTATTCTGTCTCTCTCTTTCATAAATAATTTTATTTTCTATGCCCCTCTTTACGTATATATATATATAAGTGCACTCTTTTTGTTTTTATGATTAGTTTCAAATACGTCCTGGTGAAACTTGAGATAAGCGAAATTTCGTGGTTTCATACAAAGTGATTGTTATTTTATTTAATAAAATATATTATTACCAATAAACTTTATTTCGTATGTGTACATAAAACACACGCGCATGGTCTTTCAACGAAGCATATTTGACGCTAAAAATGAAAACAGGGTGTGACGTATGCGCAACCAGAAATTGTACGCAGAATATGGTGAATTCAACACTGTCCAAGAAAACAAGATGGCGCGGCTGAAGTGGGCTGGTCATGTTCAGCCAATGGTCTCAGAACGACCAGCGTAGAAAATGTTTGGCCTCAGAATTGTTGATGGCGTTACCCAGGACGCTCATGCAATCGGTTTCGCAAAATGGATAAGGACAGCCGAGGACACATCGAAGTGGTGGAACATCCTCGAGGAGGCCAAGGCCCACACCAGGCTGTTGCACCATTGATGATGATGATGATGATGATGTAATGTCTGATTTTTTTCCCACGTTTTTATATTGCTATACGGTGAAGTTATCCAAACGATTATCTTAAATGTATTAATTAGAAAGATATACAAATAAAATCAATTATATAGAAAAATATTGTTGTTGTTACCGGGATTCGAACCTGGATCTCTTTCCAATCCTCCAATGGCGTCTCGGACTACTCAAAGGTATTTGAGATTCCGTAAAAACAAAGTAGATGGCTTTCAAATAATAGAACGATAGATGTATCAATTTGAAAAGTGTAACATATTGGTAAGAAAATTTGTCGTCATAAGTACTGTCTGCTGTAGCATAGTCGGTTGATGCACCTTCCCCGGTTTGGAAAGAGATTCAGGTCTGAATTTCGGTAGCAACAACATTATTTTTCGGTAAAATTGATTGTATATGTATATTTTTCTAATTAATACATTAAGTTAGTATTAAAAATATCACAGATCTATGTTCTGGATAATTACATCTTCACAATAAGAATGTGTTCTCCTTAATAACAAACGATTATCAACTATTTTGTAGGGTAACTTTATTTTTTTTGATATATAGATTATCAACAGAATAACGATCTTAATAAATATTAAAATAATGATTTTATAGTTTGGTGGAAAAACATTTTAGGACAATTAAAATACTGTTTATATGTATTAATATAAATATTGGTATGAAAGATTGATAACATTCTTCCAACCCTTACGATAGTCAAATCCGTACTGTGAAAACTAAACCAACAACTAAACTGTCACTTCTGAAAACAATGACAATGAATGGATCCTCGCAAAACGCTCATAATGTCGAAGGTTAAATGAAATTGTACGAGCAGTTGGCGTGACATGGCAAAGATTGGCATAGAACCAAATACAGTCGGGGAGAGCTTCACGTGCAAAGCTGTGAATTGAAAATGACTAATGATAATAGGTAAAAACAAATGATAATATAAATATAAATATTTTTACGCTTGTGCTACGAAAATAGGACTAACTTGGTTGAGTTCCGGTGGGAGACTCGAACCCCAGATTTCTTACTTATTACATACCAACAACAAAATAAACATGTTATTGATTATTTGTAATAAAATTTGATGTATGTGTGTATCTTGTTAGAAGTGCAATGTTAGAATTTTTTTTTAAATAAAAATTAATAAATGGCGCAACAGTTGATTAACTTGCGCGTCATATTATCATGTATTACAAAATTTGACGCGTGCGTAACTTGTTAGAAGTGCAATGTTAGAATTTTTTTGAAAAAAAAAATGAATGGTTGCCAATGGCTTCGTCTCGCCAGCAACAAACACCAAGTGCTCTTGTTGCTTCGTTTTTTCGCTGAAGCTAGAAGAGTGTCGAGCGATAGAAAAACTCTGCGGCTAGAGCGAGACACGCGCCCGTTGCGATGTCAATGAACCTCACGCGGCCGATCGTCGAACCCGAGTCCATTTTATATGCGGTCATTTTTATTTTCGAAAAACGAACTTAAAAAACAAATTGAAATAAAATGGCACATTCTTAGCGTACGCACAGCGCACCTATTTCCGTCCGCTTCGCGCGCTTTTCGGACCCGTTCAGCGGATTCGTTTTTCGAATTTGAAATTGGAAGGAAGAATTCTTTATTCGAATACAGAGGCGAAGCTTTACCATCCGAGGACCAGATTTGGTGGCAGTTAAAAGTGTCAAAAGTGTGATAGGAATCTTTGTATTGCCTGTACAGTTAGACCTATAATTAATATGCACGTGTTAGTGAGTGCATCTAGCTAGTACCTCGTAAGACTGTGGTGTCAAATTGTCATTTAAGTATATAATGCAGATTTTTTTTTTGTGTTGGAATTTTATGCGTGGATTTATATTTTAGCACAAATTAAATGTATTAATTAGAAAGATATACATATAAAATCAATTTTATCAAAAAATATTCTTGTTGTCACAAATAAATGTGTTATCATTAAAAATAGATGAAATTTGGCGAAATCTTTACTATCTATCGATTATAAAAACTAACGGGTGATATAAATTCATTTTGAATGTGCGTTTTATCTTAATTTGTTTTATATATGTACTCATTATTATTAAACTGGTCTAAGTCAAGAAATTAAAAAAAAATAGTTATTAATTTAATGTATTATTTATAAATATATACATATAAAATTAATTTTATCGAAAAATATTGTTGTTGCTACCGGGATATGAACCTGGATCCCTTCCTATCAAGAGAGATGCATTAATCGATTATGCTACACCAATACAGTGCATTGATGACAAATTTTCGAACTTATACGTTACACTTTTCAAATTGATACATCTATCGTTTTATTATTTGAAAGCCATCTTCTTTATTTTTACCTTTGAGTAAATATCCCGGTAGCAACAACAATATTTTTCGATAAAATTGATTTTATATGTATATCTTCCTAATCAATACATTTAATTTGTATTTTAAAATATATCATAGATCTATGTCCTGAATAATTACAACTTCACAATAAGAATGTATTCTCCTTAATATTATATTTTAGTATTTATATATTTTTAAGATCAAATTTTAAAATGGATATGTATTTTATTTGGAAACTAGAGTGTATAGTGGAGTAACCCACAAATTTTCCATATGCCATTAAATTGCAACATAGTACATCAACACTGATTTTAAAATGATCACTAGATGGCACTGTGTAGTGAACAGTTTTTAAATTTATTGGCACTCTTGGAAGTGCATTGGTTCATCCTACTTGGTAGATTAATAGTTTTTTTTTGTATATTTAAATAAATTTATAAAAAAAAAATTCGAACAAGAAATCATGTTTTTTGTTATATTTATATACTATGTCAGAAAGTGGTTATTGGGTGTTGGCAGATTGGAAACTGAGTAAAGATTAATGGAATTAATTACATGAACCGAACATTATTTTTCAATTATATTATTATTTTATTTCAAACATTTTTCTTTGTATTGTATTTCAGTCGTGGGCAGGTGAGAAAATTTTTGATAAAAAAAAATGGTTAGAATTATTTTATATTATATTTTAATTAAATTGTGTTATTTTAATTATTTGATTTTTCTGGCATAGATTGAGAATGATTGTTAGATATTTGTATTTTTAAATATATTGGATGAATCTGTCTCCTTCAGCATAGATTTCGGTCTAGTTTAAGGAGACTACTTAAATTAATAGTCTAACATTATTAACATATTACCGTATTAGGAAAAAAAAATATATATATATTCGAACCTCGGTTTACGAACAGTCCGGTTAATGAACAAAAATGCTTCAGTTTGCGAACAGAATATCGGTTTACGAACAGGCAGGCAGGCTTATTTTTAGAGATTGATGAACGAATGGAATATGCTCCTAGGTCCTCGATTTACAAAATATGCGCAATGTGGTGTGAGGTGCAAAGTTTTGTTGAAAAATATCATTAAAATCACATTATTATTTGAGTTATTGAAGTATTTGAGATTCCGTAAAAATAAAGACGATTGATTTCAAATAATAGAACGATAGATGTATCAATTTGAAAAGTGTAACATGTAAAGTTCTAAAATTTGTCGTCAATGCATTGTGTTGGTGTAGTATAAACGGTTAACGCACGTTTCCCGGATAGGAAGAGATCCAGGTTTGAATCCCGGTAGCAATAACAATATTTTTTGAGAAAATTGATTTTATTTGTATTTTGTATATCTTTCTAATTAATACATTTAATTTGCATTTAAGAAAAATATCACCCTGATAAAACTTAATCAAATCGTATTATAAATATGTTTAATGATAATGTCATGTCACTCATTTCAGCAACATTATAAAAAGCGAGAAGAAAAATATATCGTTGGATAGATTTGCGTGAGACAGAAATCTGATGAACTTCAAACATACGAAGTTTTCATGGAAGTAGAGTCCCCTTCCAAACAATAATACTTTACTACATATTTTGTAAGATGAGTTACAATATAGTTTACTTTTACGTTTATTCTGTTCATTTTCTTACTTCCAATTCCTTTCAAGTTAAATCCATGGATTTGTCTTGCTTTTATCGGATTTCAAGCAAGAAGAAGAAAATAAAGATGGGGTCTTAAACAGATTAATACGTTTTACATTGATTCGTATGGGAATAATTATTTCAGTTTACGAACAAATCGAACAGTTTTACGTGACGAATCAAGTTCGCAAGTCGAGGTTCCATTGTATTTTATTTCTCTTTTTATTCCTGTCGATGATTTAAATAACACCACAATAGCACGAAAGATAAAACTGGCTACTTTAACACAGACTTCAGTCTAGCAAAGTGGCCAGGACAACGCTGTGTATATCAGAGGTGAAGTCTGCTCCATCCCACACAATAAACTACGAGTATTAATTGTGTCTTATGTTTATTATGTTATAATATATTCACCTCTGTTGGAACAAAAATATGTATGTCATCTAATAAATAAATAAATAAATACGTTACATGTTTTTTTTGTTATGTCTTACCTAATTTAAACTATTCTATTAACATTCATATGATTAACATAATCTTATCTGAAATGATAAAAACATTCGCGGAAAAAAACCTTTCTTTATAAATATATATATCAATTATTATTACAAAACTTTGAATAACTTAGCAGTATCGCAGCGCGCGCAGTGCGGACCTGTCTTATGAGCAATGTTGCATGCATTATCCAGTTTGTAGTAATTTATTTTTACTCTCGAGAGGGGCATTGACCTGAGATGCAGACTCTCCGGACCAAAAATGCTCGACGCTTGAAGAAGCGGGAAAAATCTGATTCGCAACGCATTTCGTGTTGGATAGGTCGGGATTAACGGCGGAAGAATCGCATCCGGGATGTAACGCTATGCATATTTTGCCACGTTCGTAAAGTTAATACAAAAATGCACCTGAACTGATTGATTCCTGATCTAGGTGAGAGTTTCATGAAATGTTATTTTATAATTAAAGTGATACTTCATCAATGACACGATAACGTCATGATTTTTTTACCTGTCGCACTGGAACACCCCAGTAAAGGTAAATACAGATTTACTGAAGTTTGTGATAAAATCAAGATAATTTTTTTTCATTGTATGCTCAATTGTTTCAATGAATTTGGTAGTAAATGTTTTGAGCCATGTTGTTGGCAACCTGCTTCCTTTATTGTCATTACTGAAAAAGTTTGCATTTAAATGATATCTATAAATAAAAGTCTAGTTAATTTTCAACACGAAAATATGTCAGGGGAGGATGGGGTAGCCAACACACCCTCCCCTGACATCCCGGAATTGATGGGGTAATAATGAATTAACTGATTGGTCGGCCATTATTAGGCAGCTAATTAGCTGCTATTATTGCATTATCTACAGCAATTTTTTTGAAAATACATGCATAATTATAAAGATTTGATAGTAATGATGATCCATGATGGTATTGGGTTATGTATGTATTTAATATTTATTTATCTATCCCGACTCGTTTTGAAAGTTGTTTACTTTCGTTTCGATTCGTCAATATTACATTTTTTATTTATTTTATTACATTAAGTTATTTACATCTTAATACCATCACAGGTTGGCTTCGGTATCATCGTACCAGAGCCATACCTGTACAATTTGACGTGAGACTCGTTACCACATTCAATTCAGAGAGCAGCCAGAAAGAAGCTATACAAATCATGCACCCCCAAAAGGTGAGGGTAGACGTCATATTTATGTGTTGCAGTCGCAGAACTCGGTCACAGTCTGGCAGAAATTCATCCTGTCCAGGTCGTAAGAGGTGCGAGGGAGAGCCAGTATAATGCTCCGTTAGGTCTCTATAGCCACTGCTTTTCCCGGCATCGTCCATACCAGCAACCCCCAGTAGATAGATAGATAAACAATAATAAACACAAAAATGTCATTTGGAATCGTATGAAAAATATAACCAAAAATCGTTGTTTCTACATTGCGGAAAACCCTTTATTCTACGGTTTACCATAGATAGTATAGATAAGAAAAAGTAACATATGTCATGTGCTGGCCGTTTAATAAAGTAAAATACAGCCATACGCATTCAATACATTTAATACGTCCTAAACGTCTAGAAAGTCATAGAAATAGATGGAGAAACGCAATATATATTGCGTTTGTGTATTACAATAATTAAAAATGAACATTAAATAAATATATTTGAGTATGTCCAAGAACACACAATTACTGGATTTTTCCTACAAAGGCACTGTTATTGAGACAACGTATAGATATCTCATAGAGACGAAGCTATTATATTATATGGGAAAATATGGGTAATACAGGGATTAAGACCTATCTTCATCTGGTTTAAGTGATTCCACCCAATCAACCTCCACATCTATCAAATTTTTGGAAGTTGTATATGTGCTACCATGGACTGTAATTTGATATTCATTTCCCTGAAACAGCATAGATGTCACTAATGAGAATCAATTTTTTATTAGAAATATTGGAGCTGTATTATTTATCTGCATATACGACAAATGACAGCGTAGTTCTCCGAAGTATGTCTTAGGGTCTCCACGTTAACGCGTTCAAAATAAATATTTTACTATGTGAAATAACTTCTACATTCACACATCATTACTGAGACTACACAGACTTGGCAATGGGTACAGTGAGTGTGTAGATAAGTATATTCCACGACAGCTTGACTATTTTTAAGAGAAATCTGCAGTTGATACAGAAACATTGATAACTTTTGTTAATATGTACAATATCTTATCTAATTTAATGTATTAATTATAAATATAAACATATAAAATCAATTTTGTCGAAAAATATTGTTTTCGCGCTACCGGGATTCGAATCTGGATCTCCATTTCCAATCCGGGGAAGCACACTACCAATTGTGTTATAACGCCAGTATTTTTTATGACAAATTTTCAAAATACAAAAGATGTATTAAATTGAAAAAGTGTAACATATAGGTTCGAAAATTTGTCATGAAAAATACTGGCGTTATAACACAATTGGTAGTGTACTTTCCCGGATTGGAAATAGAGATCCAAGTTCGAATCCCGGTAGCGCAAAAACAATATTTTTCGACAAAATTGATTTTAAATGTATATATTTATAATTAATATATTAAATTAGTATTTAAAACATCACAGACCGTCTGTTCAGAATAATTAAAACTTCACAATAAGAATGTGTTCTCCTTAATAAACATAAAACGTATATATCACAATATTGTTTTATTTTAAATCTATTTAAATTTTTTTTAACTAAAATATTATTTTAAAATAAATTTAATACTTATCTTAAATTGTTATTGTGTGAACAATTTTTAGAACGGGTCCTGTGGATAAATTTAGTTGGTTATTTATAATATTTTGGTTAATTTTACATGCTTTATTTATTTCTAATGATTCTAAATTATTCAATTTAAATAAATATTTAGACAAAATACTTGGTTTAAATCACTATTTATTGATTATTCAACAATTTGAAATATTAGAAATAAGAAAGTGTTAATAGCAAGCTAAATATTATAAATAACCAAATTCCCTTTGCAAATAGTCACCTTTTAAATTTGTTTTCATATTAGTTCTTACTCATTCACCACTTTATAGTTTTGTTTTTATCTATGCTTGTATTTTTAATTTCTGTATACATTGTTTCCTGAAGAGGACACCATAGTAAATAGACAATCCCGAATTTTTATCAAAATGAAAATGACATGATCATTTTGTAATAAATGATTGAAAAATTCACAAAGCACAATTTGCGAATATTAAAAATATGATTTCTGTTAACAAATAGAAAATATTTCTTAATTACTTTTAATATTTTTACTAATATTACTTTTAAATATTGTTATTTTGATTTTCTTTACTTTGCCGTAAGCGTGCATAAATAAATAATGTGGCCGAAGAATTAGAAGAATCGTTGAATAGAGCTAACTTTTGAATGTTCTTTGGTTTTCACGGCCGTTCAGTATCGTCTGTGCCCAATTTTTGGACTAATCTGCAGTGTGTATCTGACTTTTCTGGCTGATGTTTCGGATCCTATTTCAGGATCCATTAGTCCTTTTGAAGATCTTTGTGCTTACTAGCATGGAATATAATTTACTGCGGTTGGATTTTTGCTGGATTGAGGTATTGACATTGCGGTTCACTTGATAGGCAACACATTTCGAAGGCATCTATTTTACACTTATCGCTTTTGCGGAACATCTATGTCTCTGTCACAAACATGAAGCATAACTTTATTTAATTCTTTGATGTCATTGTCTTTACTTATTCTTGTAGGTTGGTTCGCAGCAAATTTAGTCAGTTAATTATCGATTATAAATAATAAGCAATAATTCATCTGCAATTCTGGTCCATGTGGGCGCAGCGCAGTGCGAGCCGCAGATGAAAAGTAATTAGCACGCCACGCCGAAACGGTTGTAAATCTTTCATCAAAGTGTTGAGATAGGTATTCAATTATCATCTTGAAGAAGGAGTAAGTAAAGCTGATGAACCAGTCTAAGTGAAATAAATAATCCCGACGAACAGCTGTCAGAGAAAAGTCGTAAACCTTTGGAGACCCGCGGGTATTAATGCAATAGGGAAATTAATTAGATGAAATAATTTTTTTTTCAAATTTTAGTGACCTAAGTTAATCTATCCTGCAAAGATTAAAAAATCAAGTATTTTGTCGGGTTTTTGTGAGTGAATTTAAATTTGTGAGTGCGCTTTTTTGTTTGATCATGTGGAACGCACGAGCGAGGAATGGATGGTATAGAACATATATGATGAGTATTAAAGGTGTGGAAGGACATGAACACCCGACGATGCTGAATGTAACCAGCAAGCCGGTGCGTGAAACACAGCTCCCATCAGTCATAAAGATGCTGGGTACCGACCAATGTCTCCTCTAATTTTGGATCACGGTGTGCGCATAATAAATCTTTTATGTAATTTTAAGGATGGACGCTATTATTTGTGACAAAGGGGGGACAAAATAAGAAAAGCCTCACGAAACCAGTATAAGGTCACCGGTAGGTTCCGGATTGACCACATTACCAATAAAGTTGCATAAATAAGTCAATAACTATCAAGAAAGGCTACGTAGGTACTTCGGACATATTTTCCGCAATGAAAAATATTCAAAGGAAGATAGAAGGCAGCAGAGGTAGTAGTGTAGGTAGAAAGAGATTATCTTGGCTTTGTAATCCAGAAAGTGATTAAATATCAAAAATATTGGTGACTTTAACAAACTGCAACATGGTCGCAGTCTTGTTAAAAATTGTGTGCGCTTTGATGCCAAATTGTGTGCGCGCGCACCTTAGAGGGAACATTGGAACCGACAGCATGTAACAATACCAACGCGGCCATCGGCATCGACGCCTTTTAAGCGTCAGCTTTAGACACCGCCTTCAATAATCCGCGCAGTAACTTCTCTGCACTTCTCTTCTACCTTTATATAAGTGTCTTCAATAAATATAGTTAAATAAATATGCAGTGGCATGCAGTAGGTATAGATTTAGGTTACGCTGTTACCAATGATATTATACAATCATAAGTAATACAATATATGTACTTTCGTTTAATCAACGTCTTTGGACAAAATAAATCCGTCGTTTATACGACCCTATCATGTATTTATTTATAATTTTAGAGTACTGTTAATAGTGTTTTTAAAGTTTATGTTTTAACGTAAAATAATACTTTCTTACTCATATAAAAAAATCATGGACGTTTTAAAGAACACTTTTTATGACTGAACATAATTCTTTTATTGTTTGAAAATCCTTCACGTAAAACTAAATTAAATAATTATTTTTATTAAAGGGTAACGTAGGAAATAGTTCTGCCAATTGCTTTTTATTTTTCCCATTCAAAAACAAATTCATGCACCAAATGCACCTCGAACGAAAAGAACGGCCATGAAATCAACACGTTTAAAACAGTAAGATAGTAAAATTTGCGAATTAGTAAAAGAGGAAGTAGACACTTCAATGATTTTCACGCAGTTGTAAGCCTTTTTAACGTTATTCAGTTAAAAAATAGCAAAGGTAACGACTACATCCAAAACGGATCTACCGAAAAAAAATTTCAATTCAGTAAATAGCCAATTATATGACTTGAGTACTTCACTAGCTTAAAAATAGAACAGAGTAATGTGAATAGCTCGATGCGGCGAATGCACAAGAGCGCCATGACGACAGTGGTTAGTTGTCGTGGCAGTTTTTAAAACTAAGCCATTAATGTCTATACTGTTACACAGATGCCGCTTGTTATTAAAAAATGTTTCCGATTATGTTAATCCAGTTATTTAATTTATATTTGTTTCCCAGAATTTTTAGTAATGTACAGCTTTTTTGCTTGTATGCATTGCACGCCCCTGGTATCAAGTATATTTTAAATACAAGATTAACTAAAAATTACGTATTTTAAATATTTGTTGCAAATTTTATATTGTGGATTTTATTTATTTTAATATAGTTTATTTAACCATTTTATGAGTAAAATTAAATACACTTTGGGGTCAAATAAACTAACGAAAACCATACATGTCAAATTGTTATATTGTTTTCAAAATTATGATTGATAAATAAATCTAGTACCTAACTTAAATTTACGATATTTTATATATTCATTTAGATAAAAAAAAAATTTGGACTGCTTTTTAAAAATGATTATTTTTAAGGTTTTGATCTTCGACCTTTATTGTCTGCAGACGAAAGTGTTGCAAGTTAAGTCAGAAGAATACAAGAATAAAACCGAAAGTACCATTTACTTGTTCAGAATGACATCACAGAAACACAATTGTTCCATGTTGACATCATGTATTTATATTGTCATTACATCTAATGGATTTGAGCTGCATTTAGTGGATGCATTAATTTTTATTGCTTTGGGAGCTCGTCCAAGGTTTTGATTAATATTAATTATTATAAAGATTTAAAAAAATAATTAAAATGAATTTTAAAATACCAGTGATTGGTGCTATAGTGACAACATGTTCTATGATGTATTTATTTCTCATCCCATCGCCATGTTAGTACTATTTTTTTTTAAACAAGCTGTTACCGGATTTTCGCGAATTTTTAACATCTAAAATTTATATTCAAGATCTGAAAGTAGTATATGTGTATGGTAGGTATGTAACACTTATCAAAAATGTATAATTTTTTATTTCATTTTTTAAATTGTGCTAAATTTTAAAGGTCGCGTTATATTCGGACCAATGCGGTATTAGTTTGAAAAGTATTGATGAGTCATCTAGGTATTCAAAGTTCTAAAATATCATTAATTAATGACATTAAAAATATTTATATATATACCGGAGGCACAAAGATTTCAGATCAATTAATAATAATAATAATCATCGCCACTGGGGTAGCGAGATCCGCAATTATAATCTGATACCAGGTGATCGTGTATCGCGGGAATTTTACTTTACGTAAATAAAATAATGCCTGATGGAATTGCGTTAATTAGTTGAGTCATGTAGTACACCATTTCCTTTTTTGTTAATAAGTTAAATTTTCAACATTCAAAAATAAGTTTTACGGAAAAACCGGCCGTGGCTGTGCAGCGATCAACATTGCCCGTGAATCGGTCGCTATACTACTTAGCAAAGGCAATCGGCGGAGCCGATAGGTGTTGCCTCTAAAACAGCACATAATCATATCATACTCTATATACTATTTATTTCGCCCCCACCCTAACAACCCACCCCCGCCATCACTATTGATGATTCCTGATTCAAAATGGCCGCCAGAATGATGATGCGAACGGAGTGGGGGAGAGCGGTGGGGTGGGAAAATGCAAACCGATTTGTACATAGCAATATTCCTGTACATATTAAATAAAACTAATATTTTATGCATACACGATTGAGGGAAATAAGCATATTTTATTAATTAAATATTGAATAGTATAAGGCTGTTAAAATTTATTATTATAAATGATTAATTAATTAGTTGTAATAAACATTTATTTAGACTTTATTGACATACATATTTTTGTTGTAACAGACGTGAATATATTATAATGTAACATGATAAACATAAGATACAAGTATATTGCAATTAAATACTCGTGGTTTATTGTGTGAGATGGAGTAGACTCCACCTCTGATATATACAGCGTTGTCCTGGCTTCTTTGCTAGACTTAAGTCTGTGTTAAAGTAGCCAGATTTTTTCGTACTTCAATTTAATTTAAAAAATTACTACACAATTTAAATATATTTATTTATCTAGTGCCAGATGTTCGATACAAGTTTCGAAAAATATAAAATTCGACCTACTTTTCATAGAATAAGCTTAAAGCTTAAAAACATGAATAAATATACCTTCTTCAGTATTAGAAAAATTTGATTTATATCAGAAATATATAATGATCAAATTTTATGGCGGTAATTTGGGTTATTAGTAAAGCATTAAACAAGCAACTGATCTGATGGTATTATAAGACCTGTACAGAACAGGGAGTGGTGGAAGAGATTGAGGGAGGCCTGTACTCAAAGATGAATGCAAAGTGATTGATGAAGAAGAAGAAGAAGAGTAGTTAAAAATAAATAAACTATATTTTAAAAGTATAAGAAAGGTAAGTAAAGGTTGTTCTGTAAATAATGGCCGACTTTAATATTACACGATTTTAAACATTTTATTCATTTGTCATGAATTTAATTTGTATTATTTTAATCCTTCAGAAATGAGATTGATAAATTAATAATAGGTATGTATAATTTTTTACATGAAATTACGCTTGGGCGTAATGTATCTCAAGCACCACGCAATCCTAACGAAGCGTCCGTTGACAGAATCACTTGTGAACGGACAGTGCGGTGTTGGTTCGATACATTCAGGAACGGTGATGTATGTAAGTGTTAAATATGAAAACTTGAAACTACGTTTGTATATATTGATGCTAAATATTTGTTTTGAATTATTTTTATGTTCCTGTATTTTACTATGTTTATGTATTTTATATTGTAATTTGTTGCGGTTGGTACCTCGCCAGACAAACATCTCCTAATAAGTTGTTTCGAGAGTGAACTATTTTTGCAGGTCTGAATAATAGGCACAGGAATAACAATACTTTGGATCATCGGACCGCAATACATTAGACCAACCTATGACGGGAAGAGAAACGGCAACTATCAGTTTAGGTTAGTGGTGATTTTTCATTCTGCATGGGTGACCAGATTAGAGAAAGGAAATCCGGGAATAACAAGTTATCAGAGTAATTCACTAGAACATTCACTATAGTATCTATAGGCTACGGTGGGTAGTCACATTATAGTGAACGCGTGTGGTGAGCATCGTTAAGAGGTTTAATGACTATATTTTTAATGTAGATTATTAATTCTAATCTATATTTTATCATTAAACTCTTAACTCTATGTGTAATTTAAATAAACACATACCATATACGTCTATTGAAAACGATGAATTAAAAGCTTCAACACAATGATTAACCCAACATGCTTAACGATAACTTTAATCCTTTAAAGTACCTCGATAACTATTTACGGGAAAAAAATTCAATAAACAAAAAATAACAAAAAATGTCTTTAAAAAAAAATCTTTCATTTTTTTTTCCAATTCCTTAGAGTCTACGATACTCTGAGTACTCTACATGCGGCTAGACCGCCAAATCTACTGCTACAAGTGCATCAGCGCTAATCGCTTTGACACTTTTACTAACTACCTTATTGTAATAAACATCATAAGTGTTTTATATTAATACATGAATTGGAAGGGTAAAAAGTTCTGATAAAAAACCCTCTAAACAATTTACTGGAAGTTAAATGCTTCAAATTAATTAGGCGCAACACTTTATGTACAGTGCCGCCTTATTCTAACATAATACTTACAAGGTAACTAAAGTAAATTACTACTACACTTAAGAATATTGTTTTTATTTTTACAAAGTCATTTATTGGAGAAAATTCTTTCATTCTAATCCGTCCGAGTTTTATTCTACAAGTAATTCTTTGCCGCGTAGAATCAAATAGGTCTTTCATTGGTTGATAAAATTTATTTATTATTAAGTTATGTTTAAATAAATTGTATAGTTAAATCGGCAAATATTTTCGTAACAATCTAATGTTTATATCGGTTCATCCCTAAAGCGAGCCTCGCAGGCAGTCGCGCAAAATTCATTATGATGTCATTTTCGAATGCAATTTCGCGTAGGGGTACAACGAACCAATGGAATTCATTGTAGATCAATGCGTATCGAACACTGAGGGTTGCTGGCTGTATTAGTAGGTATTAGGGGTAGGATTTAATGGTGGGGGATATTGTAAATACGCCACGCGAATAGCTCTCTACAACTAGAGAGCTATTCGCGTGGCGGATGGTATTTATAATGAGTGATTTAGAGATACATGTTTAAGCGTAAATTAAAATTTTTAAAATTTTGTATTCATAATACATAATTATACATTTATGCCATTGTGGCGATTTTGCGATTGCTATTGGTTGAATTCTAATATAAATGGCGGCGGGCAAAAACGACTGATTTTGCAACTAACGCCGATATTGAATTGACATCATAGAGTTGACTGTTAATAAATAAACGCAATATGTGAAAACTACATGAGATGACAACTGCATTAAAAATTGAGGTTGCTGACATTATAACACTTGTCAATTGATTTAATAATTACCATATTAGAAAATAATTTGTATATACTCGTATGCATCATTTAAATGACGGGTATTACAGAAACGCATTAGACAGCATCCCTCGCAGTAATTTCACGAATTAACGCCATCTCATCTGTAGTTACTCTATTCACTGTATTTAAAGAAACGTTCAGATGAAACGGGGGATCGTAAAAACCCCCCTTACCCATTCGGTGTTGCCCTTCTTACCAACTTATCCCTTAAGTCAGAAAAGAATCTTCCGGTAATTGAAAACGTGCGGCCAAACCCCAACCCCCGACCCCCGAGTCCACCGCTACCAGCCATTTAGGGAAGTTCCCATAATCTTGGACCTTTTCCGCTTAAACTTTCACCTTATTCATTTCACACTATCGCGAAAAAATACCTGTAATTAGTTTATTAAATTTATGAGTATTGAAATATTGGCACTAATTTAAAAATAACCCTCGATATTATAATTTGTGTACAGTTGGTCATCATCACAATCATCATCATCGACCATTTTTATCCAATGCTTTAAGGTCTCCCCAAAAATCTACAACTTATCTTTTCTTGTAGTTCTTTTCGTGCCTTATTCGTTTATCGTACGCTAGCTATCATATTGACTAACATCATTTACAGTAGACTGGCCAAACCATTGCTTCAGGGTCTTCCATGATTTTCTTCGTCTTCCAGCTTCCAACAATTTTGTTCTGCATTATGAGATGCATGATTTCATTCTTCTATAAATGGATGGAAATCTGAGTAAGGATATGGTGGAGATCGGTATCACAAACGGGGAAGAAACAAGAAGGTTTTTCGTATATTCTGGCTGATGTTAAACGGGTAGAAAATATTGATTCTTAGAACTTTTAAGAACCATATAAATATTTCACTAAACTTCTACAAATCCTTTTAAAACCATATTTTCTTAATAACCACTTTGCGTACCATCCCTTAAAGGCTCTTTTTTACCGCCGTACAAACCCTTTTACTGTGTGTCCTCAGAACCTTTAATCTCATCAGACATCGCGTCAATATATATATATAGTTTTGAATGTATACGTAATACAAAATAAGATTACTGCCAATTTTTTAATTATATTTCAAAAAATAATCCGTTGAATTTCAGGTAGCAATATAAAAACTCGTTTATTCAGTCAACCGTTAAAATAAAAAGAAGATGAAATTTAAAAAAAAAGAAGTGTTTCTTTAATTCTATCTAGATTCATATTCCGAGCTAACAGATTCTTTGAAATTAAAAATTCTCACAGAGAAAAATAATTTCTCGCGAGAAAAATAATTTTCTTCAATTCTGCGAAACTCTCGGTATTTTTATCGTCGAGGAAAACTTTTTAAAAGATAAAACCACCCAACTCGCACTTCGGCCTCGTCTTCATACAATTTCTTTATTTTTTTGTTGCCCCTCCCACCTTTACCCCCACCGCAGCGCTGCTTCTTCGCTTTTACTTTCTTTACAAGTTGATGTACAAAGAGAAGAGGATTTTTTTTAATGGTATAAGCTTTAAAAGTAATTGTTTTTTGAAGAAAATAGTGTTTTTAACGTTGCCGCAACAAAAATATTTGAAAAAGTTTGTGTAGTAGGTATTTAATTAACAGATCTTTGAATAAACTTATTAAAATAGTGGATAATACAAATTAAATTAATCTACTTATTGAAAAAATATTTACCTGGATTCGAACTTGAACCTCTTCTTATCCGGAGAAGGGCATTTTTCCATTTTCGCTATATCAATCGAATACATTTTTAACAAATTTTGAACTTATATTCTGTAATATTTCCAATTGATACATCTTCTATTACATTTTTAAAAGCAATCTACTTTATATTATGGTGCATCTCAAATACATATGAGTAAAACCAATCTTGTACACAATAGTCACAAGCGTAATATAGAAGCCCTCAAAATGTGTTGCTGGAGAAAGATTTTACAAATCCCGTGGACAGCATGAATACCTGAATACTGCAAAACATTCCAAATTTAACCACAGCTAAATTATGCGTCAAAGAAAAGGAAATTATCTTGGACACAACTTTTAGGCAGAGAAGACCTGAAAGAGTGCCACAACGGTGGTTAGATACGTTGCATCTGGCTCCAGAGACCCTCAGTCAGTTGTGATGGAGACCCAGGACCGAGACCTGTAGAGGTGCATTACGAATCGAGTCTCATTTGCTTGGGGCCACTATATGTCAGAACTGACATGAAGAAATATAAAAAGATTATGAAAATTGTGTATATTAAACAACTTGAGTTCTATTATTTAAAACCGACAGGTTTCGTTACAATGCCTGTTCTTTCGTTAAGGCAATATAAAACTGCTATGAACTCAATTTTTATTATTGTTAGTGTTCTTTGTATTCGTAGGTAAAAAATATATGTCGTATCGTTTTAAAGTTATTTTCTAAGAATGAATTATTTTTTATTAAAGAGAACACATTCTTATTGTGAAGTTGTAATTATTCAGAATATACGTCTGTGATATTTTAAATACTAATTAAATGTATTAATTATAAAGCAAATATAAAATAGATGGCTTTCAAATAATTGAACGATAGATGTATTCATTTGTAAAGTGTAACATACAGGTTCGAAAATTTGTCAACTAATTCAAAAGTATTGTCACTATAGCATAGTTGGATAATGCACCTTCCCGGTAGTGCAACAATAATATTTTTCGATAAAACTGATTTTATATGTATATTGTATTTGAATTATTTTTTAATTTAACATGCATTTATAAATTGTTTAATTAAAGTAATAATTTGTATTGCGACTCGTATAAATATTGATGAGTAAATTATGATAATATTATAAAGCATTGTTGGTTGCACAACGCTTTTCTATCGTAGATAATTTTCCACTGCCATTTCAGATGTTAGTTCATAAATCAATTTATTCACAAAATCACAATATTCCACTGCATATAAAACTCTAAATTTATTTTCCATTAGACATCTATTATGGTATAAAATCGTAGTCCAAAATGTATTTGATTCTCGTCCTACCTACTAGATTAACCCATGACAATGTAACGATGGTATTGAAATATATAAATAAGTATGGACATTAGAATGTATATACGTAACTATGATATTTAATATGCTGTCAGACGTTGTATCAGTTAATAAAATAACATGTTTAGTAAGGGCGTGTCTACACGACAAATACCTAGTTATACCTAATATATTTATGTGGAATTGTTAATATTACAATGTATTGTATACACAAATTATGTGCTTATTTCAAAATATATTTTATATTTTCTTTATTGTAGGAACAAACAAAAAATACATATAAATTGTATTTGCTTAAAGTGTTATACCTAACTCTAACCAGCTTGACGAGTCTGTGTTGAAATCTATTATATATTGTGACATTAGATGCAATGATCCTTCGAAGGTATGCGGGTGTGCGCGCACATACGATTTGGCATCATAGCGTACACAAAAAAATATTGCGCGCACACAATTTTTAACAAGACTTCTTCTTAAAGTGCCGACGTATGTTGGCGACCATGTGTCAACATAGAATACACAAAAAGATAGTAAATAATATAATGTATTTCAGAATCTTTAAAACAGACTGCAATTATTTTAATATCCTGACCTCATTTCCGAGGCTGTGCATGAAAGTGTGGTGTAAACACCCTGTATTTTTTCTCATTCATTTATTCCATTTCTACTGCCGGGGCGAGTGTGGGTGGGTCGGGGGTGGGTTCCTACGTGATTTTTACGCGGTTTTATTTGCAAAGTAAATACTTTGCCGAGGGGTTGAAAAACTTTACCCTCCTGCCCCGAGAAGGGTAGCAACCACTGTCTTATGTTCGGAGCTGTAAAATGGATGAGGCTAGTTAGTTTTTTTGTATTTGTGAAGAAAAAAATCTCGTGAGTGATTTCACATAAAAGTCATATAAATTAGAATTTTGGTATGTTGTGTTGAGATTTAATATTTAAATACAACATTGCTACGTAGTTTACATTCTATATACATAAGTTAGACAATTTAATATCGAAAAATCTCATATGTTTTATAATTTTAATTTATAAACTGTTTATACTTTTATATTTAAAATGAAAAACTGTAATTTAAAAGTAATGGATATGGTTTTGTAAAAATGTGCGTTTTCAGTCAATTTTTAAATAGTTTCTGATGCACTGTTTCAACGGCTGATCAGCTCTGAGAGTTTGACGTCTACCATTTAAGTTGTCTGGTATCCAAAGATCTTGAAGTCGCCTTGTACATCAACCAGCACAATTTAAATTCAACTCTTTCAGGGAACCGGAGTCAACGTAGCTCATGTAAAAGGGGTGTTATATGAAAATATTTAAAAACTCTATATATTATCCGTTCTGTCGTATTTAGATTGGATTGTAATCTATCCAGCTGAAACATTGGCAGGCCAGCATAGATGCTGTTACAATAGCCCACACGTGACACTACAGTGAGTAGACGGGCTACCTCGAGAGGAAGATGTCTCCGAATACTTTTAATCTGTCTCAGTTTGATGTCAGCATGCACTGGAATTTTACTGATTTGTGTATTCATTGAAAGATCTCAATCAATGTGCACGCCCAACAACTTAACTACATATTTGGCATTCGCAGACATTGATTCCTGGATGAAGTGTTGCTTTCTAGGTGTCGCTGTCCATAGTAGATTGGTTTTGGATGGATTCAATGTAAGTATGTTTTATCACTCGTGTATTTTTTCGACGCATCTTGCATTTTTTTTTTTAATACTTCGGTTTTATTCGACGTACAGAAAAAATAAATTTTCGTATCGTCTATAAACATTTTTCGTATATAAAGTATATAATAGTGGTAATGGTACATAATGGGACACAACAATAGCTTAAGGCAGAATATTAACATAATATATTGGTAGTAATGCGAAGTAGGGTCCATTTTACTTGGCAACCGTATACATTATTGTCTGATTTATATAATGTATCTTATTTTTTTAGTACACGCAATCGCATCCCTATATGAAAGAAGTTCTGCGTGTGTAAGAATCAATGGAACATTCACACCATGATTTGACATAACAAAGGTTGTCAAGCAGGGTTGTGTAATGTCTCCACGACTGTTCAACTTGTACATTGATAACTGTGTGAAAGAACTGGAATGTATGAATGTAGGAGCAAAAATGGGCGATTTGATTGTATGCTGTTAATTGTACGCCGATGATGCAGTACTAATGGCGAATAATGAACAAGAACTACACAGTCTAGTGAGTACAATGTACGATGCAAAGAAAGTGATGGTATTCGAGAAAGAGGAAAGCAAGACACCGTGTAAAATACTTGTAGGTAATAAATGTTTGGAACAAGTAGATGAGGTTGTGTATTTAGGAAGTATGTTCGATAGATACAGAAAGACAGATAAAATAATAAAGTGAACGGCGCTTTGAATGGAATTATAGCTAATGGGAACTTGTCAACTGAGACAAGACTAGCGGTTCACAATGGAATTCTGGTACCGACACTGATATATGGAAATGAGGCCTGGAGCTGGCAGAAGAGGAACAAAAGTAGACTGAATGCAGTGGAAATGAGATCACTTAGGCGTATATGTGGCAACTCTATTTATGACAGAGTAAAGAATGAAGAAATAAGGAAATAATGTAAAGCTGATGCAAGTATAATGAGTAAAATTAAGAAAGGATCACTTAGGTGGTTTGGTCATATGGAACGGATGAATACGGAGAGAATGGTAAGAAAGATATATAACGCAAGTGTTGATGGCACCAGAAATAGAGGACGTCCAACGTAAACCAGATAATGGAGGATGGTTCTGTTAGAAGCCTCAAGAATCGGTGAGCTTGTATGAGAAGATGTATGAATGTGGATGAGGCGAGAATTGTGTGTCAGGACAGAAGAGTGTGGCACTCTATCGTCTCTACCTACGCCCGCGGGGAAACGGCGTGATGGTAAGTAAGTTAAGTATTAGTATTAGTAACACATATATGTTTCCAGTTGGATGTTAACAACTTTTTAAATTTAAAGTGAAATCTGGCATAAAAAAGGTGCTTGCGTATATATGAGAAATTAAAGTTACAGTGTAAAAATGGTGGCTAGAAAAAATGGCGCACACCATAGTAAAACACGACATTGTCACGCAGGCACTCCATTATTTCAGTATGTGAAGTAGGTTCTATTTCCTGTGGCAACCGCATGCATTAACGTTAGATTTTCATCTATATACGAGTATATATTACTTTTTAGTGAGACATCTATGTTTCATGTCGGAGTTACCAACATTTTTTACGTGTAAACGAATATTTTTAATTGTAGTGTAAAAGTATTGATAAGAGACGTGGATAATCTAAGATTTTATCCATATATCTTATTTTTAATACCTGTATAACGCAAAACAATTTAAGTTAAGTACTACATTTATTTTTTAAATTATTTTATAATAAATTAAAAATAAAATTTAATTTGTAAACGTTTTGACACATGATTTTAGTTAGTTCGTTTAACATCCTGATGAAGAAAAATGTATTAAAAATTGGTTTTAAAAACAATGTTAATTAACCATTAATTATATATCTTACTTTTTTAGTCAGACATCAATATTTCCCATCGGAAGCTACCATATTTTTAATCGAATAGAATTTGTTAACGTGAAAGAATATAGCTATGTACTTCTCATCGCGGAGTAAACAATGTGTTAAGTACGCAGTACGCAAAGGTTCGAGGGCTGGCAGAGGGCAGATGGCCACCGGGGGATGGGCCAGTCTCGCTGTGCCCGCTTCCGGTCTCAGCGAGTACCATTTATTATTACGTTTTAAGCAAGTGATTACGCTATCGGACCGGCAGTGCGCGTGCGGTACCTACTGCTGCATCGACCTGCTGTTCAGGAATCGAATAAAATCACAAGTTACGTCAAATTAATCAGGATAGTTAAGTAACGGCCGTTTCTTTTTATTTATATAGTTTTTAATAATTTTATATAGGACAGACATTATTGTCATTCACACAGCGGTCATCTGCGACTTAAAAATTACCGGATTGTAAGAAGGAGGAAACGCAAAAGTTGACATAATACACATACTAAATAAATGGTTCATATTAAAATTTTTATAGTAATGCACCACACAAAGACTTCACAGGCTTGGGAATGATTTTGGTCTTGTTGATATATTCCGATGTCCAATGCTTAAATATGCTGTTCTGAGACAAAGGTGTTGTTTATGTAATATGTATGTACACGTGAATGTGAAGTGAGTATTGCCGCCCTTTTTTCGGAAAGCTAAGAAGACGGTAACCGACAGGTCCAGCAGTCCAAATAAACCACCAGTGCGCGCTTCGGTCGGTCGAAATCTAAAGAAGACGACCCAGCTAAAAAAATAACAACATCGGATCAGAAAGACAGCACAAATAAAAAAGGTTAATGGAGTTCATATATATCAAATGTGAGCGTATTGTAAATCGGAAACCTGGGAACCAGCTATCGAAGATATTTACATAAACAAGGACAATACGTGTTATATAAGTCAAAATGTTTATGATTTCATTAAGATGTGTTTGCTTTCTTGAAAATCTGTATATAGGGCATACATTGATTAAATGATTTGTATAACTTTAAACTTAAATACTAATTTAATGTATTAATTATAAATATATACATATAAAATCAATTTTGTCGAAAAATATTGTTTTTGCGCTACCGGGATTCGAACCTGGATCTCTATTTCCAATCCTCAAAGGTATTTGCGATTCCGTAAAAAACAATGTAGACGGATTTCAAAAATAATGGAACAACAGATGTATTAATTTAAAAAAGTGTAGCATATAGGTTCGAAAATTTGTCATGAAAAATACTGGCGTTATAAAACAATTGGTAGTGTACTTCCCCGGATTGGAAATAGATTTTCAGGTTCGAATCCCGGTAGCGCAATTTTCGTCAAAATTGATTTTATATATATATATTTATAATTAATACATTAAATTAGTATTTAAAACATCACAGACCGTCTGTTCTGAATAATTACAACTACACAATAAGAATGTGTTCTCTTTAATAACTTAAAACTTAATTAAATTTCTTATATTATAGCAAACATTTTGAACGTTATAATTGATGTTCGAGCGATTTGCGGAACATTTGTTGGCGTAATTACGCAATTTATTTATTATATTGTACACTAACATGAACAGGTCGCATTAAAATTAGCATACGATCATTCGTATCGAGCGACGCGTTGACTTCCTGCCGAAAAATAACTCGCATCGTAACAACAATAATAATAATAATAATTTATTTTATGTGCGGACTGTACCGAGGGCCGAATAAAAGGAAAACAAAATAAAACAAACACATTCGACCAATCTGTAGACAATAAATTGTATCGTGAATTGCACGTCCGATAAATGTTCTGTACGTACTTTTATTTTTATTTTGCTCATTTGAATTCGGCGGTCCGGATGACCGCGCGCCGGGCGGCAAGGTGTTGAAGTACTCGCAGAGTCTAACGTACTAGCACCAAAATGTTAATATGTATATATTTTTAAACGCAAGAAATAATGCGTTTTCTATAAATGAATAAGAAAAACACTTTGTTTTTAAACCACTATTTATTGATAAATCAACATGTATTGATACTTATGGAAACAATGTATACTAAAATTAAAAATACAAGCATAGATAAAAATCAAACTATAAGTGATGGGCAATAAGGAACTACTGAGAAAACAAATTTGAAATCTGACTATTTGCAAAAAAGATTTGGTTTTTTACTATTGTTACGTACTTGTCTTCTAAGTACGTCTTCAGTGTACACCTCGTAATGTGAAGTTCCAAGAAATAGACTTTGTAACAATTATACATTTATTACAATATGATACAATTTAGTACAAGGTACATCACTAGTATAGGTCAACCGATTGAGCCGATGAACACGCAGAGAAAGGGACCGCGCCCTGCCGCGCGCCGCCCTCTATAGCCTCGCACGCACGTACGCTGGCGGTGCGGCGCTCACACACACTCACACCCACAACCATACAGCCCCAAGGACATCACCATTAGTGATGTTAAAGCGTTACGTGACTCTGATTGTGTCGATGATTGGCAACTGAGATTTAACGATGATTGGTAATTAAGATTCAACTGTCGGAGACTTACTTTCTAGTGTACCAGTCATTGCTCGAAGTCATAATCACAGTCACAATAACAGTTAAAATAACGATTTTACCATCACTATTAATTATAATATTTAACCCGCTATTTAATACATTCACTATTTTAATGACCTCTCTCAATCACCTCCCCAGGCTTATCAAGACTCCGCCTACATCCCGTAATGGATGTTGTTAAAATTTTTTGGAAAAGTTCAATTGTACATCAGTCCTGACAAAGATACGTTAGTATCAAAACCGGTTGACGTAAAAATAACACAGTGGTTTAAACAAAGATAAATATAAATACTTTTTTAATTTAATTAGAAGTCTATGTACGATATAGGAATAATAAACAAATTGTGAGCTAAAGTTGGACCTTAGATGAAAGAATCATGAAAAGTTTCGGTATATGTAATGTGCGAGTAGCAACAAGGGCTGAGAGTTAGACCACATAGAGTTGGGCCACTTAGAGTTAGGCCACATATTAGAAGACGGCTTTGTAAGAAGCTTAACAAATTGACGAGTATGCATGGAAAATAGAATGAGCCAAGAGTAGTAGGCCACGACGGTAGTCTGTAGCGTTTCATTCTCTCTCTGCCTATTCCTGCAGTAAAACGGTACGATAGCAAGTTAGGCATTCATAGTTAGACCCTTTCTCTATATTGTCATCTATAAGTTATGTCCGTTCACTTTCCGGTATGTAAGTAAAAAAAATCATTTGTGAATTGAGTACCTGTGCGGTTCCTACCTTAAAATTTGATATAAAAAATAATTTACAGTTTATAAAGTACAATGCTAATCAGCCGTTAACTAAAAAAAAAATTTTTAAATGTCAAAAATAAACTAGATAAAATGTAATTTCTTTTTTCCTTCTTAATGAACTGTAATTAACTCTAAACCACGATGAAAATAGTTTTTAAAAACAATAAAATCTGGGGAAATGCGTCACCTAGCGTGTATTTCTTAAAGGTTTTTGGGATTCATTGCAATATAAAATTGGAATGCATAATAGCGAAATGGTATCGCATATATTTCTAATTGATTTTTACTAATTTAATTGTCTATCTAATATATAAACAATATAAGTCAACATTTGATTAAACATTTTTATATTTTATATAGTATTAATTTAATCCAATATCAAACATGATGTAATTTAAATTTAAAATGTATCTACAACCACCGCATATTAATTATATAAATCTGATAACAAAATCTAATCTCGAAGCAGCTGCAAATATTCGAGGTCCATTTAACCCCTTCAGCGCCGGCTCGCGTTTTTTTTTAACCTTCCCAATTCCGGGGCCATTGTCAAAGTTTGACCCTTGTCAGATGCGAAACTGGTCGGAGCGTCGATTCAACAATGAACCGAACAGAGATGAAAAAATACTCTCATAATTCGAAACTTCATTTCGTGAATTCGCACATCACAATGGACTATTTTTATTGTTTGTCAGTTTTTTTCTGGTTATATCTTATCTTAAATATATTCATTTCAACGATGTGAAATAGTACAATGTAATGCTTGTTTTTTATTGCTGATGGATCGCCTCACAGCTGTTGTACTCTACCAGGAGATATGCATGGAGCGGATAGACATGATAAAACGTCGCAATATATTTTTTTGTGATGATACGTCATTCGTGATAGAATGAGACCTCTAACATATTTTGGACATGTTGCCAGAAGAAATGATGACAGTTACGAGAACCTCGTCATCCTTACGGACAGTTGAGGAAAAGCGAACAAGAGGACGGTCTCCTGCGAGAAGCAGCATTAAAAAATCATTAGTTAGTTAACTGAAAATAAATATTCAGAGAACACATTCTTATTGTAAAGTTGTAATTATTCAAAACAGACGGTCTGTGATATTATATATCTTCATATTTAAAATATCACAGACCTGTGTTTTGAATAATTACAACTTCACAATAAGAATGTGTTCTCCTAATAATAAAGTTGTATCAATGTGTTCAAAATTTTATAAAAATGAATTGATAATTCTGGCGTCTGCTATCAGTTTACTCAAAGGTATTTGAGATTCTGTAAAAATAAGGTAGATGGTTCTTTCAAATAATGGAACAATTAAATGTAGTAATATCAAAAAGGTAACATATAGGTTCGAAAATTGTCGCTAAAAATATTGTCGCTGTAGCATAGCTGGATAATGCACCTTCCCCGGTTAGGAAAGATATCCAGGTTCGAATTCCGGTGGCGTAACAATAATATTTTTCGATAAAATTGATTTTATATGTATATCTTTCTAATTAATATATTTAATTCATATTTGAAAATAAATACTTTATAATTTCAATTATGAAAAGGTCCTGAGATGAGGGTAATCCTTAATATATATAATATACAGAAATATCTCAATTAAGATGGCTTGAAGACGTCTTGCGAATGTCTAGAGAGATGTAACTTCTTAACAACTCCGGAAGACAGGTGACCGGACTTAAACACTATAAATACATTTTAGGTTTTTATTGGTTAACAAGTACAGAAACGGTGTATGTCAGGGTAAGATGGGAGAGTGTATCAAGATGTGTATTAAGACATACTAATGTAGCTAAGTAAATAAGGAGCGAACGATGCTAAATAGTAGAGAATGATATCGTTTTGTAAATTCAAATACTAAAAATCAAGAAATTGTTGTTGAAAAATACAATTAATTCGTTATGCACGTAACTTAGAATCAATCAACCCCGGGTACAAACACCTTATTTGTCTGTTATCACCCCAACCCTTCACTGCAAGGGATGAATACCTGGTCATTATAATGATGACCCGAGCGCATCTGCTTACAAACCTCTCATCACACAACCACCCCTCATCATCCTGCCATGACCACAGCGCCGATTATGTCTCCAGATCTTGGAGCTCGGACCCGAGCGACGTATTTAAATTCAACCCAGGTTAGCGCGGACAAAAGGGTTGAATTCAGGGGGTTGGAGGAATAAAAAACGCGAAGAAAAGAAAACAAAGGCAATCGGTCAATGAAGGGTTGATTTTGATATTAATTTAACCGCTGCGCGCCGCTTCTCTGTCATTATACGGGACGTGATCTAGAAAGGGTCACTTAGGTACCAGATTGGGAGCGTATATTTTTTTTTTGAAAAACGGTTATGTACGCTAGGCATGTATTTATAAAACATATTGTAGAATAATTTCTAATATATCCGGTGTTCAGTTAAAATTTTTAAGTTCGTTATATTTTGAGATACCTATTTGAAAATATTTTTGTTTTCAAGGAATACGTGTCACATCAATATAATTATAATTTTCAAACTTAGGTTACACTTGTACTATGAAAATAGAACAACTTGGAGGCTCGAACCCCCGACCACTGGATTACTAGGCGAGTACCTTAACTACTAGATAAATATAAATCTTTATTCTATTATATTGCAAACTGCATGTAAGATTAGATTTATTTGAATTTTTAAAATATCTTTAACTTGTCAATGATTGGCTGATTAGCTGTGCGTCGCGCGTACGTAAGGGCGCGTTCGATAGGGATCGAATGTTGTATTTTGTATCAATTACATAATGCAGTTTCAAATTCAAAATAATAATAATAGGTATTCGTTCATGTCAGATTTTTCTGTACATCTTTGCAATCTAACTGGATGAGACCTACAATTGAATGATTTTAATATAAATAAGATTCTTGCATCTGTTTCTTTAAATACATGTCATATCAATATTATTACAATTTTTATACTAAATTAAGTGTTTGTGCTATAAAAATGAGATTTGTTTGGTGGTTTCTAGGGAGGAGGCTTAAACCATCGACTACCTGATCCTTAGTAGAGTATCTCACCACTATAATAAACAAGAATTTCACATTTGTATGCATATTTTACGCTATATACGACAACGTAGAATGCTGGAAATGTAGAAACCTAGTTAGAACCAGAAACAGAAAAACGAAAATTGGAATGCATACAGGAATGTCATTATCACTATAAAAAGAGTAAATAGTAATAGCCGGGCCGTATTTCAAGTCTATGATTTTTAAATCGGCAAAAAAAGTCTGACACAGACGAAATTATCGAAGCAGAGGCAATGACATGGCAAAGATTAGTAAAATTCGAGTCTGTTGTGCCAAACAATTTCTACTACAATGACCACAAGTGCTCAGAAAACAAAAAAGAAATCCGTCTGTTTCTATGCTTAACATAATAAAAATGACAATAAAATTGTCAAGTGATTTTTAATTAAGACAAATGAGCATTATTAAAAAACTTGCATTCATATAAAGGTTGTACGATATCCTCCCCAATGTACGGGTGAAAATAATAAAGATTATTTCGATTATAAATTACAACGCTTCAAAACATAATCACAATATCACACATGGTGCTACAATTTGGCTCTAAAACAAAAAACAAAGGAGTTTTTATTCTTACACACATACAACCACGGCGTGCCCGGAGGCTGTATAATAATTACACGAGTTTGAACAATTGTTTCAGATTTGAAACTGTCGCTCAATTTTATTTATTTGTCGTAAATCATTAGTTCGAAAAAGTTCGTTAAGATTTGTCCATAAGTTTACTTTTAATTAATTAATTAAGTGTGTTATAAAAAAGTACCCGTTAGAATGATTAATATAAACACGTCACGTATTTGTCATTTTGAAAATTTTGGAAAAGTAAAAAAAAAAGTATATGCAAGACATTTTTTGACGAAAAATTAACCAAACAATTATGTTACACACTTTATTCAGTCAACGCTAAACTTACATTTTGATACTTTATAGGAAATAAAATTACAAAAAAAATAAACATTTTCAGTCAAATGATTGGATGTAATGAATTGATTATATCTTGAAAATTACATTTATTAAATTTAGTCACGTGACTAATTTCTGTATCTTTCCAGTTAAACATGAAAGCGAAAGAAGAAGAAAACATTTCTTATTAAAATTTAATTTAATTAATTTTATTATTTTCAAACTAAGCTAAACGCTCGAACCCCCGACCACTAGGCGAGTATCGTAAACACTGGACCACAAGCGTATTATTTTAGAATTGTTAAATATTATATATTTTTGTTTATTTATTTATTTAATCCTTGTTGCAATTAATTTTATTTTATAATTTTAAAACTGAAACAATGTTAAATAGCACATTACAAATATATAATCGGTGCACATTTAATCAGTTTATCGGATGGATGACACTGTCCAACTAGGCAACACCTGTATCAGAGCAGCCTGGCTATATTTATTTGCTTTATTTTAATGTAATTCGTCATTCACATTGACAAAAACACATTATATGTACATAAGAAAAAGAAAACGAAGTAAAAATAGTGTGTGGGTTGTAAATATAAAATAGAACAGTAATTCTAAAGTGAGCCATTTCGGAAGGCTTATTTTGCGTATCGTGTAAAAAGGACTAATTTCTGTTATTGTCAATAATTGAATATAATAATTTCATTTGAAAAAATCCGTCATGTGTGATTTCAATTTTATAAACTTAATTTATTAATCGAAGAAAAAAATAGCTAATTAATTTTAAAACTTAAATTGATGAACTTGTATTTACTATTATCAATTATTTTCTCTCCAAATTATGTTTCTCTCCAAATTATGTTTCTCTCCAAATTATGTAACCAAATTAAATTGATAAACTCGTATTATTCTTTCATCTATGAATTTAGATAGTTACGAATAATGCACGTACCCAGGGGCGTGCACTGCATACAAGCAAAAAAGCTGTGCATTACTAAAAATTCTGCGAAATAATAAATTAAATAATTCATATTATGTTATAATTACGTTAGTGCCCACCGTGTATCAATATAATCTTTAGTTGCGTAGTTCTGAATGCTACAGACGCGGTCGCTTCACACATGCTTTGGATGCTCCGCATCCCTTGTGTTTTAGAGTCAAAAAGCTTTTTGTTTCTAGCCAAAAATAGCACTGCTACTTTAGAGACCAGTCATAGCACACACTACGACACGGCGCGCATGGGGCGAGTCATCTTTTGAATATCTTTGAATCGCGTAAACACACAGACATCCGTTCCATATCCACAAAGTTTGAAAGTATTCGACTTTCGCGCAAGCGCATTCATTTCCGCCTGTCAAGGCCGAATACTGCACATGCATTCGTTAAATGTATCCAACGTGCAAAAAACGACTTTAATACTTATGGGTATAATGCACAGAATAGCATACACATTACGAAGCGAGCGGATTGTTTTGAGTTTAAGTAAATAAAAACTGTATATTTGACAGTAGGTTTAAACTTATTATCCAGGATCCCCTCTACAAAAAGTCACCGACCGCCACTGGAATGCTATTGCGCGACGCCACCGGAGCGTTGTATTCCTATACTGGGTTACTCTCCATTTATTGCAACTAAAATTGTTGCAACCACTATTTTAATCTGTCGTTCTATTTAAGCCATACAATTGCTACCTACTGAATTGAAAATTCCACTCGGCAGAGTCAGAAATGGATCAGCTGATCCATGTTGTACAGAGTCCTTACTAAACGTGTTGTTTTCATGATTGTTATTTGTGTTCGAAAATAATGCATTTTACCTATGTACAATGTAGCATATAGTAACAGCATAACCTTAGTCTATACCCACTGCACGCCACTGCATGTATCTATTAACCTAGTGTGATCTCGCTAAACGATGTTTCATAATTTTTGCGACAGATTTAAAAATCTACTTTCATATAAAATTATTTATTAAAATATTGTTTTATTTTAAGGCGGAGGCGCGGAATCGCGGACTGACGTTCGGCAATTATTCATGTGGAATCACGCTCTCGTGAAATATGGTATCGTTATGAAACCGATTTCAGATAACTCGTGAAAGAATATTTTTCATATTGTTCAGATTCCATTTTTGAAACAAAGAATTACGAAAAATGTTATTCGAAAATTATTATGCGTGGCTATAAATTTTGTCTCGTGTGATTTACACGATTTTAGAAAGAAGAACGCAAAAGACAGGAATGGGGATGGTTATTTTCAAAGGGAAGGAAATTTATATCCACCTTCTGTCAATTGTTTCATGAGCTGAAACGGGTAGAGACGGTAAATTAACCCCTCGATTCTCTACGTACAATGAACGGAATATGTAACAATTAAAAATTGCGAGAGTAAAAAATAATTGAATGTGTTCGGACAATGGGCCAGACTTGTTGGGGCACGAATGGGTTAAAACAAAAATTATTCGAATTCGTTAAATGAAATCTTTTCATTGAATTATCGACGATGAAATAATTCTCGCCGTTTGTACGTCGGTCGCACTTTTAATAGCGCAACCGGTGTGCACGCAAATATCGAATAAAATAATAATAAAAATATTTTTTTTCTAACATTAAAAGAAACAAGGAACAAAATGATATAATGATTGCAAACCCCGTGATGCAAGATGGCTGAAGGCATTTAACTGCATTTGCATGTGGCTATGTCGACGTAATGTAGGTAATGTGCCGCCCGTAGGCAAATTTCAGAATGCCACCCCTACTTTTATTAAAAATGTGATATCGATTACAATTTTTTTTTAAATAAATATTTATCATGTATTTTATGCATGTTGTCCATGGAAATTGTATTGTTTCATGACACGATTTTATGATCAATTTTATCAACAAATATTTTTGTTGTTATCATTGTTATTATTGTTGCAATCTGAGAAACGTGCATTAACCGATTATGCTACAGCACACAATACATTAACGACAAATTTTCGAACCTATATGTTACACTTTTCAAATTGACACATTTATCATTCCATTATTTGAAAGCCATCTACTTTAATCCTGTCGGATTACTCAAAGGTATTTAAGATTCCGTAAAAATAGAAAAAAGAAGATTATACTTTGGGCCGAAGAAGGCATGGAAGAGTATCACAGTGGTGGATAGATGGCTGTAGAGATCCTGGAGCGGGAGTGAGTTGGGAGGGCGACCCAGAACCAGAACTTGTAGAGCAGAGTTTCATCTGATTGAAGCCACTAATGGGAGTTTTTTTTAAAGGTTACAGCAATAGCCAATTTGATAGCTGACAGTTGATTTGTACTCGGTTTGGTTTGCCATTTCACCATGAATAGACTTACGCCAGAACAACGCTTGCAAATTGTGATTTTTTTTTTCGAAAATCATGGTTCAGTTCGCGAAACTTACCGCGCGCTGCGTCCATTTTACGGTCGACATAATCGTCTATTCGAGCAAGTAACTCGAATAACCGGGAATCGTTTTCACACCGCGCATACTCTAATTGATAATGCACATCCATGGAGATGTCGTACAGTGCGCATCGAAGAAGCTGTTGCTGCAGAGGAGGACCCGAAGGAGTCGATTCTTCATCGTGCACAGCAATAGATCCATGATTACTGACTTTTTCGTTCCCCAGTTGAATATCATCAATGCGGAAGAGCTGTGGTTTTAACAAAACGGTACAACGTGCCACATGAAAATACAATTTATTGAAGGAAACATTTGATGAATGCAAAATTTCGCGTAATGGACAAGATCGTGTGATTTAACACGTTTTGATAATTTTCTATAGAAATATGTGAAGTCGCTAGTCTGCGCCGATATACCAGAGACGATAGACGACTTGAAAGCCAAGATTCGCCCCGTTATTGTCGATATACGTCCCCAGATGGTTGAAAATTTGACTTCCAGATTGCGCTTTATTCGTGTCAGCCACGGCACCAATATGGCGAAATCATATTTATACACAGATAGCATAAAATTATCTTTGTTTTATTAACTACTAAATTGAGTTTAAATACATCTACCGGTTTTGAAAAATACTATGATGGTTTTGATAAAAAATTGGGATTGTCAATTTTGCATATAAACGGTGTTGGTCACAAATTAAATAATTTGGTATCGTTGGAGATAAATAAAGCGTGTGAAACTAATCAAAAAATTATAAATAACCAGCTTAATTTAACTACGTGTCCCATTCTAAAATTTTTTCCTAAAAATTATTCGAGTAAATTTGTATTAAGTAATGATTTGAGTTAGGTGCTAAACAATTTTTTTTTTTTAAAATAGATTTTTTAAATATAGATTCTGACAAAGAAACAATGATATATGTTTTAGTTAGTTATGACATTCTGAAGAAGAAAATGGTAGATGTATTTAAACTCAATTTAGTGGTTAATAAAACAAAGATAATAAATAAAAATATGAATTTTAACCACAAAGATAATATTGCTAATTTTAAAAGTATAAAATTATCTTACTAATAAAGTCAATACCGCTGCCATTACCATGTTTTTATGTGTTTTATTTTATTTTATGGTTCCATACCTCTAAAAAAACACCCTTTATTTGACGTGAAGGACAAAATAAGAAAACCAATAAAAACTAGGAAAGGTGCGTAGATCACATTCTCAGTAATGAGAAAAATGTTAAATTATAATTCATTACGCGGGAGAAGATAGAAGTCAGTAGAAGCGTTGATAGAAAGAGGTTATCTAGGTTACATAATCTCAGAATGTGACTCAATGTTCAAAAAAGGGGCCTAACGCTTCGACAGCACTCTTCCACCGCTTTCTGTCCTGCGCCGTGTCGATTACTTGGGGTCACTGCTAGTTCCATCTTTCTTCGCAAAGTCTCCCAATCTGTCCTCCCCACTCCCTTTACCGGTACCTCAGAGCACGACTTTTTCTGTGTGTGATCTATGACTTGTGAATTGTCAACAAGTGTGAACGTCTTGGTAATTAAATATTATTGTATTTTTATTTATTATCTTTGTTTTATTAACCACTAAAATGAGTTTAAATACATCTACCGGTTTCGAAAAATACCATTTTCTTCTTCAGGATGTCATAACTAACTAAAACATATATTGTTTCTTTGACAGAATAGATTCTGGAAAATGGTATTTTTCGAAACCGGTAGATGTATTTAAACTCATTTTAGTGGTTAATAAAACAAAGATAATAAATGAAAATATGAATCTTAACCACAAAGTTACCATTGCTGATTTTAAAAGTATAAATATTATTGTGTTTTGGTTTATCGCAGTGCGTGCCGAAGATATACAATCGCTATTGGATGATACACAGTGATTAATGCTAAGCTTTGAAGAAGTTTCCTGAAGTTCAGGAGAGGTGTGAGTACAGCAAGAAAATCTTGGTAAGTCGTGCTTCCTGGTTGATCTATGAGCTCTTACAGTTCTGTCTTTATACCAAATTCCTACATTTTGTTTCACCACCTCCTTGTGTACACACTCTTAATTTGCCTTTTTTATGTTCTCTTGGGTCATCCTATAGACTCCTTCAGACACTCATGAGAAAGTTTGGTTTCTTAAGCAGAAGAATAATGCAAGAAGAATAAAAATAATAATTTAACTATGATTATATTCTTAAACGTCTACAATATAGCGCCCAGTAATCCGTTAGTTAAGAATAATAAAAAAAACATTTGACAGGTGAGAAACAATACCTGCAGCAACCCTTATTACGAAGAGAAATATCTTTCTTGGCGGGGTGCGTTGTTCCATTCAGATACACTTTCAACCCCCATTGTCTTTTTAATTCCATCCCTTCTTGCAACAATTGGAATTTATTTCATTCTCGTTTTTTTTATGTTCCCGAGTAACGAACGCTCCATAATTTCAACGCTGAGTTTATCTCGACAAATTATTATTCAAAAGATGATATTCTGAGAATAATGAGACGCAGATGGGTCCAGCATCAGTATCTTTCTATTTGCAATGGAGTCTCAATTCGAATACTTATATTTTATTTAAACCGAATAATTTTAATCTCGTGATAAAATATATACCCATCTATTTAACTGAAAAAAAAGTTTCTACAGGCCAAAAGGCAACTGCCATGCGATGCCACCCGGTGACATGTATACGTATACGATCTGGTGTGTACATAATACGAGGTACCGGCATTTTTTGCGAAATATAATATAATAATTTGTATTCCAAGGGTAGGAAGAAACTACGAAAAATAAATTTAAGGTTTCCAAAAATAATATCTAAGGTTTTTAATTTATAATAACTTTAAATAATATAAATAAGTTTAATTTGTATTTAAAAAATACCACAGACCTATTTTCTGAATAATTACAAGGTCACAATAAAAATGTGTTCTTCTTAATAATATATAAGTTGTATCAATGGGTCCAAAATCTAATAAAAATGAATTGTTAATACTTACTCAAAAAAGTATTTGACATTCCGTTTAAATAAAAAAGATGGCTTTCAAATAATGGAACGATAGATGTATCAATTTGAAAAGTGTAACATATAGGTTCGAAAATTTGTCGTCAATGCAATGTGATGTCGTAGTATAATCGGTTAATGCAATTTACCCGCATAAGAAGAGATCCAGATTCTATCTTTCTAATTAATACATTTAATTTATATTTAAAAATTGCAACTTCACAATAAGAATGTGTTCTCCTTAAAAATAATTAAAAATTCTCCGTAATGCGGCGGCACCGCCCATCCATTAAGACAGCAAATACATTTCGCAATTGGGACAAATCATCCCGCACCGCCGGCGCCCCCCACCCCTCGCTCTTATTCCAAAATCGAACGTTCGTTCCTTTTTTAAAATAAAACCCTCGAAGGAGTGGGGGTGGAGAGGGTGCTAATGAAAGACGGCTGGGGTGGAAACTGGGAAGCGCGCAGTTGCGTCCGCCAATTTGACAAGTGTTTTTACAAATATAACTTGGATATATAACTTTTGATTTATATTAACTGATGTCGCATTATTTTCACATCATTAAATAAAATGAGGCGCGCTCTGTAATCGTGTAATTAGATTTTTTTTTATCTGCCTACCCTTTGGCGTGTTGTTGTAAGATAAGTATTGTCGCGTGTGATTATTTTATAGATTTGACATTTCCGAAGAATTAATAAATATATCAATATAATGTTTATTATTTTAATTTATTTTCCTGGGAATGATACATATATATGCAGGTGATCAGACAACTGGGTACACACGGCCTAACTATAGTTATATAGATAGTTAGGTTGGGTTACATTGTCATGACTGTAGTGTAATAGGCTGACTATGTTCACCCGTCATGGTACCATACATGTATATTATAGTAAAAAATATTCTATTCGAAATGGCGTTCATACCTTCCCATCTATGACAAATCGTGCAGCGCCGTAGGCTCTGGAAGGGGACCATAGTACATTTTTTTTTCATCCACTTCTTCAAATATTTGCCGAAGACCCGCGGACACTTACGAAGTGTCGAAGTGGAAAAATTCCTCAAACGACTCCTTCAAACATCTCAAATACTCGATTTAGACGTGAGGCACTTGGTAGAATACCTTTTTCACCCCCCGCGGAATGACTAAATTGTTGAGGGCCATTTCAGTGTCTTTTGACACAATGGCTTTGTTTTAGTTGCTAAAAAGTCCGATGAAAAGTTTTGAAGACCGGTTTTAATTGCAGTGGATTCTTAAGGGCTGATTTTCTTAAGATTTTTTGTGTTGAGAAAAATTGTAAAAAATCATATTTAGATTATCGAAAAAATATATAGTTGCCATTGAGTATGCCATAACAATTTCTACTATTGTTGTCAAATTTGATTAATAATATTAAATAAATATTTTTAGCAACACCCATAATAATATTACGCTTACCCATCTATATCTATGACTTTTTGGTGGCAGTAAAGTACGTGAAATCGTATTACGGCTGGCAAATATATTGAGCATCTGTCATTCTGTCACAAGATATCTATAATCGCATCGCATTCTATGATCGCGATTTTTTTCTTTATCTATGTCACTGTCAATTGTGACATGGATGTTTTGTTCGTATTTTTCAAGAATATCTTTAAGTTTAAGTTTTGTACAATTTCAGGGAGAGCAATATATTCTGGCCGCAGCGGTCACCAATAATAGCCACCCGCAGGGCCTAGCAGAAAGCAATCGGCAACAGCCGATTGCTTGCTAGTAAGCTCTCGTAATCCTGCATAACAATAGTATAATTAATTAGTAAATCAATTGATTTATAATTACTCGCTTGTCGAGCCTCTTAGAAACCAACCCCTAACACGTCTTCCGATTGTTCGATGAAGAAACGATTAAAAAATAATGTGTCAGGGGCAGATAAGCACTGTGTGGCGGTGGAAGGGTTGATGGAAGTTGATGAGGAATTATTAGGGGCGGATGGATAAGGGTTGAAGAAAAAAGATTGGCAAAAATGAGTGATGGATTTTTTAATGGAATAGTGTAATCAAATATTGTAAGAGGTAAAAAAAATGTTGAGATATTACAATAAAATAATAACTTAATGAAATTACTTCGGCAAGCACTTCATACATATTACAGACCGCAGTCTAGCAGAGTAGCCAGGACAATGGTGTATATATCAGAGGTGGAGTCTACTCCATCCCACACAATAAACTGTATTATTGTATCTTATGTTTATCGTGTTATATTATGATATTGTATATTCACCTCTGTTACAACAAAAACATGTATGTCAATAAAGTCATTATAACCGTAATAAATCATTCTTAAATTAAAAAACACCACAACAACATGAAAAGAAACTGCCTACTTTAACACAGACAGCAGTCTAGCAAAGTAGCGAGGACAACGCTGTATATATCAGAGGTGGAGTCTACTCCACCCCACACAATGAACTACGAGTATTATACTTAATTGTATCTTATGTTTATCATGTTATATTATAATATTTTATATTCACCTCTGTTACAACAAAAACACGTATGTCAATATAGTCTGATAAATAAATAAATCTTAAGTAATATACGTATTATTTAATACATTTTAAGATTACCTCATATACTAGGAACAGAATATTCATGAGACGAAAAATACACTTACGTATCTGAAACAGTTCATATTTTACACATTCATGTTGAAAAATTTTGAACCTAATTTTGAAAACGATTTTATTCTTAAAATATTATGAATTATGTAGAATGTTATATTTGTTTTCATCTACATGTGTATTATTATATTGCGGTACAATTTAGCCATGATACAAACCGCTCTACAGTGGTCTTCCATATGATTATTTTATATTATGTGGAAAACATATAATTAATCGGTAATAAAAGTATAACATTATATTCAGCCAATTATATATTTTCTCTGAATTGTCGGTAAATTAATCATATGAAAGTTAATATGATTCATTGTAAAAAATAAACTTATTAAAGGGAACACATTCTTATTGTGAAGTTGCAATTATTCAGAACATAGGTCTGTGAATGTGTTCTCCATAATAATATAAGTTTTATCAATGTGTCCAAAATTTTATAAAAATGAATTGATAATTCTGGCGTCTGCAGTCGGTTTACTCAAAGGTATTTGAGATTCCGTAAAAACAATGTAGATGGCTTTCAAATAATGGAACGACAGATGTATTAATTTTAAAAAAGTCTAACATCTAGGTTCGAAAATTTGTCATGCAAAATACTGGCGCTATAACACAATTGGTAGTGTACTTCCCCGGATTGGAAATAGAGATCCAGGTTCGACTCCCGGTAGCGTAAAAACAATATTACTCGACAAAATTGATTTTATATGTATATATTTATAATTAATACATTAAATTAGTATTTAAAAAATAGGAGCAAAAAAAATTGAGTGGGTCGCGTCACCAAACACTGAAATATAGATTCTACGTTACAGGTTGTGGGAATACTTTTGATTAATTATATAAAATAGTGAAAAAAAAAATTTTATGTAGTAATTTAAAAATGGAAGGTAACGCACGTGTGTTGCGTCACCCAATATTGAAACGTAGGTTGTATGGATTTGAGTTATAGGTACACTTAACAATCAGTCAAGTCATGAATATTGTCTATTATTGTCTAGATACACAAATTACTTTTGAAATGCTAAAAAACTGAAAAACTCTCAGTCGTCGCTAGTTATTCTGGACCATGACCTTATTGTAATTAATTTCTCAAATCTTTTAAATTGTACCTCAGTTAACTGTCCGCCTCGAATATCTCCAACACTGAAACGGCCGTCCGCATACAATACCGCCAGCCACCTAGCCGTCGATACCGGCGATGATAAAATTCTACGAAAGTATTAAAATTCAATTAAAAGAAACCCAATTTGAATGTTTTCGCACGATATTTAATTTAAATTATGTAAATCGAGTCCACCCCCTTCCAATTTTCTTACGTCACATTCACCCCCTCCCTCCCTTCCATCCATCCAGACCAATCGCTGTTTGGCCACTACGAAGATGGCCATTTATTTTTTTACATTATAATTTTGTTTATTTTAATTCGACTCAATTATTTCTTATACGCGTTTAATGTGTTAATTTATGTGACATGCTTCACGTGATGAGATTTTAGACCAGAGGTTCATCGTCTTGTACTTCACTATACGCCCCGACAAATGCGCCCGACAAAATAATACATTTTTCAATCGCACGGTGAATTGTATTCAATGAAATAATATTTTTACTAATCTTCCACGTACAGCACTGCGAGCGAGACTGAGATTTTTTAAAAGTTTTTGAGTTAATTTGTTGACCGTCGGTTGTAATTAAGTAAGTATTAGTTTGTTGAGAATTGAGACGCATTTGCCGGGGTGCGTTTGTCCGGGGTGCAATTGTCGGGTAACCCTTTACACATATTCACATCAAACGTCATTTCATCATTTGTAAGAAAGCGCAAGTGTATCTTATCTAACCTATTGCTAACGACACAAGGGAAAACCACTTTCATCCTCGATACGGACAAATAAATTATATTACTGTGTTCGGCAATCACTTATTGGTTATTCATTATGAATCAAATTACCCCCCCCCCCACCCTTCTACAACCCAGTATCCGACCCACCCCACTTTAACACCTGCCACTGATGTATGATTACGCATATTTTGTAATGTTTAGTTAGTATATACAATAGTTTACCCTGAAGAAGGAACGGTGGTACCTAAAATAAAGGGGCTTTAAACAAAGTGAATTTTTGTTCATTTTAAATAAATAAATTGTCCATTGATGTTTCGTTCGTCAGTTGGGTGAATTTAAATCTCCTCCAACAGCAGTTAACACGAATTAAATGTTTATAATTTTAATCGAGTTTCGCTAGTCAAATCGATAGGGCTGGGCAGAAGGTTCTGGAGTAAAGGTCTCGCAACAGAAAGGCTGGCAACAGGTAGGCGAGAAGAGCTTAAGGCAGAGGAAGTTGGAGAACCACAGGCTGATGATGACATAGGATATCACATTTAACGTGGACAAATAAATATACACAATTAAAAAAATAACAGTATATTGTAGATCGTGATGAAAGTACTTTTACTATTAATTAAATAGAACATATTTTTGCTATGAAGTTACATTTTCAGAACATAGTTCTGTGGTATTTTAACACAAATTAAATTAATCAATTACAAAGAAAATATCTTTCGAAAAAATATTTAGTTAGGAAGAGGTCTAGGCTCGTACACCGGTAGCAACTAAATATTTTTTGATAAATAAATTTTTTCTGTATATTTTTCTAATTGATTAATTTAATTTATACTTTTACTGTTTATTGCCGATATTTTTTTATACATGTTATTTAAAAAAATATTTTTGTTAGATATCCATACCGTAAATATGAATATACGTTTATTTAAAATTACATCTGTCAGTTTTCAAAGGGTTAGAGGAATTAAGAAATCTTCATTTCTTTTTAATTAATTTTACTTAATTGGATAATAAAGAGATTGGCTAAAGATTTGACGATTCACCGCTAGATGGAGTCGCGGAGCCGCCCTTAAATAATAATTGCCCCCGATCTAATATTCTCAGGAATTATGGTAAACCCATTCTCGAGCTACCCACAACAATTATTCCGAGCCCTATTAATTCTTTTTTCAAATATTTTCCTTCGTTCAGCAAAGAAAATAATAAAAAAGGGGTCGGACCATCTCGCCGTTCTTTATCTATTCAAATTTTCAACGCGAAGGAAGAACCTGGTATTTTTCAAAAAAGATTGCGATTTTTTAAATCATGTAGTTATCGAGTTATTAGGGTATGGGTCTCCCGCTGGGGGTTGCTGGGATGGACGATGCGGAGAAGGCGGTGGCTTGGGAGACCTAACGGAGCATTCTTCTCGCTTTCCTTCGCACCCTCTTGCGACCTCGACGGGGTGAATAAATGTGACGTTTGCCCATCCCCTTTGGAGGTGCATTATTTCTATAGCTTCTCTCTGGATGCCTTCTGAAATTAATATGACGAGTCTCGTATCAAATTGATACATTTTGTACAGGCTCTGGTACGATGATCCTGCACAACCTGCGTCAGTTAATAACTGAATGTTTTAAAAAATGTAATAATGACGAAATGTAATAATTGTGCCATGTAATAAAGAAAAAGGAAAATGTTAACTATAAAGGGGCACCGCAAGGTTTTAGTAACTGACTGTTCTATCTTTAAAACACATTACAAAATTTTATTTATTTATTTATTTGTAAAATATTGCACGCGTTACTTTAAGTCGAATCGAAGCGAGAGTAAACAACTCTCAAAACGATGAACGGTTGATCACAATATTTTTTATTTAAATTTTGAACAAAAGATTGGTAAGCAAGAGTGTGAATCAACATAATTTTAGTTGCTTGCTCGAAGTAAATGTCTTTATATATTTTCTGCAGTTGATTTATAGCAACTTGGCTAGTTTTATGCGTTTTAGATTTCTTGTCAATTGCCACCGGTATTAGTGGTCAGCGCGTTCAAATAAATTGTTTCCTCAACTATCTCACATCGTGTTGTTTGGGAAGTTCGTTGATATGCGTCAGCTCGATCTATTGTATTTTTGTTTTACATCGATTTATTTATAAACCAAACTGTTTGGTCACTGATTCTATTTTTTATTATTGTTGACGCAAGTTGAATACTCCCTGTGATTTCAGTTCATCACATAAACCTTCTAACTAGGGATTTCGCTGACGTGGAACCAGATTGAATTTCGACGTCGAGCTGTCAATACATATGTTTATTTCAACGGTCGAGAGTAAACCACCGCCAGGACCGCGAAAAATCAAGAGTGCAGTGATATTTTCATTTTTAACTACAAAAGTGCGAGTCAACTGGAGGTAAAACTTGACATCCAACACAGCACCGAGATCAAGGCATTATTTGTTTCTTGTTCCAATTCGGATTGCGCCAACTAATCATTAATTTTTATCGATACATTCCACGGGATCTTATCCCACCGATTATATTATAATATAAATAAAATTTAACATATTTGTAATAATGACATTAGTCACTATAACTATTGGTCGGATTCTTTACAAGATTGAGGTATTCGTGAAAACTAAAAAAAAAAATCAGCTAAAAACGGAGTTCGCCTAGTTTTCCTGCAAGGCCGACAATATTTCGAAGGTCTTCTGTAAGTAATTCTTCCATTTTGCTTTTGCTATCCATCAGGGTGATTAAAAACCAATTTGGGAACAATCGAATCCATTCCGGAACCGTCCATTTTTTCATTTCTTTATTTAAACTCCCACCCAACGGTAAGCGCTCAGAAGAAAAACAATAGAAAGTCGTTCTCAATTTGAACCGAATTCTTTATTCGATTTGTCTGTTTGAAATTCAAACGATTTTTATCGTTTTATATATATCACGATTTTTGCAAATTAATCTATTTATTATATTCTTTATAATATAAATTACGAGTATATGAACTAACGAGACGCAAAATAGAGGTGCAATTTAAGTGAAAATGACAAGAATACGTAATTTAAATTAAAATCTTAATTGTTATATAATGGTAATAGCAAAACAGGCCTCTGTATCAGCGATGACTTCCTCGTTTGACGTAAACCGAATGACGGAATCGAATCACTGACCGACATTGCTCGTTTTACATTTTTTCAAACAATCACAAACATGCTCATTTTCAACAACTATCAAAACAAAACTACTCTATAAATCTGTCTGAAATTTTGATATGCGTCGTTCGAAAGATGGAGTTAAACAATGGTATACAGAAATTGCGTCAGTGGCGCCATTAGTCGTTAAACACGGGCACTTATCATGCTCGCACAGCCCTCGTAGTTGATTCTTGGTAAGTTTGTAAAATAGTGCGACAAATATAGCGTACGATACTAACTATGGCAAACCCGCGATTGAAAAGTTCGTTTATTGTATCAATCTTTTAATACTTTTTCGCCTTATTATGTATGTCTGGTTTAAATATTATATAATTAATTAACAATTTCTTAAAATAATAATTCTAATAACTGTGAAATTCTTTCGATGTTTTACAAGAGAGTTTAACTATAAAAATAATAATATAATCAAATAATAAACACGTATTGAGGACTCTGAAATGTATTGTTTCCATGTTAAATAATAATTTATTAGTACTTTTACAATTTTTTATGCTAGCTCAAAATTTTGAGATAAATGTAACTTTTAATTGTTAAATTGAATTATATATTATGGCGCCGAGTAAGATTTTGTTCGTTCATTCAAATTTTAAAATGTGCATTTGTTATATATTATTTAAAAAATATAATTTATTGTAAATGCATTACATGTGTTCTAGTTTATAAGATAATGTAAAAAAATCTACTTTAAATAAATAAGGAATATAGATTTTTTCTGCTGGATTTTTGTATTTCAAAATGAACTATTAAACTTATATTTTAAATGCTTAATTAATTTAATATATACATTGATTCCATAACTAATAAAGGTATCAAAATATTTGGATTTGTTTTGCGGAATGCAATAAACTTTTCAGACCTGCACATCTATAAAGTTCTCTTCATTTCTCTAGTCAGATCTTAAGTAGAATATAATTCAGTTATATGGTCGCCTCGCAACATTATTCACTCGACGGCGGTTGAAAGAATGCAGAGAAAGTTTTTAAGATTCATTAATTTTAAATTAAAAATACGCTCTGAGGATATCAATTATGATTATCTCCTTAGCTGTCTGAAATTGTTAATATTATCAGTGAGACGTACGATGTCCGACCTTGTATTTCTATACAGGATCATCAATTGTATGATAGATTGTCTCCAGATTGTTAGTCTGCTTGACTTTCACGCACCATTGAGGTCATCGAGACACAATTCATTATCCTATTACAGTGGTAATGTCAGAACATATGCATTAGCTAACTCCGCAGTACCCAGATTGCATTCTTTGAGAAATGAAATGATTTGTGCCATTAATCATGTTAAAACATTATTTTATTGAAAAAAGTACAACAATATTATAGAATAGGGAATATTATATTGCAAGTTAATACCATTGTCGTTCAAGAAATTTGCTATTATATAGATTAAATGTGGCGAGTTAAGGGAAAGAAGATGACATAAGTTAACCGGGAGTTGAAAATTACTATTGACAAGATAAGTGTAAAAAAAACTGTGATCCGCAATGGACAGGTAAAAAATATATGGTCAAGGGTTTTCTCCTCGGTACCATATTTACACATTGGAGAATCTATTAAGTTCAATCTAAATAAATGTGAGGCTACCCGGTAATGCCAAATTCTCATTCTAGAGATATTTGATATTGTTATTTTAGAGACTTTCCTGTTGGAGAACCAAAGCGTGCGGAGTTATAGAACTAAATTATTACATTTTTTTGTGTCTCAACACAATGGTGACAGATAAATTGCTCTACTTCACATTTTTTTTTTTTATAATTTTGATTATGTGAAAACATACTGGTATATAAATTCTTTTTTTTGTGTATTGCGATTCTGATGAGATTTTTTATTATTTAAAAAAAAATGTTAATGCCTGAATAATAATAGATACATTATGTTCTTGCGTAAATGTTAATAAATTTGATACATAAATTAGCATTTTATAATAGGTTCCACCATTCAATATGGATTTAATTCATCAATGATCATTCATATAATGCACACAGGCGTGCCTGTCTTTGGAAACTCCTACAATTTTAATTATACGCCATTATGTAAATAGCTTTATATACGCGAGTATGTGACTGTGTATGTAATTAGTCGTTTAGTTTACCTGTGCAGAAACAAATGCCGTCCAGGAAAAAAGGGTAAAAGTTCTTTTTTTTAAACGATGGATGACATTAAATAGCCAAAATTTACGATTTATTTTATTTATACCAGAAAATATAATAAAGCATTCAACATTTTTGTTTTTAACATACACTTAAACAAATTTAGAACAAAAATTCTATGCTAGTTGTGAAAGCAGATTGGCAAATAATATTTTAACATTATAATTCTTGCACTTATTAGTACTAAAAATTCTGGGAAACAAATATTAATTAAAAAATTGGATTAATATTAACGAAAACATTATTTTGCAATTAGTGCCATCTGTGTACCAATAGAGAACTTAATTGCTTAGTTCTAAAAACTCACCGCTGCACTCGGCGCTCTTTTTTTATTCGCTGCATCGTGCTATTTACATTACTCAGTTCTGTCCTTAAGCTAGTGAATTACTCAAGTCATATAAATGGCTATTTACTGATTGAAAATTTCTTTCGGTTGATCCGTTATGTATGGTGTCGTTACTTATACTGTTTATTAACAGAGTTACATTTGAACACTACAAGAACGGTTTCTCGTCTTGTAGTGACCATACGTATGGAATATATTTATTGTCAAGCTTCTACAATATGCACACATAAGACATATATGTATTATGACATTGTGCTCTCAGATTTTCTAAAGATTGGTAAATCTTAGCTCATAATGACTTTTTAAGATTTTTTATTAAAATGCATTATATATTAATTAAATAATTAAGTATAAAGTAAGACAAATAATGTATTGGTGAATTTAAAAAAAATAAAAATAGACATGCATTTACGGAATACGTTAGAATATTCATAAATACAGAATCACGCTGTATTGAACAATAATTACTATGTACCTATCTCAGAACAGTTATATTAATACATATTAAATGTACCTATAAATTAGAAAGATGTATATATTGCAATTTTAATATTTATTAAAAAAAATATTATTACTTGAAAGTGTTCTTTGTTAAAGTTTTTTTTAATCTATGTGTGTCTTCTAAAGTATTTGCATTACATTACGCAACTTTTCTGCCTCCAAATTTGTTATTTCTGCACGAATATATTTTTTTTGTTGGTTTGTTCATGTAAACTCGGCCTTTGAAGTAGACCCACAAAAATAAATCAGGCGCCGTCAAATATGGGGAACGGGGAGGCCAAGCAAATTCTGCATTTTTTGAAATTAGCCCGTCACCGAAAATAGATCGTCACGTAACAAAATAAAATTAAATAATTTTAACGCGCTCTTACACTGGGTATGTAGCCATTATAAACATTCATAAATTATTTATTATCTGCAAAAAATTTATAATTAAAAATAAACCCCACCAAAGTTATAAATTTTTAAAAACAACCAGCCCAAGTGGGCCCACCTTTAGAATCAATGTATCGAAAAATATTATTAATGATATCTAATTAATTTATCGGATTTTATTTAAAGGTATTTGAGATTCTTCGTAAATATAAAAAAGACTGCTTTCAAATAATGGAATAAGTTCTAAAATTTGTCGTTAACTTACTATGTTGACATGGTGTCGGCTCACTTCCCCGATTTGGAAGTGTTCCTGGTTCGAGTCTGGGTGGCAACAAAAATATTTATTCGATTAATTGATTTTATCTGTATATCTTTTTAATTGATACATTTAATTTGTATTAAAAATATCACCGAACTATATTCTGAAAAATTGCAACTTCACAATAATAATGTGTTCTTAAAAATTAATAAAATGATTTTTTCTGATATATTTTATGTGTAAAGACCGATTTTTTGGTATTGAGTGCTCACAACTCTCGTATCAGAATAAATATTTATACAATTTATTAATATGTAGAGAAGAAAATTATAAAATGATTAATTACACCTAGTTGGTTAATTGTTTTTCATATATCCGATCAAGAAAGACCAGGTGTACTTGTGCCCTTTCTGCCTTGAACCCGTCGAGTGCATTCTGCATTATCCGAAAGAGACACACAATGCCTCAGTCCGATGCAGTGCATGCACATAAAGATGCAATCACTCCAGCTCGCGAAGCGTTGCATTTTTCTGCATCCCATACTTAATGATTCATTCGTGGGTGGGGCGAGGCGATGCACTTCCCATACTAAATATACATTTTAAAATGCATTTATAAATTTATTTTGTATTATATAAACCGTTGCACTCAAATATACTATTTATTTTCACACCTATCATATTTAGTGTAATTAAAATGAATAAACATATGTTTTTATATATGTTAAATAATCGAGAACATCTATATAACTTAATTTGATCATAGTCATTCATATTTAAAAATATATCAAACTAGTCGAAGTACCCGGCGTTGTCCGGAATTTACATGTAAAGGCTTCATTTAGGAGGGTGGGGGTAGTTTTGTTTCGAAATCAGTTATAAACAGTAATATTTCTCTTATTTTAATGTCAAGTGTGCAAAATTTCACCCAGAACTACCAAAATTCTGCTTTAAGGGATTGGAAAGAAAGGTGGGGGTGGTTTTTCGAAATCTCATATAGACAGTGACTTTCCCCGTGTCTTAAAAGTCACGTGTGCAAAATTTCATCAAGCTCGGAATAAAACTGGAGATTAGTATAAAAAACGATATAGCAAATACCAAATTTATCAATGATATTAAAAATATGTAATTATACTTGAGTATATTCATAACTAATATAAAAGTAAAGTAAATTAAATGAATTGATTAGAAAAATATACAAAAAAAAATTTGGTTGCCACCGGGACACGAATCCGGAACTTTTCCTATTCGGGGAAACAAAGTATTTAGATAGACAAATTATTTCTGAAGGTGCATCTTTCTAATTGATTAATTCAGATTGCCTTAAAAAATTCACAGAACTATATTTTTAAACAGCAACTTCGCAATAAAATATGTTTTTAATTCTTGATTTTCCAAATAAATTCATTTATAAAATATGAGGTGTAAAATGTTGTAATGAAATTAACTGACTTCTAATTTCGGCATGTTATATTATACGACATACTCGTAATTGATCAATTTTATTTATTATTCTACTATTATTGATAAATTTATCATTTGGAAATTAATGTCAGAATTTTGGTACAAATTTCATAATAATGTCAGATGATGTCTTGTTGTGCCAAGATTACGATATGCATAATACAATATGATGGTGTTGTAATAAATAATTGCGTAAAACAAATAAAGCAAGATATCTGATGTCCAACGCTGGCCGCTTCTCACCCACTACTAAGTTTTCAGTTGATTGAATTATACATTTAATTAATTACGATTTTTAGCGCAACTCTGGTATTCGTTATTAAATGTATTATATTCATTAATTATTCGTAATTGTAGTATGATTTGTCTTGTAACATTTTATTTCAGCGCTGAACGATAAGTATTATAAATTCTCGAATACACCCTGACCTGAATTTAATTTAGGTCTTACGTAACAAAGATAAGGGTTGTTTTTACAGTTTTTACGTCGGTATTGCGTAACTGATTGTTTGGATAGATATTGAAAAAGTTGGCGAAGAAAACACCCCATTAGCATGATTGATGATAAGGGATGGTTATTATGGATGGGCAAAATATGCACACGAGGGTCATTACTTAACTAAACGCCTTGAATACGTATAATGTATGAGTACATCAGAAACAGAATTCATATTTATAAAATTTTCGATCAATTTATTAAAATTATTTTAGAAAGCCATTTTTTGAGTAGGTAGGTATATATAATATATATTAATATTTTGGAGTCGTGCCCGACTAATACTAATTCTTAGAATCACCTTCAGGAAGAAAACCAGCTGGACATCCACGTCATATTTGTAGTTGGAGTAAATATTGTTAGTAGCAGAAATCCGAGAAGGATGTAAGAGGATGAATATGAATCAGTGAATTGATGCAGGTATGATAAAAATTATATTTTTAAAATACTAACTAATCTTCGAACCTATATGTTACATTTTTTCAAATTAATACATCTGTAGTTCCATTATTTGAAAGCCATCAACATTGTTTTTACGGATTTATCACAAAAGATACTAGCGCTGTAGCATAATAAAGCTGTTAATGCACCGTCGCCGGATTGGAAATAGAGATCCAGGTTCAAATTCCGGTAGCGCAAAAGCAATATTTTTCGATAAAATTTATTTTATATGTATATCTTTATAATTAATACATTTAATTACTATTTAAAAGATCACAGACCTATGTTCTGAATAATTACAACTATATTAGCTAATATTTGACTTATGAAAATGTTGATATGGTTGATATTAACATGTAACGTGTTTATCCGGAAAAAAAGTTCTGGGTTCGTGTACCGGTAGCAACCAAAATATATTTTCGATATATAGACCTTTTCTACATCTTTCTAATAAATTAATACAATTTATATCACAAATATCACAGAATTATGTTCTGAAATTTTAACATCGCAATAAAAGTATATTTTCATTAATAATATATAAGTTGTATTCAGATTTAATTAAACGGATTAATTTTATTCTGGCGTATATTACACAATGATATTTGTGATTCATTTATTACACTATATTGACATACATGTTTTTGTTGTAACAGAGTTGAATATAAAATATTATAAAATAACATGATAAACATAAGATACAATTATATTGTAATTAAGTATAATACTCATAGTTTATTGAGTGGGATGGAGTAGACTCCACCTCTGATATATGCAGCATTGTCCTGGCTACTTTGCTAGACTGCCGTCTGTGTTAAAGTGGACAGTTTTTTTCGTGCTGTTGTGGTGTTATTTAATTCAAGAAAGATAAAGATTCGACAGGAATAAAATTAATAAATAATAAAAATAGAGAAAAATAATCTAATGAGTGTTGAAAAACTAGTGAATTATTAGTGTAGGTATTGTATTGTGATGCTTCTGATTGATCTCTACCCAATTGAATCATATATTGAGACCATATTTGTGTAATCTTATTGGAAGTGAACGATTTCCAGTTGGTGTTGAGTATGTTGTACAGTTTCGGAGTTAAGAACATGTAGCACATTGCCATATAAGTTTATTACTTTTAAAAATGTAATTATAGATTTTTTATTTATTTTTATATTTTATATTTTTACAATTTTTTTATAATATGAGTTTACCTTCGCTTACCTCTAGTGCTTGGAGAGGGAGTTACACTCTAATCATTTTATATAGAGAGTTATACATTTGTAGTCTAAAATTATTTGTTGTTTATTTGTGTGCTTCTGAAGTATTCACTTAATTTCTTTCTAAGCTTTTTAATATCTTTTATTTGTGTAGAGAGGCTATTGAAGGTTTTTATTCATAAGTATATAAAATTTTGCTGATAGTGTTTGGTGTTATATTTAGGGATTTTAAAGTTATTTTTAAACCTTAATTATGTGCTTGTTTCAAATTTTACAGTGTTATTTTCTTAAAATAATTGATAAAATGAGGTTTTTTTTGTAAATGTTTTCTATTTATAGGATATATAAATTATAAAAAGACTATAGAATTAAAGTTATAAATTTGTAGAAAATGTAATCGGTTGACATGTCTAGATGGTAACGCGTTTTCTCGGGCTCGTATCTCAGTAGCAAAAATATTTTTTTTGATAGATAGACTTTTTCTTTATTTGTTTTTAATTGATTAATTTAATTTTTATACATTAGATATATTTACTTTATTACATGTTATTAAAGTAAGTATCCACAACCTTTAAATAATTAATATGTTTTTCCCTTATATATTGTTATCTAATACTTTAAGCTTATTAATAATAATTTTGCGGTAGATTAAAGACGGGTAAGCAACCTTAAATTTGATGGAGGGTAATCAATTTTACACCACGAATTTTTTGAGAGGGTCTGCTTTAAAAACTACCCCAAGGGATATTTTGAGCATTAATTCGTAGAAAAATATGAGTTTTTCCAGAGTACATTTTGAGGCTTACACTCTTTTGACTGACAGATACTAAGAGGATATTCCACTGTGTCTCTAGAGAGACGGCAGAACCTTTTAATATATTAGAGGACTGTCAAGGAGGTGGATTGCGTTTCATCGTCATTACTGACTTCTCTTTCAGAATAATAATTAAAAAAGAAATACAGTGAAACTGAGTGCATCTTATTTTTATATTCTGCGGTTAGTTAAATTAAGAGTGCTCATTAGAAAATCATAATTTAATTGTTCAGTAGGTAAACACAATTTGAAGTTATTAAACCTTACATATTTACGTTGAATGCATTCTATATATCGAACGTGTGATGAGACATCCAGATTTTGAACCTCGTGGCTCTGAAAGATAGAGAACATCACAGCTGCAGATGCTGAGGCAATTGGTTTGGCCAGTCTACTGTAAAGCTTCTCCTGGCCGCTGTGAACATAGTAATAATAGCCAATGTCTGTTGAATGAATAGGGCACAAGAATAATAATAATAAATATTATTTGAAGGTGACAGTTTGCTTCTAGAAGGTGTCGAGATTTGTGGCGAAGAAGAAAAATAGTAACACTAATTATATTTACATACGAAATATTTTTACAATGGATTACAAATAAGGTAGAAAATTCTTTCGTAGATCTGGGTAGAGAATTAATGTAATAGATGTGGTTCAAAAAATTTTCACGCCTAAGTGGAAATAGGCCAGACACATTTACCGAAGAGAAGATGGATGGCAGGGATAGAAGGTTCTGGAATTTAGTGGAGGCTTTGCACAATACCAGAAGAGTATCCTGCACCCAGCAGTGGAGAGACATAAACTGATAACATAACAAAAGTTGAATATGTTAATGCTAACGCTTCAAATGAGAGAAATTAACTTCGCTAATTCACTGACCCTCAGAATTTTGTTTGATGATACTTGATTTTAGTCTGTACCTTCCAGAAAATTATGGTGTTAATGGCACAGCTACTCAGAGGCCTGTTAATGGTCTGTTCAAGTTTTGTATAGATTTTTTCTTCTTCTACAAAGATCTCATGGGACTCAGAAGTCCATGACTGCCGTCACAACGCTGCGCCATCCGTTTATTTACATCCCCTTCGTGGTCCACCCCGTCCCCCACCCGCATACCTTTTGCAGGGTCACCCCTCGTTATCGGTTCTGATGGCTTGTGTATGAGGGCTTTGTGCTTGCTACGGGATTCATCTGCTCTCGCTACATGCAACATCCTTGTTTTCACTATCCTCAGGATATCTGGAGCGGAGTACCATTCTCGAAGTTTCAGGTTGTTTAATCTACCCCATTCTCCGGCTAGGTTATCACGTATTGGGCCGTAAATCTTGCGAAAAACTATATTTTCAAAAATCTGCAACATATTTTCTTGCGCTAAAGTAAGAGACCAAACTTTACAGCCGTATAGAATGATCACTTGTGTCAGCGATGCACACCGTTTAAAGTTTATTCATTGACGATTTTTTAAGAGGCTTTATTATAAATTGATGTTAACGGGGTAGGGTAAGTAGGTTCACAGCTCACGAGGCCCATTTTGGTGGAGAAAGGGGTGCAGTGTTGGTTATATCGATCGAACGCACGCATACATCCCTTATCCATCCCCATCTCGTTACAGCCACCACTATACGTCACATTAACCCTACACTGTTTCCACGTTAAGCGGGTCGCGCATACCATTCCGTGAATCAACGTTTATTTTTCTTCGTAATTAGTCAGGTAACTGACTGTTCATTAACGTATTTATATACATCAACGGCTGATATCTTAGTCTAGGACACAATATGTGAATGTCATTTTAATGCTACAAATAATTGTTTTATTTAAACACGTCTCAATACTTTTATAAATTTTTATTAATTGTTGGCTAACGAAAATAGAGTGATCTTTTTGATTGAGTTTCACCGAGGAGTTAAGGCACCAATGACGATCTGAAGAGTATTAAATCGTATTGTTTTTATAATAATCAGAAAATTTTGTGTTGATACACATAACTTCGTGGCGTTTTTGTTTTCCATGGCAAAAATGTTTTGTTAATTATTATTTTTTTGACGAAACACGTTAATGTCGTTTTAATGCGATATAATTGTTTTATTGAATACGTTCTGAATTTGTGTTAATTGTTAACTAAACCAAATGGAGTGTTAAGTATAAAAAAATTACATTTTCGATACATAGCCGCAGTTCAAGAGCTTGGTTGGTTATTTTGATCTTGCTCAGTCTAATTTTTATCTTTTCCGCTCTTTTTCCAACAATCTCTTCAATAACTATGAGAAACTGCTAGAACTTTGGGGCGAATCATAAACAGTGCAGGAGAAAATATTATTAATTACTTTATATATTATATTTATTCAAAAAAAAAAAACGTATATTTTATTCTTTTTATTATTTATGCTACTATAGAAGCGAGCAGTTCATAATACGAAAGTCACTGTTACTTAGATTAGAGTGGAATGGAACTTGTTTTGAAACTCGCCTAGAAACGTGCGTGAAGGACGGTATAGAGTTGAGTTCTACAGGGTGAATATTATGTTCCTGGCCGAGTTTGGTTCGGCAGATATTTGGTAGTAGTAGTAGTGAGTAGTTGATTACAATTTATTATGGAGCATGTGACGCCACAACGTGTTGAAGTCATTAAAACATTATATCTAAATAATAATGGCAATGCTGTAATCATTAATGGTGATTGCTATCGTCACATGTTGGAAAAGTTCTTGATACATTGGCCGTTGCTAGAGGTCGCCACATGTCCAATGTCACATTCCATACGTAATAAAAACAAAATTAAAAAATTGTGTTTCGGTTATTTAAAAAACAACATCTGCCTGGAACATGATATTCACCCTGTAGTTGAAGTTGCAGTGATGATAAGTAAGTAATTCAACAATCGACAATGGTCTTCACGCTCGCTAAAAGAAATATAAAATTATTAAAATGACCGTGATATACGATTCGTATGTATGTGTGTAATTAAAGTCCTAAGTATCACTGCATACATACTGGTGGGACTAGATACCGTGGACTGTATCGATTTAAGGTATTGTTTAGTTGATGCAACGCGAATTAGAGTAAGAAAGGAATGATATCAGAAGGATCTGATCTATCTTGAACTTGTGGTGAAGAATAGAGATATCGCTGCAGTTCAGGATGCTGTAGAAAGTGGGTTTTCGCGGTTCGAATTAAACGCACGGCGCTACTCTCGACAGATAAAGAAACAAACGTGTTGACACATCCGCGTTGAAATGCAATCTGTCCGATCGGCCGAAATCTCTAAGTACCCTTTAGCCAGAAAGGGATACGTAGATTAACGGATTATGGAACGACGGAAAGAAAGAACAAGGTAATATTCAACATACGTCAACATTCCGCGTGTTCATAGTGATCGTAAACAATGTATGTGAATGTGATTGTGACGATGATTGGTAATCAGTGCACGAAGAATTGTGAATAATTAGTTACCAGTCATCGTTTTAATCGAACATAATCATACTACCAATAACAGTTTAAATAACAAATATGAATTAAATATATTAATAAGAAAGATATACATATAAAATCATTTTTATCGAAAAATATTGATGTTGTACCACCGGAATTCGAACCTGGATCTCTTTCCTAACCGGGGAAGGTGCATTATCCAACTATGCTACAGCGACAATATTTTAAGCGACAAATTTTCGAACCTATATGTTACCTTTTTGATATTAATACATTTAATCGTTCCATTATTTGAATGAACCATCTACCTTAGTTTTACAGAATCTCAAATACCTTTGAGTAATCTGATAGCAGACGCCAGAATTATCAATTCATTTTTATTAAATTTTTGACACATTGATACAACTTCACAATAATAATGTGTTCTCCTAATTAGCTTAAATAATAATTTAAATAGCGATTTGACCATCACTAATACATACATAATTTAGTTTCGAAATGTTTGATATATTAGGGTGTGTTTAGTGAATTGAATAGTTAGACAGAACAGTTAAGTTGAGTCAAAGTGACGTGGAATATCTGCTAATCTAGTGATGTTGCCAGTAAAAACCCTTATTTTTTATTGAAATATATAGAAAATAAAATCAATGAATGGTGAATATATATATAATTTATTTTTAATTTTATTAACCTTAATTTATTTAAAAAATCAACGAAAATTAGACAGAAAAATAAATTAATTTGACTTGATGATAGCATTGAGAATTAACAGATTAACGAATAGAATTTAGATAATTAATTAATACAATTTGAAAGATGTTATATGTCTTTTGAAATAAAATCCAATTGACGGAGAATACAGGTACTCGTATACTACATAATTGTGTGTATATTTTGTATATCTAATAATTATCAGTATCGATTAAATGCTGGACAATGGACGTGGATGTGTTCGTTTAGTATAGAAGGTACTTGTATCATAAATTCTGATTGGTGCATTTTATACTAATCCGACTGGTGCCGGACCAATGGGCTTTGCCCTGTAATATATGCAAATTAATAATGTTCTCGCAATTTATTTTGTTTAGATAAAATTAACATATCGTTAAATATTTGACATTGTCTGCGTTAAAATTCTAGTGCTTTTGTCTACCGTTAACCAAATGCACTGAAATGTGGCGCCCTAACATTTTCATTTATATTGTATTAAACTCACAAACATCTATATTCTTAAAAATTTCATCGCACTATACATCATCGATTTCTGAGATTTGGCCTTCTTCCTGAATGGCAATCTCAATCTATCCTTTCCTCTTGTACGATGCTCGTGCTCATGTTGATTTGCATCAATTTTTCGTGTAAATTCCGCTGATATTTTCTTATTGAGGATTTTGTAAATAAATACCATTATATTAAAATATATTTTCTGCTTAAAGGTCCTCATATTCAGATCTTACAGCATTGCAGTGACGCGAGTATATCTATTTTTTCTATTATTATTCTCATTGCTTTATTTTGCAGCACTGACAATTGTTCCATTTCTTCTTCGTTAGCCAAAAACAAAATGCTGCTGCAGCAGTTGGTGTGAGGAATAATAAGAGAGTTGTATACCATTTTACAAGATTTAGTACTAATAAATCTTCTAGATCTATCCTCCATGAGTTAAGGATCACAGCAGTGGCGTACCCATACCAATGCAGTCAATGCGATGCTTTGGGCCCTATTTTTTCCTAGCTCTAACATGAACTGGTGTAATATCTCGTGGACTGTATCGGTTTAAATGACTGTTTAGTTGACGCAACCCGCCTACCTTGATCTCAGTCCCAGGTTGGGCGACAATTTACAACGGAGATATCACTGTACTTCAGGATGCTGTGGAACATCGTTTATTTTTCGTGGTCCGGATTTTACGCACGGCGCTACTCTCGACCGATAAAAGAAACACGTGTGTTGACAGATCCGCGTTGAAATTCAATCTGTCCCACGTCCGCCGAAATTCCTAGATTGTGTCAACATGAACTAATATCATTTTTAATTCATCACATCAAGAAATGGAAATATTTCATTTTAAATAATCATTTCTCAACAAATCGATTTATCCTGTGCAAGACCACCAATATTTTGGACACTGAATTACTTTCTGAGGTTATGCAACCAAAATAATCTCTTTCTACCTACACCTCTACTGCCTTCTGTCTTCTCCAGCATAATGAATTTTAAAATATAATATTTTTCACTGCGGAGAATGTGTCCGAAGTTTGCAGCTTACCTCTTAAATTAAATTTAGATATTATGCACTATGATTCTACTAATCATTTGATCCATAACATATACGAGTACTTAAATAATGAATTTTGTACATGTGTTTCATATTCATAGAACACATTTTGGCGGGTATTGCGAATAGGCCGCGACCCATATTATTAGCACCTTTCTGCGTCCTAATTCATACCTATAACCTTTCTTCATGCTTGTCTTGTCAGTGTAAATAGTAACTTTGACGTTAGCAGACGTCAAATAGAATGAAATTTGTTCGTTTGGACATCGCGAGAGCATTAGTGGTGTGGAGTTATTCAGCTCCGGTTGCATCAGTATTGTATTTGTGCGTTTTGGTGATCACGTAAAGTTTGTTATTTGTGTACCGCGGGTGAAGTGATTGATATCGCCGTTTTCATTCGGAAGCGGATATTTGCCCGCCCGCGTGCCGTTTGTGTGATCTCGGCTGCGACTGCGGGGTGAGAAAGCGTCATACAAGGTAAGACAAGCAGTTCTTCAGATTACCGATTCCCCGAGATCCAGTGGTATTTCGACTGGAATCCCTACCCATCATCGACCCATATCCATTATATCCAGGTCCCTTTCCTTCCTTCTTTCCCCCCTCCCCCTGCGGCGATTCCGATTTACGACCGGAATCGTCTTAATCCGATTCAATTAATGAAATAAAAACATCTATTTAAGAATCTTAAAGAATTTACTTTTATTATATTTACCATATTAAATAGTAATTTTCAGTGATAACATTTTTGGCTGCAGACTGATTTATAAAGGATATTCAAATTTTTCAGGACAACATTCGCGTAGCCTGCCGAAATAAAGCGTATATCTCATAGATGGTGGTAAGGGGTAGTTTGTGGGGGATGGTTTGTGATGCACACCACTAGTAAGGGCGTATTTAATAATTGTTGGGTGTATTATTAATGAGACCTCGGTAGAGTAACTGCTATATGGTGGTGGTAATGGTTTTCGGAAATAATGCTTTAATCCTCAATTTTGAAACAAATTAATTGCAGTCAGATTCACAATGAATTAACCAATAATTTTGCAAAGGTGTGAATATTAAGATATTTTTGAAAATGAAGAGAAGAAACTAATATATTTTTTAATGAGAACATATTATACAAATTAAATGTATCAACTACAAAGATCATCAGAAAAAATATTTTAGGTGCTACCGGAATACATACATGGATCTTTTCCTATTCGGAGAAATGCAATTCCATTACACCACGCTAATTGAGTAAGTTGACGGCAAATTTTAGAATTTATATGCTGCAGCTCTTTAAAATTGATACGTATATTACGCCATATAAAAAAAACCTGGAATCAATTGATTTTTTCTCTCGATAAATTGATATATCGTTTTATTAAAATTGTAAATGAGAACATCGGATGATGCTTTAAAGTTGCATCTATTACAGAGAGGATCGGAGAAGGTAGGATGAAATAATGTGGTCACATAATACGGAGACCAGATGAACGTATCGTTAAAACTGCGTTAAGAATAAATACTGCCAGAAGACAATAAGGATGACCACAAGTAGTCTGGTGGTCAAACATCAAGCAAGAAATGAAGGACGCTTGTGTGAGTCTGGAGAACGCTCCGGATAGTATCCTGGTATTTTCATACAAGAAGAGCCGACCCCAAGTAAACCGTAAGACAAAGAAGAAGTGTTTTGTCAGTCACCTGGATTTTCTCTCTTGTAGTCACAGCTCCCGAATTTCAGGAGACGTCTTTGATGATCAGCACGAAGCATTTTGATCTACAATAGCAGTTTCGGTACACACACGCGAGGAACCGAATACATTAGCAACAGGTAATCTACCAACACTTCAAGTTATTGACGAGCACATAGCAGAATATCCACTCTCATTGACAGTTATAGACAAATATACAGAAAAAGTGGTGCTTTAAGGGGTAGGGTATAGGGTGGAAGGACAGATAGGTAAAGTAACGATAATGGAGCATCCACACGCGCACGGACATCGGCGATCTATCGATCTGTCATTTATACCGAGGTATCATATCTCAGTTTTAATATTGAGTGTGGAACAACGTATCGATGTAAAACATCATCCACGTATCAAATATGCATTAAAATTATTTCATTTAAGCGTCAAACTATATACACGATCTGTGGTTGAATATTTTTACTACATTTATGTACATATTGGCCCATTTTGTCAATTTTTATTTCCATATACATAACTAAATTACTATATTCATCCAATCTGTTTACGCGCCTTGTTACTCCGTTCTTGGCACCACTGGGTTTCCTGGTTGATAATATTGCGTGTGTGTGTGAGTATTGCCGCCCTTTTTTGGAGAATGGAATAAAACGGTAAATGACAGGCGGATCAATTACATCCCGTGCTTCGAACAGTTCAGATATTCAAATAAACCGATCGTCGGGAGTGCGCTCTTCGGTCGGTCGAAATCTAGTAGATTTTTAGGTATTATAATATCTGCCTCATTTAATTTGTTCTTTTTAAACCCTTTTATTCGCTTGATATCTTATACACAAATTTGTAACTATTATTCATAGATAACGGGAAAAATTCTACATTTTGTAGTACTCAGAAGATCATCTAATTTGATAGTTCAATATAATATTTTCTTTTTTTGGTATTGATATAACAGTAAATAACATATAGCCAAATATTGCAGATAAAGATTAGATATATACAATTTTTGAATATGTCAAACACTAGCGCTCTTGAGGCGAATTTTTTTGACTATGAATCGAAATAAAACAAACTTAAAATCTCTCGTAAATTAATACTGGTAAGTATATAATTATTTCAGGCTAAACCTATAGAAAATAAAGTAGTTATTTCACATATTTTAAATTTTACAGATAAACTCTTTAATATAAAAATGAAAATAGAGAATAATAATACAAAATAAATAATTTGTTAAATTTTTTATGTGTATCGTATATTCTGATAATTTAACCCGTGCTGGGCATATATTTTATTTTACACCAAATCAAATGATCAACAATTAAATGATAGTATAATAATGTTAGGTATGTGTTTAACGTTAAATTTGATTTAATGTGTATATTTAAATTGTGTCAAAAGGTTATACTTATATAATATAGATATGTTAATAATTTGGCAACATGTTTAAATAGTTAAAATAATAAAATATATAATTATTTTAAGAGTTCTATTTTAAGTACCTAATAAATATTATATATATTTACTTTTACTTTTAAATACAATACGTATTGATTGAACATTTTAGAATACTTCCTTGATCAACGTTAGTATACATAGTATTTTTTTATAATATTGATACTATTTTATTAATATTTTAAACAGCAACAAAACATTAAAATCAGATCAGACCAAGCCTAAGTGGTAATTATCATAATATTATTATAAAAAAAAATACTGGTTACATAAAAAAATGTTAATGTAAACTTTTGTTAATTACCGTATTTTCTACAAACATTTTAATTCCATAAAATAAATAATTATTAATAATAGATATGTTTCACCAGAAATATTTTTATGTATGTTTAAAAAATGCGTGATTTAGTAAACAGATTCTAAAAGTATTAAATCAAATATTGCGTCAGTTTTCAACTGCAATAATTCCAATCATATGCATCCCTTATATAATGTAGGGGGGTCGTCAAGGGGGTGTATTCTATGCGCCTGAAGCACGCATGCGTGAACACACGCGCGTGAGCATGTGTGTGTCTGTGTGTGTGCGATAGTATGCGTGGGCGAATTGCATTGGTCGGCCATATATGCAGAGGGTGTGGTTGCGGGGCGCATTTGCTATGCATTTTGAGTACGTAGGCCTAATTTGGCGCCGCGGAGACACAAGGGATAGGTTCGCATTGCAAAATTTCACCATTCTGTAAAAATGGACCGAGTTACGGCCGCGTGAGGCCGTGTCGCGCGACACTTTGCCAGTAGGTGCCAGATTTACTGTTTTATCCAATTTGCAAATGCAATTTTGCAATCTGTTTCAATATTAAACTACACGATGGCGACATGAAATCGTTGCAATTAGTTATTTGTAGACATATTTATAAACTTATTCACATGTGAAATATATATATATATAAATATACAAGATCATCAAATCAAACTATAATAGTAAAATAAATTAATATATATGATACGATATTTGATCCACTTTGATATCGGCTTCCTTTGAAAATTGTTTTTTTATTTATTTAATTCTTAACATAGTGCATACATAAGCACTCCTGAATATGTTCTAATATAAACAAGATTAAAGTATTTTATTTTACTAAAACTTATCTTTTACATATTTGATCAGTTTCATTTTAAATCTATTCAATTTCTTCTCCTTTCTTATGTTTTCTGGCATTTCATTAAAAAATTTCATAGCAACTATCATCGATTTCTGAGATTTGGCCTTCTTACTGAATGGCAATCTCAGTCTATCCCTTCCTCTTGTACGATTCTCGTGCTCATGTAAATTCCGCTGATATTTTCTTATTGAGGATTTTGTAAATAAATACCATTATATTAAAATTTTCTGCTTAAAGGTCATCTATCATATTCAGATCTTTCAGCATTGCACTGATCCGAGTATATCTATTTTTTCTGAGTATTATTTTCATAGCTTTATTTTGCAACACTGGCAATTGTTCCATTTCTTCTTCGTTAGCCAAAAACCAAATGCTGCTGCAGCAGTTGATGTGAGGAATAATAACAGAGTTGTAAACTATTTTACAAGACTCAGTACTAATAAATCTTCTGATTCTTCCCAGAAGTGAGATTTTCTTAGCAATCTTTTTAGTCACGTATCTTGTATTTTGCGATAAATTCAATTTTGAATCTGTCTGAATGATATCAATAGACCGACCAGATAATTTCACACATGGTAATATATATCAACAACTGAACACGTTGACAAGTGCACACATAGACTATTAGGTAGATTAATCTAAATTACCATACGATAGCTTATATTCCTTTAAGCCAGTATTATATACGTTAAGTTACATTAATTTAGGTTGTATTATTTAATAAAAAATCGACTGTGTGCAGTTGTCTATTTGTACACCCGTTTAGTGTGCAGTTATTATGTGTTCACATGTCTCGCGTGTACTTGTCTTATGTGGTGCCGTCATGGAGCTAAGAAATTGACGTCTACCACGATAGACCATTTGGAAGAACGTGAATAAATTTTGATAATATGCGTGGCGTTACTTCTCTGTCTACTAACGATGAGACTTTGGTCTGAGATTTGTCGGTAATTGTCGGTGTGTACCAGTTGCGAGTTGCGTTATTTAATGTGTCACTTAATGACTTTTAATCGGTAATTATTTATTAAAAATACGTGCATTGATGAAACCGCAGAAAAGCATCTAGACAAAAGTTTTATGTGTCTAGCAAGACAACAAATCTATTCTGTAAAACGTTTAATGTATGTTACACGTTTATAATGATAGCACTTTACTGAGTTTATGATTTGTATCCATGGTGAAACGGGTTAGTTCAGATTTTTTCGATGTGGTAGAAGATTCAAAATTTACAAATGTAAATAGAGAAGGCGCAAAGAATCATATTTCATGAATTTTGTAAAATAATTCATTTTCCGCATTATTGACGAGTTATACATTTTATAAATGATTTATTTCTTAATTCTGATGGATGCAAGGCAGGATATGCTAGAGGGTTTGGAGGGAGTAGATCGAGGTTCCGTGGCAGGAATCTGGAGTTGTTTGAATCTCCAGATGGGAGGTCCTCCGGAGAAGTGCTGAGTAGCTTCATCATTATTATTTAGATTTTTTTCTACCTTCTACCCAAATATGACCTGCAATGTACCGTTCTTGTGGGTTAAATCTGCCGGCAGTGGTGTGTTAAGAGTGAAACTCTTATGTTTTTTCTTTTGTGCCGTCTCGTTCCCCGTTAATTGTATTATTTTATATTATCTTTATGTTATGTATTGTTAATATAATTTATTTATTTACTAATAAAGTGAGTCAACCGGGAATAATGAGGACAAATTTTGTTTTGGCAGCTGTGCGGTATCGCTATCGATCAGCTGCCTAGTAGCATTAAAAAATGTCAACGTGGAGGAAAATTAGTAGGACCGAGATAGGAGTCTTGAGGTTCTTGCATCGGTCCTGGGTAAGCGGTGGGTCCGCTCCCTCATTTATAAAGAAGAGAGTACGCATACTTCATGTGAAATTTTTGCAAAAATGTCACTGTATATATTCAATCCAACGTTATTATTAGTATAATAAAATTTAAATAAAAACTGCCCCATGATTGCTTTGAATACTTCTTATTTAGAACAACAGAGCATTTTTTTATCACTCATATAAAAAAGTTATACAAATTTAACACTGCCATATTTCAGACGAATAAATAGCTACAAAGCAAAACAATTAAAAAAAAAAAGTTTTAAATATTTTTGTAAAATTGAAACAAAAGTTATCAAAAGAATACATACTTGAAAAAGATTGAGATTCTGGACTTCTTTCTGGGAAATTCTTGCAAATAAAAGTGAAGAAATGCCTTTCAAAGTTAATACAATTAGTCTGGAAGAATACGGCTCTTCAGAAAAGTTCTCAGTTCATGGTGGCGCTCCTCCGACAAGAGGAAACAACGAATTGTTGTTGAAAAGTGGACTTGTAGTGTTTCTTTCTAGCATCCAACACTTCTATGTATTTTTTCTTTATATTTCTTTCTAAACATACGTACTAGTCTTGTCTGTAATTATTAGTTGTGTAAATATAACCAACCGTTTCTAAAAAATAAACTTGTAATATATTGTGTTTTATATGTTAATGACGATTAGATTAGCAACTGTTTCTATCATTCGGCAGTATTTATTTAACATAGGTCTTTTAATCAAATACACTAAGTAAAACTATTATTTAGAAGAACACATTATTATTATGTAAGTATTCAGATCATAGGTCTGTGATATTTTAAATACAAATTAAATGTATTAATTAGAAAGATATACATATAAAATCAATTTTATCAAAAAATATTATTGTTGCGCTATGGGGATTCGAACCTGAAACTTTTTCCAAACCGGGGAAGGTGCAAGGTGTTATCCAACTATGCTATAGCGACAGTACTTTTAACGATAAATTTTTGAACCTATATGTTACACTTTTTCAAATGAATACATCTATCTTTCCATTAAAACAAAGTAGATGGCTTTCAAATAATGGAACGATAGATGTATTAATTTGAAAAAGTGTAACATATAGGATCGAAAATTTGTCGCATAGTTGGATAATGCACCTTCCCCAGTTTGGAAAGAGATCCAGGTTCGAATCCCGGTAGCGCAACAACAATATTTTTCGATAAAATTGATTTTGTATGTATATCTTTCTAATTAATACATTTAATTAGTATTTAAATTTTTTTGTACTCTAAACATTGAATATAGGTGTAACAAAAATAATATGACTGTTTTCTGTCTATTTCTATCACTTTATGAACGTCCAGTATGTATAAAAATTTAATCTGGATGTATTGGATGATGAGGACTAATTTAACGGTATTCTCTGTCATCTGATATTACACCTCTGGACCATTATGACTTGAGATACTAAATAAGATGAAGTTTGATTCTAATGAAATGATAATCGATGAAGAAAATATCTCTAGGGCATCGGTATATAATATATTTTAATAGTGGAAAAAGTGATGGTATTCGAGAAGGAAGAAAGCAAATAATTAAGAATATAAAGAAATAATCAATGCTTTCAAAAAATACTTTAAAGGTAAACATGTACCCCAAAATGTATAATATTTTTATAACGTTGTTAGTAATTTACTGTCTTTTATTTTATATTATTATGTATTTTATTTTTTATTATAATACTTATAAATAATGGATGTTTGTAACAAGTGGAAACGCAAGTGTTGATGGCATAAGAAGTAGAGGAAGTCCGCGGAAGACTTGGCATGACCGGGCAAGCCGGACACTGGAGAATGGTCCTGTTAAAAGCCTCAGTAATCGGCGAGCTTGTATGAAAATATGTATGAGGCGAGAAGTGTGTCAGGACATAAGAATGTGGTGCTCTATCCGCTCTGCATACCCTCGCGAAAAAACGGCGTAATTGTAAATTGGTTAGTTTAAAAAAAGTCTAAATACCGTAGTTTTGAACATTTAATTAAGGTACTAATATTCGTTTTTACATCTCGGTAATGGGGCATTTTAGATCGTATTATTATAAGTGAAAATAATTTTCATGAATTAATTATAATAGAATTTTAAAAAACAAATGTTGAGACTAAAGTCTAATTGAACGCGTTAATTTCTTTCAATTATTTTTATCTTGTTGAATAATTTAAAGTTTCCACTCGAACGGTCTCTGTTGGCCACCCTTCTCATTGTTGGGGGTAGGTAGGTTCGTTGAAAAAATTCAGAGCCTCTGCAAAAATGTCTCACAGAAAGATTCTGCCACCCCTAGCCCCTTCTAACCTATAAAGATTAATTCGATCTCCATTGTGCAAATAGTTCAAGTAAAATTGTTGAATTGAGTAAAAAAATCTGTTCGGTTTAATTATGAGGGATGCCACTTAAAGAGGTAATAATATTTCACAAATTTATTTAATTTTATTATTTCAACTACATTAATCATGTATTATCTCGTAAATACAGCGTTATTACCAGTATCAAGTAATGCTATATTCAAATAGAGTTTATAAATTTATTTATTTCGTACAAATTTAATTAATTATAAGTAATATTAAATAAAGGTGTGTTTTGTTAATACAGTTCTTGGATATCAACTTCTCAGACATGCGAGAACTTATAAACTCATAGCACACGTCATTTTCGTAACAAGAGACCGCCGAAGAAGATTAAAGAAAGATGCTGGGTAACGTATTCCATTGCAGATTTGAAGAATTTGTTATTTATATTGGAAAAGAGATTCATAAACATCACGACAAAATTTCATCCCTTAATGCATGACGACTAAAATACTGCAATTGGGTTTAGACGTCACCGGGATAGATAAAAAGGGGTTCAGATTCAAACAACGGACTAAATGTTAAGGCCTTTCGCATCTGAGTTGTGTGTAAAAGCCTTTTTTAAAAGTTACGCAGGGTGGGAGGCCAGGGGCGGTCGTTAGTTCGCTGCTCGCTCTGGTGTAACAATATTTTTGCTAGATAATTAGTTGAGAATGGATTCTTTTTATTGTGTTTTTCTCCATTGTATAGAAAAAGGAATTCACTTTGTAAAGAGTCATTAAACTACATTTTTTATTCCTTTTATTTTAATTACGCATTCAACTTTCAATTAGTGGATTGCGTCTTTGCATGCAGTGTTTTTTCAGTTGTAAGTTTTTTAGATGATAGTCATGATTTAGCCTAAGTTGTCGGGCTCGTGAATATAATGATGATTTATCAATTAAAACCCAGATACACTGTAAATTATCATTTATTTAAGCTGTTGTGAACATTTATAAGAACCAAGATACAAAAAATAGCAAAATAAATCAATCTAATTATACGGTAATTTTTATCACGCGAAAGTGTGCCATTATCGCGTAAAATAAAGTTGTTTTTTTTTACTCGTTGAAAAATAATCAATAATGAAACATAAAAAAAATCATATTTTAAAATTTACGCGGTAGTTGGTAAGTACCTCCGCGTTTAGATAGTTGTCAATTAAATTGTGAAAAAATAGAACGTCCAATTTTTTCCAAATCTAGTCAAATAATAACGTGCCAGAATTTAAATAAAATAATTATTACATTTGAAATATGGGTGCGTACTAATGTACACCAGACATTTTTCCGTTAACATATCGATTACATAAATGTCTATTCAATTCGCCAACAGATGTCTCCAGTTATCGGATAGCAATGAAGATCGAATAACGAAACAACGCCGATCGTTAGCTTGGCGACCGAGCCGTACGGCATCGCGGTCGGGGCACCGATAGTGCGGTGATGCAGTTGAGGCCATGTTGTTTATTTAATTCTTTGATAAAATGGCATCAACTGCCCTACATTGGGAGATAAGCAGAGATAATGAATTTTATACGAGTGATAAGAGTTGCATCTGTTATGCATTTGATAGTGCAGAATGCAACCAGTGAATAATAAATTAATAGTTTGATATTTTGATGAATAGTCGTCCGCTTTTAATTGCAAATTATAATTTCATTACATTTCACACAAGACAAACAGCGAACATCTGCACGCCAGTTCCGAGAGCAACAGCATTTTATTAAAAATTCTACAAAACTGTACAACACACTCAGCACCGACTGGAAATCGTTCACTTCCAATAAGATTATACAAATATGCACCCAATTAGGGTAGAGATCAATCAGAAGCATCACTATCGAATATTCTAACATAATCATTATACAGTGTCTACACTAATAATTTACTAGTTTTTCAACACTCATTAGACTTTTTTTTCTCTATTTTTATTATTTATTTATTTTATTCCTGTCGAATCTTCATCTTTATTGAATAAAATAACACTACAATAGCACGAAAAAGACTGTCTACTTTAACACATATGACAGTCCAGCAAAGTAGCCAGGACAATGCTGTATATATCAGAGATGGAGTCTACTCCATCTCACACAGTAAACTAAGAGTATATACTTAATTGCAATATAATTGTATCTTATGTTTATCATGTTATATTATAATATCTCAATGTCAATAAAGTCTAATAAATAAAAAAAATATTTTTTTTTAGGGACAATAATATCGAAATGCGTTGGGGGAGAAAGTAAAAAAAACCAAACAACGTTAGGTGTAAACCTGGTAAGATAATGTTTTTTGTTTACTGCTATGGTAATGATTGTGTCTTGCACAAGGTGTTCCAAAAGTATTTTATATAATAATATAATGGATAGGCTTAATAAAAATTTGATTATTTTGCATTTAAGTACAGTCCAGTCTTATGTTTTCTAAATGTGATCCGTTATCTCGCTGGCACTCTTCTAAACGGGAGGCAAAATTTCTGAGAACTGCTCGGCACTTATTGATCGCTGCCATTTCTTCTCGGATATTTTCTTTTAATTGATTCAGAGATGGGGGATTGTTACTGTATATCTTTGATTTAAGGTAGCCTCATAGGAAAAAGTCAAGTTGGGACTACGTGGAGGCCAGTTTATGTCGCCTCGCTGGGATATCAATTTTACGAACAACTGGCGAGGACACGCTCCCGAATTCCCAAGGACGCAAGGCATACCCCCCGCCCCTCTGCCGCTCGTTGTGTTGGTGCAGCGAATGAACCAAAATGAAAAATACTTTTGCGACCAATTACACTACACCGACATAGTAAGTTGACGACAAATTTTTTGAATGTTCTTTCAAATTGATACATCTACCATTCAAAATTTAAAAGCTATCACCTTTTATTGCGAAAATATCAAATACCTTTGAGTAATATCTGCAAGGAGACGCCAGAGATTAAACCAATTTCTTTTTATAAAATTATAACAAATTATATAAATTATGTACAACTAATATTAAATAACAAAAATATTTTTTCGATAAATTGAATTTGCCTGTATACCTTTCTAATTGATACATTCAATTTATATTAAAATACAACAGGACTAAGTTCTGAAAAAACTGTAACTTCACAATTATCTTTTTTAATGCCTAATATTTTACATGTTTTTTTTCTTAGTATAGTAAATACATAAGTACAGTGAAACCTCTATCTATCGTTTTTGAAGGGACCTATTGGAATAAACTATGAATGCGGGAAAGTCTTTAATTGAAACCAAACATTTAGGTACGAAGTATGCTGCGTAATTTAAACGATCAATGCGGTAAAATGATACATAGAAAAACGTTCCATGCGATCTATTTTTGTGTGTTTTGTATGAAATTAATTCTGGACTGGAAGAAATAAATGATACATACGGGAAAACGATTATTTGAGAAATGATCGATCGAGATTTCCTTGTATTTATATATATGTTCAAATATAAATATTTTCCTTTTTACTATACCTTATCTTGCACACATTTGCGTAGTTTAATTTTGAATCTTTGAGATTTCTCTTCCTTTCTTATATCATCTGGTATTTCATTGAAAATCTTCACCGCACTGTAGATCAGTGATTTCTGAAATTTAGACTGTTTTCTGAATGTTAATCTCATTCTATCTCCTCTTGTATGATGTTCGTGCTCATGTTGATATCCTTCAATTTTTCTTGAAAGTTCATGTACTTGCATATAATATATACGTACATGCATGTAGAAGTACGAACACAGATGCGATACGGCTTACAGTATTGACCATATGTCTCTTAGGGGTTGGACGTATGTACAGGGTGGACATGTAGGTACCTACTATAACTCCTCAGGGAAATCGGACAGTTCGCCTAATTAAGTATGGCATATTAGAGCAGGGTATATTTAGAGATCTTCACACTAAGAACTGGTATGTTACTTGAGTATTTTACAAGACTAAAATTACGTATTTTTTTAAATCTCTTTCATTTCCAAAAAAGAGTCTAGCTAGCTCTTGTGCTTGGAGAGAGACTTGCACTGTAATAATTTATATAGAGTTAGAAATTATACATTTGTCATCTATAATATTATTTACTGCCTAATTGTGTGCTTCTGAAGTGTTAATTTAATTTTTTTTTATATTCTTTTATCTTTTTAATTTATGTAGGGAGGCTATTGAAGTTTTTTATTCATAAGTATATGCTCTTATATATACAAGATCAACTTGAAAAACTTATCTTATTTGATTACTTTCATTTTGAATCTATGTAGTTTCTCCTCTTTTCCTATATCTTCAGGCATTTCATTAGAGATCTTCATCGCACTGTACATCATCGATTTCTGAGATTTAACCATCTTCCTAAATGGCAGTCTCAGTCTATCTTTTCGTCTTGTATGATGTTCTAGCTTATGTTAATTTGCATAAATTTTTCTTATAAATTCTGCCGATATTTTATTAGTGAGAATTTAAAAAATAAACGTCATAACATTGTAATTTTTTTTCTACTTAAAGGTTATCTGATCCTGGTATATCTATTTTTTCCGAGTATTATTTTCAAATGTTTATTTTTGACACTAAAAATAATTATAATTTTTTTATTCCAGCGAATTTTTTTTATGAAGACCCAATTCGCCATGAAGGTAATACATTTAAGTTTAGAAAAATTATATATGTTATGAAAAGAAAAGCAAAAAAATATAAATAAAATAAAAGATAATACATATATAAAATATAAACAAAACATAGATACGACGTTTCAGTCACGGCCATTATTGTATCTGTAGCTATTCTGTAGTCGTTGCCATTCTTTGGTCAGGGAACCAGCTTTCTATGAGAGCGCCACTTGCATTAGAGAGTTGGTACTGAGCTCCAGCCGCGCCTTTACGCCCGTAATTCGATGTCTCAGAAGCGGAACGAATCCATGTATACGGCCTTTAGCATACATTGTAGATGCGCTGCAATAACGCACCCATCCGAACAGTACTCTATTCCAACAGAACTGAATAGTGGTCTTAACTCGACTCGTCTCGTAATGCATCTCCGCAAGGCCCGGTCCTGGGTCGCCCTCACAGCCGACTCCAGCTCCAGGGGCTTCCAGACAGATGTAACCTATCCACCTAAGTATCTATCCGCCGGTGTCGTACCTTTTTAAGTCTTCTTTGTCAATGTTGTACCCGATATATTCTCCTCTAGGCTATTACTTTAATGGAATAATCTTTTAAATATGAATTAAATATATTAATTAGAAAGATATACATATAAAATCAATTTTATCGAAAAATATTATTGTTGCGCCACCGGGATTCGAACCTGGATCTCTTTCTTAACCGGGGAAGGTGCTTTATCCAACTAAGCTACAGCGACAATATTTTTAGCGACAATTTTCGAACCTATATGTTACCTTTTTGATATTAATACATTTTAATCTTTCCATAATTTGACAGAGCCATCTACCTTATTTTTACAGAATCTCAAATACCTTTGAGTAAACTGATAGCAGACGCCAGAATTATCAATTAATTTTTATTAAATTTTAGACACATTGATAACTTTATAGCTTTGTAGCTTAGTTGGATAAAGCACCTTCCCCGGTTAGGAAAGAGATCCAGGTTCGAATCCTGGTGGCGCAACAATAATATTTTTCGATTAAATTAATTTTATATGTATATCTTTATAATTAATATATTTAATTCATATTTAAAATATCACATACCTGTGTTCTGAATAATTACAACTTCACAATAAGAATGTGTTCTCCTAGAGAATAATCTTTTGTTCACGGCTGTAAATAGGATTTGTTGGAGTAAGTTTTTGTTGTAGGATTTAGGTATTAGAGCGTCGTGCTGTCCACGGGATGCTCCACATCCTTCTCCAGCACTACACTTCTCAGGAGTCTATTTTTTGCTTGTCGCCATTGCCGACTGTCCAAGTCTCCGCTGCATAGGTGAAGATTGGAAAGACAAGAGTGTGAACCAATATCATTTTAGTTGCTAGTTTGATGCAGTGTTGGCACCAGAGGCAAGATTGTTTTTTTACCGCCATAGTAACTTAAGTGAAGATGATGTTTTCAATTTTTGTAAAACCATTCCCGTAAATTGGCCGCCCTCTAAATCAGCCGCTCGTATGCCACACGTTAGAGGCGGTATTTTGTTGAGCCGGCATTTTGAAACTTGCCCAAGGTCGGGTTTTTACCAAAATACGTTTTGTGCACTAGCGTTGACAACAAATTACTACTTTATTAAGAAATAACTATAATGTTATGAATTGGATTTGCGTTCTTGGATTGTTTATACCTGGATTATTTTTATTACACACCATTATCGTTTTGCAATATAGGATTTTGTATATCAATTTTTCCCCTTGATTTGGCCTCCACAGGCAGGGGCCTGTTCCGCCTGTGCATAACGCAGGTGCTGATTGTATGCAATTTGTAATTTCTTTCCCACTGTCACCGATATTTGTAACCAGCGCGATCAAATAAATTGAATCTTGAACTACCTCATATCTTTCATCCTATACATGTCTAAACCATCTTAGGTACCCTTTCTTATTCATGTTCTCCATACAACAAAGATATTTTCTTAACACTATTGTTTACGCGCCTTGTTACTTCGATTGGCACCACTGAATTTCTTGGTTTATAATAATGTACACGTGTCTGTGTGAGTATTGCCACCCTTTATTAGGAAAGTTAAGAAGATGGTAACCGACAGGTGTTATTCAGTTACAATCCGCGCTTTGACCAGTCAAGCAGTTCAAATAAACAACCAGTGCGCGCTTCAGTCGGTCGAAATCTAAAGAAGACAACCCAGCTAAAAGAACAACAACATCGGACCAGAAAGACAGCAAAATTAAAATGCAATTCATATATTACATGTGTGCTAATTGTTAATCGGAAACCTGGGAACCAGCTATCGAAGGCATTTACATAAACAACTATTATATATAGATGGAGTCTAATTTTATTTGTCTTTTATTATGTCTAGGCTTCGTTTCTATTCATTTTTGTTGGTTTCTGAACATCACCGTGTTCCACTGACCAAGGTTAAGGCGTGTGTAATACTCTAGAACAATAGAGTATTCAGATATGATAGAAAAAAAACATTAATAATTAATTTTACCGTTTATCGATTTGTTAATTAGGCCCAGCAACCTTTACCCTTTAAGCGGCAACTATTTATGGGTTCAACAATAAAAAAAATTGCACTTAACCGATTGCAATGATAAAATGTAATATACGATTGATTTGTTTGTTATGACATCATAGCTCACAACACGTGCGTATTTGATCACGATACCAGGATTAGCCCCACACGTTAAACAAACTATCCTATCTGCGAAGCTCACTGTTACTGAAACAATATTGGTACAAGACAGCACGAGTACTGTAACATCGAGGTACGTCGCACGGGTGTTACGCAATCCAATTGATTTATGACAGTTGCCATGGAAACGTGAGTATCTTCAGAAATCTAAAAAACAAAAATATCAAATCGCTCTTTTATTATTTACATACTTACCCTTAAGTCGAGACTGCCCTTGGAATATCGTGGAAAAACAATTTAACGAAGTCCGAAACACTTGAAATACCTTTTCTAAAATTCTGTCTAATGTCTTTTTAAATATAGCATTTTATTTGAAAACTAGAACCTTCTCTAGTTCTGTTTCAATTACGGCTTGGAAACACGAAATTTCTAGTCTACTAAAATAACGCGTAATTATTTAAAATAATTTATAAGTGTTTTCGATAAGTTTTTTATTCTGAAAATATTAAGTATAATTTTTTTATAAATTTTTTTCTTCTTTTTTTCTTGATTGTTGGATAAGGATGTTTCGTATACCATTGATAGCACGAATGCCTCAATCCTGCAAGATATCCTACCACATTATGTGTCAAAGTGAAAGCATAGAAAATAAGATTATTCTCGGCACACCTTTGAGCTGTAGAAAACTTGGATAAGTGCCACAGTGGTGGATATATGCATTGGGTCTACCTGGAGAGACCTTGGAGACAGCTGTGAGGTCAACTAAAGACCGTGACGTGAGCCGAGTCTCATCTGATTGAGGCCACTATATGGCAATACTAACATGAAGGAGGAAAGAAGAATTGGATTATATATCATTTATGATTATCTCATGGGCCGTCATAAATTGTTAAAATTATCAGTCAGACATACGATGATGGACCTTATATTTATATTTTGGATCATCAATAGTGTGACAGACTGCCCCCAGATTGTTGGTCTGCTTGACTTTCACGCACCATAAAAGATATCGAGACACAATTCATTGTTCTATTACAGTGGTAATGTCAGAACACATGCATTAGCTAACTCCGCAGTCCCCAAAATGCATTATTTGGGGAATAAATATGCGGTGGTGGTTAACATTTTTGCTGTAAATTTAACTCTTTACAAGACTAAATTATTACAAATTTGTGTGTCTCAACTCAATGCGTGATGGATAAATTGCTTTACTTCACATTCTCTGTTTATTTTAATTTTATTATTTTGATTATGAGAAAACATGCTGATATTATTATTTTTTTCTTTGTGTATCGCACTTCTGATGAGATTTTCTATTATTTAAAAAAAAATGTTAGTGCCTGAATAATAAATAAATATAATATTATATTATATAAATATATAAATAATTTAAAGCTTAAACAATAGTCCTAGGGCGAACTATATGTAAGTTCTTATAATTACTTTTAAAGGAGGACACATTTATATTGTAAAGTTGCATTTTCAGAAAATAGTTCTGTGGTATTATAATATAAATTAAATGAATCAATTTTAAAAATATACAGAATATAAGTTAAAAATTTATCTAATGATTGCGTTTCCCCGGATAGGAAGAGATCCAGGTTCTTCTTCTTTTAAATAGGCAATCCACCCTTCAAGAGTGATTAGTGCCATTTATCATGTTAAAACTCAATGTTATAGGCGAGTTAAGGGAAGTTAACCGGGAGCTGGAAATTACCATTGACGAGACCACTGGACAGGCAAAAAGGTATTGTCAAGGGTTTCCTCCTCGGTACCACACTCACACATTGGGGAATCTATTAAGTTCAATCTGAATAAATGTGAGGTTCCTGGCAATGCCCAATTCTAGAGATATTTGATATTATTATTTTGGAGACTTGGAGATCCTTGAATTATTTTAAGCCTATCACCCTTATGATTATTTGAATCCATCCATTGTGCAGTCCAAATAGAATTCGTACGTTTTTTTACCGCATTGGGTGTCATAGATAGGGATATGGAACTGATGGTGGAAAACTCCTAAAAGAGTGGCGTCTTTGGCCAGTTTATTAGCTGATCCAGGTTCGTATCCCTGTAGCAACTAAATATTTTTTCTGTACAACTTTCTAATTGATTAATGTAATTTGTAGTTATAATTACAATTCCCGACGTCATTAAAACAGTGTATATTATTTTTAGTTTTTCCGTGAATTGCTGTACTTGTATTTATCGAGTTTTTTATACAATTCATTTCTAGCTAAGTAGATAATAATTGTGGAGTAATTATTAACCAATCATGGTAAAATATAAAGGGGTGAAACTGGTACTATGGACAGTAACCATTCATTATTAACTTGTCATCAGGAAGAAGAAATGTTTAATTAAAGGTTGTTATTTTGGGCTAATAGTTTTGTATTTCTATTCCAATCTTTTATCATTTTTGAATACCCATCAATGTATACCTCCACACTCGTAAAAGAGGTAGAAATAATTCAAAATCTACTATATGAATACTCAAACATCAGTGGTGAGTCTGTGATTGATTGTATCAGAAAAGAAAGCATTGCTTTGGTTTGAGAAACAATTTTTTGTGGAAGAGATGCTGGATAATAAGTTTATACCTATTAACAAATATACAAATTAGACTAGCCCACAATTACTTACACAATTTTAGCAATATTTGAATATGTTAAATAACACACAAATTACCTATAAAGGCACTGTTATTAAATAAATATCAGATATCTCATAGAGACGAAGGCATTTTATTAAATTTCAAAAGAATATATAGAAAATATGGGGGGTAATTGCACGGCTTACGACCTATTTTCGGCTGGCTTAAGTGATCACTTTATATATACGTTTTTTAGAATCTTAAAACGATTTTTTTTTATATCCCCCATTGATCGAGGAATTTCGCATATCGCGGCCATGTCCAGAACGTATCTCCCGCGATCAATGGGGTTATCTGTGTAGATATAACGTTCACAAATTCTAATTTCTAATTACCCCCCATTTTTTCTATACATTCCTTTAAAATATAATAAAATAGCTTCATCTCTATGATGAGAGATGTCTGATATTTATTTACTTACACAATTCACTATTTTCGTTTACAGCGTTAGAACACGTTAGTAAAGTATCCATGATATTTTTTTATTCATTTTTAATTTAAATGATAAATTAAATAAATAATCAAAGGATATTCAATGTTTCAATAATTCTTCTTCATTCCTCAAAACAATCAGCTCGCTTCGTAATATGTATACTATTCTGCTGTTAACGACTGCGTATACAGTATTCGAAGACCTTGACAGAGGAACTGAATGCGCATACACGAAAGTACAATACTATCAAACTTTGTAGATACGGAACGAATGATAGAATCCACTGTTGCTGGTATCTATGTATTCACGCGATTCAAAGTGGTGTATCGTAGTGTGTATTATGATTCGTGTTTAAAGGACAGGACGAATTTATTTGCAGCAGTGCTGAAGATTTTTTACTTTAAAAGACAAGGGATGCGGAGCATCTAAAGCATGTATAAAGCGACACTACTTATAAGAGCTGATGATAGAATAATCTTTTCAACTGTTCAAGAGTTTTTAGCCGTGAATTTAGTTTAAGAGATTTTGATGGGTGGAGTGTGTAATCGAAAGTGAATCATGGCGGCACGAGTCATGTTGGTAGGAACATTGGTAGGATACACGGCCGCCAGGGGGCAACTAATATGTGGGCCGACCAACGCTGCGCTGGGATCAAATCAATCACTATGACTATTTTCCAATTCTAATTTTACAAGGCTCATCTCAAATTGATATATTTTGTAATTTGTAATATATTGGATTGGAATATTGGAGCCTACCATGTCCAATTGACAACTTAATTGTTCATGTCTATTGTAGCCACTGTGTACTCTAAAATTATATATCTATTAGCTGTATAATAACCATTTGCCTGCGACGAATACTTAAATTTTTTGGGCATTTCGCGAGAAGGGCAGATAGCTTGGAGAAGCTCGTTATGGTGGGCCACGACAAAGAGGAAGAGAAAGATCCCCCACCCGTTTGACCGACTAAGTGGAAAAGGTAACAGGCACTTTTCTGATGAAAGCCTAAAAATCTGCAGTACGCCGTGAAAAGTAGAGAAGCCACAGACAGTCAAGAGGGCGAAAGTACACGGAGATCGCAAACCTCAATCATGAGAAAATAAAATAAAAACTGTAGGTAAACTGTAAAAGAAAGCCACAAGGTACCTTTAATTTTACCAACTGATGAAATAGATAATTTAACCTATAATTACTGACTAAACTAACAGACGAAACTGATCGAGAACTATTTTTATAATAATCTCCTAATAAGCTTGGTATATTTTGATAATTAATGCAAGCGTTATTTTGCTGAGTGGCGTTCAAAATAATGCCAAATACCTTGGCCATTAATCAATAAAGATGGACAAAACGATGATGATTATAGATCTAGCGTTCGTGCAAATATACCGTCATGGTGTTTCTACGGATGCAGTAATGACGTGAATATGATCTTGTTTAAATCGTTAGTCACCAGCAGGTATACCTGCGAGCTCTGGTCAAAATACAGGCAAGTGACGTACAACCGTCTCCGAATTCAGTACAACAACTCATACTGAATACTGTTCGGATTGGCGCGTTATTGCAGCGCATCTACAATGTTTGCCGATGGCCAACATGGATTACGCTGGAATAAACGCAATAATGTTTCCAGGACAGAATGGGATTTATAGTAGTGTCCATCAAAATTTCAAAATACTAACAAAAAAATGGACTTGTTTGTCATAAAATCACATCAATATGTAATTCACTCAAATGTAATGTATTAGTTTTTAAATTTACCCACATGCTGAAGGACAATAGGAAATTATATATAAGTAGAATAAAGTATTCTAAAAATCTTTATCATCGAAAAAAACCCTTGCAAATATATTATGATAATAATGGTACCCCCCGACACCAGGAGAGCCTCTAAAAATTCCGCGTTCATTTATCACGAAGTTTGTATGTATAAATCGTCTCTCTAGAAAAGGTCGTAAAAAAGTTTGGTTCAGTGAAAGCGGCGAACGGCCCGGGGGCGGGGGTGCACGCCGGGGGGTGGGAGAGCTCGCCACGCGGCGGCGCATTTTTCCGCTCTTCGCTTTTTTTAACAGTTTTCCCAATTTTTCCGCAATTCCCGCTCCCATTGGCTGCCGCGGGACACGCCTAGTGGAAAAAAAGAAAAACTCTAGGCGAAAAAAAAAAATTCGGCTGACCAATGGAATGCCTGGATTGCCGGTTTAAGGGTGATTGATTACTGGCTAAACCATATATCACTATTTACCCGTTAATGGTATGTTGAAGCACGTAGCGCATGTGTGTGTATAAATTGATTTTTTTTATTTTTTGATAAAAACTAATGGATTATGATAGATTATTCAGGTCGTATTTTTCTATTTTAAGCTGGTTTTTTTCACTGTACCTTAAACACTAAAAATATTCAGTTAATGCCCCTCAACAATAGAGATTTGTAAAATGTTTATAGAAACATAACGAAAGAGGCATGGAAAGTTATATATTAAGACAGAAGGAAGAAAATAGGTAAAAAATGTATGGTAAAGAGAACAGAAAAGGGTGGTTGATATACTTGAATACGCCAAGTTATAGTTGGTAAGACATATCGCTCGGAGATCGGCCAATCGTTGGACGAATGCAGCCATCTAGTAATACCGAAAGAAATCGAACGCGAAAATATGTGGTATTGAATTAAAACGGACAAAAAAGTGGGAGTTGAGTTTATAATTATGATTTTTCTATACGAGTGAGATGTTCATTAGTTTTTAAGACTTTAGAATTTGAAAAATTACCTTAAGGTTGGGGTCAATATCATCTTCGAATTTAAAACAGATTTTTAAAACCCTTTTTAATTCTGTTTTGAAATAAAATAGCTAGAGAGTTGAACATCAGTGTGTGCCAATCAAGTAGATAGCTGAACTATCGAACTTGTAGAACAATTATTAGGTAATATAGCCAATAGCCGTAGAGTATCGTAGAATTGCATTTAAAAATTATCCAAACTAATTTTCGGTATTACTTTGGTTAACGTGATGAGTAAAATCTTATAAATATATTATTTTTTTAATATAAATGAATGAATTATTATGAATTAAGACCACAATGTAAACTTTGCAATAGATATTAAAAATATATAATATTATTTTTGTATATTATATACAAGTTCACACATAGACCCAACGCCACCGAAATAAGAGTGTAACTAGAATTAACTAGAACTAGAATAACTAGATTATATATCTCGGAAAGTTACATTAAATTATATGTATAGTAGATGTATTGTGTATAACGGTTATTTATAAGTTTTACATAAATTTGTAATATTTTAAAGTAAGTTTGAGGTCGACCAATAAAACATTAGATTTCGAAGTAAAATTTCTAAATCGGCCATCTCTTTGCATGAGAATTCATAGTTGGCTTGAATATTTTATCTGGTAATAAAAAATAATATCGCTGTGTTAAGTTTACGATCTAACAATATTTTTGAAATGTTATTGAAATGTGACATTACAGCCAGTGTTTCAAATTTAAAAAAAAATTACACATTTAAATTGAAATCTGTATTATTCATCATATAGAGAGAAACAGGTTGGAAGCATTCGAGATGTGGTGCTGGAGTGATAAACTTGACTTTGTGTGAGTCTGGGGAGTATGCAAGAAATGTGGAACATAATTGATACTGAAGCTGATTGGCAAGGCCCACGATGGTTAAAAATGTAGTTTGAGAAAGAAAACTGCGAAAAAGTTTCAGACCGAAATACATGAATTGAGAAATATATTTTGCAATGAAAACTTCAGCAGATTTACTGTGTTTGCTTTGCTTACTTTATTACTTGCTGCTAAATATTTATGTACAATAATTTTATATATTTATGTATTCGTTATTTACTTACTGACTTACTTACCATCATGCCGTCTCCCCGCGGGGGTAGGCAGAGAGGATAGAGCGCCACACTCTTCTGTCCTGACACACATTTCTCGCCTCATCTACATTCGTACATCTTCTCTCATACAAGCTCGACGATTATTGAGGCTTCTAACAGGACCATCCTCCAGTATCTGGTTTACCTGGTCGTGCCAAGTCTTCCGCGGACTTCTGGTACCATCAACACTTGCGTCATATATCTTTCTTACCATTATCTCCTCATTCATCCGTCCCATATGACCAAATCACCCAAGTGATCTTTTATTAATCTTACTCACTATACTAATATCAGCTTTACATTCTTTTATTATTTCTTAATTCTTTATTCTATCATAAATGGATCTGCCACATACGCTACTTTCGTTTCTCTTCTGCCAGCTCCAGGCCTCATTTCCATACATCAGTGTCGGTACCAGGACTCCATTGTGAACCGCTAGTCTTGTATCAGTTGACAAGTTCCCACTAGCTATAATTTCATTCAAAGCGCCGTTCACTTTATTACCTGCAGTCATCCTCCTTTCGATATCTTTATCTGTCTTTCTGTTTCTATCGAACATACTTCCTAAATATACAAACTCATCTACTTGTTCCAAACATTCATTACTTACAAGTATTTTGCACGGTGTCTTGCTTTCCTCTTTCTCGAATACCATCGCTTTCCTTGCACACATCGTACATTGCACTCCCTAGACTGTGTAGTTCTTGTTCATTATTCGCCATTAGTACCGCATCATCGGCGTACAATAAACAGCATACAATCAAATCGCCCATTTTCGCTCCTACATTCATATTATTAGTTCCTGTATGTTATTTTGTTCTTACGTATTTTTTGCGCTTTCATGTATTTTGCATTTTTATTTAATATTGCTGCAACATCTCATTTTCATATACATTATTTTTATATAGAATCGCGGTAAGTTGTCGCATTACAGTGAACACATATAATGAACACTTTAAAGAGGTTCAATGACTATATTTTCAATCATTATACAAACCATAATTATTTATATGTTGTGTCATTGAAATGTTTAATAATAAATAATAATGGATAATTTATATAGCGCCATTTTCGTAAAAACTTTCACCTCAAGGGCGCTTTTTATAATATATTAAAAAATAAAATACAACTTCAGGGTTCAGAACAGATAGGCGTTGAAAATAGTTTTTTAATACGACTTTTTCGAGTCGGAGTTTGCTAATTTTACTGTTTGTTTTTTAATTTGTATTTTTTTAATTCACACTGATTTCAGTTTCATTTTTCATTTGGAAATTAGACTCGTTTATAACACTTTTTTAATATTTTTTAAATCGTTGGCTAAAATAAAGATTTGGGTGTGCTCTTCGATGAAAAATTGTCATTTATTCAATATTACAACGAAGTTTGTAACTAGACGATGAAATCCTTAGGGTTTGTGTTAAGGACAGCCAAAAATAGCACATATTATAAAAATCTAAAGAGTGCAACATAAATTTCTAAGAGTTATCAATTTTAAATTGCATATTCCGACAGAAAATATAAATTACAATTATTTAATGAGTCATCTTCATTTGAAACAATTAGCTTGGTGAGGAGATTTGTGCGATATAGTATATCTATATAAAATGATAATAACATGATGGACTGCCCAGAGTTGATACAAATGGTTTCGTATAAAGTACAAACTCAAACGAGACGGCATGAAGTGTTCTTTGTAGGTACACATAGAAATAATTATGCTGTTAACTCGCCAATATCGCGGAAGCGTCGGCTTGGTAACAAGTTGAATTTCGTTGACATTTTTCGTTGCAGGAGCATACCTGAACTGAAGAAATATTTGTACGTAAATTATACTTTGTTTTTATTTTTTTATGTAATATTTATACTGTTATATTCAAATGTTAATTTAAAGTTAATAAAGTTGATAAAACAATATTTTTAATATTTAAAATAGTCGTGACCGGTGGTAATAAAATGCTTTATAGTGTGGATAATAATAAAAGTGATTAAAAATGATGAAAAACAAAAAAATATAAAAATCGGACAAATATAAAAAAATATATAGCATTGATAGCTCACTCACCGGTATGTAGTCTCGTGTGTTGCTGTACATGGCTGAGCTGCTTGAAGCGCCGGTCGCAGTAGGAGCACTTGTATGGCTTCTCACCCGTGTGCACCCTGATGTGCTGCACCAGCTGGTGGTTGGAGGAGAAGGACTTGAGGCACTGCTGGCACTGGTGCGGCTTGATCTCGCCTCCGCCTCCCGCCAGTCCTCGCTGCAGCTCTCTGGCATGCATCTGCATGGCGTTCTTGTGCATGAAGATCTGCGGGGCAAAAGCGGGTATTGATGATACTGCTCGCTGTATACAATATTATTAAAACTATTTTTCTAGTATATTCTGAATATTTATACAATTTTATAACACCATAGTTAAAGACTTGTGTTTAAAAATTTAATTAAATTAGTATTATTATTATTTTGTAATATCGTAGTTAGATAATAGGGGAGAATTTTTTTAATTTTCATAAGCCCACCACTTAAACGGTCAACATTTGAGGTTTTGGTCAGCTCTAAAATCTACCCTGCCTGCAAATATAATCTGTTAAGACGCCACTTGTGGTCATCAGGTAGAACAAGATTGATCAGAAAATAATGCTATACTATGCTAAACAGCTTTAAAATTATCCTAACCTAACCTAACTAACCTAAACGCGTATTGAGCCTGATATTTTTTCACCGCCGACAAAAATATTATCCAAATGATTAAACAGCTGTTTATTATTGCTAACACAATATTTAAATGGCGAATCATTTAATAACTACTCTATTTCATATATTTTACCGAATTATGTTTCTAAATAAATCAATTAATTCACCGGTGGTTCAAATCAAGGTTTAGGGGAATGGGTTTTAGAAGATTTTACGCAGACCCTGAAGAAATATTTAGTGTAGCAACTGGTGTATCAGCTAGAGCGCAACTGCACAAAATTTGATCGATGGCATGGCATGGAGAGGCCAGGTGAGGGAGTTTGCCAATATTTAAAAGAGTAACAAGGCAAAATTTTGTTTAAATTAACAAAGAATGTAGAATCATCATACAGAGAACAGACAGACAGTTCAATTTTAAATTAATTGAATTTTCTTAAACTTATCTCTATCTAGATATATTTTTTTAAATCAAATTATCGATTTATCAATTAATTAATTTTTTATATTTATTATAGCAACACCGTATATTTAAATATCACTATTTTCACGATAGCGTCCGCTAGGGGTGTGCAAATCAATGACATGTTATCACCATATATCATCTGTAACCTTCCTGTGAACTGCGCACAAGTCAAGGGAATCGTACCTAAGTTCAGTTCAGTTTCAGTTTAGAAAGAATCTGTTCCTCTTTACAACTCTAGAAATGTAAGTTATACTTTAATAGTACAAAAATAATTTTAAACTAGTTATGCCTATCTCCTGTTAAGTACACAATTCTTAGATGATATGTGGTGTTGCTGCTGACGGTGAAGATATGTGTTAAAAAAAATCCAGTCCATATTGTAAGGCTTATATCAAAATAGTCGTCGATATGCGTATCTAGTTTTAAATAAAGTAATAAAGTTTATTAAAACTGTTCCAAAACTTTTCTCATGGAAAAGTATTTTTACGTAGGTACCATAAAATATATAAATTCTATCGATTTATCAGCCTGGTTTCTACGAGCGGTTCTCAAACATATATTTAGTAAACGATTAAAACTTTTTCCGAGCGGAAAATGTGAGGGAAACAGCTGTATTTTTTAAAGTAATCGCTATGGCAATTTAAAAACGAAACGAAAACGCGCCATTCGATAATTTCTTTATTCACGACTTTTCTTTGTTTTTGACCTCCTTTTCAGCCTCTAAGTGCCAACAGTCACGAAACTAAATAATTAGACAAATTCATAAAAGAAGACTTTTTGAAAAACCGTATTTTCAACGCTAAAATACAGGTAGATTACAAAAATAATGAAAACCACTATTTATTAACAGGTTGTACTTATTTATGGTGCCAAAATAAAAGAAAATTTTAAATATTAATAAAATATAGTATTTAGAAAGATATACATACAAAATCAATTTTATCGAAAACATTTGTTGTTGCGCCACCGGGATTCGAACCTGGATCTCTTTCCAAACCGGAGAAGGTGCATTATCCAACTATGCTACAGTAACGATATTTTCAGCGACAAATTTTCAAACCTATATGTTACCTTTTTGGTATTAATACATTTAATCGTTCCATTATTTGAAAGAGCCATCTACCTTATTTTTACGGAATCTCAAATGAGTAATTTGACAGCAAAAGATGCCAGAATTATCAATTCATTTTTATTAAACTTTAGACACATTGATACAACTTTATTATTAGGAGAACACATTATTATTGTGAAGTTGTTATTGATATTCAGAACATAGGTCTGTGATATTTTAAATATATTAATTTTTTATATGTATATCTTTCTAATTAATATATTTAAAATATCACAGACCTATGTTCTGAATAATTACAACTGCACAATAAGAATGTGTTCTCCTAAAAAAAATAATCTAATGGGTAGTGCGCGCGTAGTTCGGATACGAAAGAATAATGAAAATAGTTTATGAATTAATGCGAATTCTAAACTATAGATTGCAGTTACCGTGGCAGCACTATGTATTATATTGTAGATTGATGTACTGAAAAAAATAAAATAATACTTGATACTTTAAAGTTGGTCTACGCCTCCTGTTATTAATACATTTTCATACACGCGAGTGTAAAAACCGTTGAAAAAGTAATATTATTTAGATAATCAGTTAATAAAAACTACACAACTACATATACAATAAATAATGAGTAGACGTTTTTATGGAGGAGCAATACTTGTACAGGTGTAACAGACCTAGTCCACAATACCTGACTAAATTAAGAATCGAAAATATTCATCGAATATGTGCCTAATTTCAACCATGTCAGAAATAAAGGCATTTAAAAAAAATCGTAATTCTGCGATTATTTCAATTAATTGAAATATTTCATTATTTCCAAATTATATATTGAATACAAAAAAATTAAGGTAATAGAATTTCTAGCGGCCAGAAAATTATTTGTAAAATGGTTTATGGCTGAATCAACGATATATATTATAATGGATAAATTTTGCTAATAATTATATCGAGGTACGTAGATTTAAAACGTAACATGATTTTGTAATAATTTCCATAACGGTGCAGAATTTGCATATATTTCTTGAGCATTTTCGACTCGTTGTTTAGTCAGGTATCCACCCGTAATAAATTGTAGACTAGGTCTGTTACACCCTGTGCATATAGTGGCCCCTTTTTTCCTTTCCGCATTAAGGTCCAATTTTTGTAGTTACGCAATTGCGTCTGATCGATGAGAACGGAGACACGAGTTTGTAATTCTCAAACATAACTGCGAGATATTTCAGGATTTTTTTTCAGTAAATTGTATGTACCGGATATAACGAATTTTGTAGTCACAATAACTCCTGTTCTTATCAAATTTCGATAGTTTTGTGTTCACGATCAAAGAATTTGCAATAGGTAGTATTTCCATCGAAATATATTGTTATTCATATTCGGCGATAACTGAAATAGTACGATTTTAAATAATTTGTATATTTAATATGTTATTGATTTTTTAGCAGAATTTTATCAATAAAAATGCAATTTTATCGTTCAATTTCGTGAGTAGCTACGTGTATCTTTCAACAATACTCAATTTCAGATGTCGCTCCAAATTAAAATATCGATTTGAATCGCATCGCATCACTACCGCATATATTTCCATACAATTAGATTAGTTTAAAAGGGTTGGGACGTCCGCGGGTTGCGGGATCGATATATTTCTCTTCAGACGCACATTTTTGTTATCATTTCTATGTGTTTGTTCGGAAACGCGCGCCTCGGATCGAATATTTCATTCCTGACAGAGGAACACGACTTCGGACTCGGATTCAAAACAAAAAAAACAGCTGTTGCGTGACGAGAGCCATTAAAAAATATAAAGTACCTGCTCACCCATAAAGTTTAGATTACTGATCGCTACTTTATCTCGTTGGCTGGGACATTGGTTTTAATTATTTTAAATTACTATTTAAAAATATAACTTTTTTATTAATTTCATGCATATATATTAGTGATGTTAAACTGTGATTGTGATGATGATCGGTAACTGAGGTTTACTTTCTAGTGTACCAGTTGCTACTCAAAAAAATATGAATAATCAGTTACCAATCATCGTTATAATCGAACACAATTAATATTTTTATTTATTATCTTTGTTTTATATGAAATTTAGATTTTGGCGATATTTAAATAAAACATAGATAATAAATAAAAATATGAATCTTAACCACAAAGATAACATTGCTGATTTTAAAAGTAGAACACAATTAAGGTTTAAATAACGATTTAACCATCACTAATAAGTATATTTTATATACCTATATACATTAATATTCTGATTATTTTCAAACTAATCTAAACAACTGTGTTATAATAATAAAAATAATGCATTTATTCCAGCGTAATCAGGCTTATTTTATGAATACCTGATTCGCTATATAGATAATACATTTAAGTTACGAAATATTATTTAAATATAGATACTACATTTCATTCACAGCCATTATTGTATCTGTAGCTATTCTGTAGTCATTTCCATTCTTTGGTCAGGGAACCAGCTTTCCATGCTTGCACCAGAGAGTTGGTTCTGAGCAACAGCCGAAGCTTTACGCCAGCAACTCGATGTCTCAGAAGCGGAACGAATCCATGTATACGGCCTTCGGCAAACATTGTAGATGCGCTGCAATGACACGCCAATCCGAACAGTATTCTGTGTGAATTGTTGTACTGGATTCGAAGACGGTTGTACGTCACTTGCTTGTATTTCGACCAGAGGTCGCAGGTATACATGTCGGTGACGAATGATTTAAACAGGATCCTGTTCACCTCTTTACTACATCGGTAGAAACGCCGTGACAGCATATTTGCACGAACGCTCAGGATATGATTATGAGGAGTGAATTCCCGATCACCAGGTCCTTGGCATGCTTCTTAATCACTAGACCAACGCACATTCTCATTGAATAAGTTACATTTTTTAAATGTTTTTATTTTTCTTGATGTAGAAAATAATTCTAATAATAAAACCGAAAATATTATGTGTTGCGATTGGATTTGTTCAATTCTAAAACGGTATATACTGATCGTTAATAAATATCTATAAAAATTATCTGCGTTCGTTTAGTTGCGTAATTAAACATGAAAAAGAGAGATATTTTTATAATTTATTTTAATTTGTTGTTCATTATTTCTTTGCACACCAACTAAAATAAATAAATAAATGTCGTCCACGATTTGAATAGTTTTTTGGAGAGAGTAATCTATCAGCAATAGAAAGGTCATGGGCTTAAATATATATTGGTTTAAATTATAGACAATAATATCAAAATAAAAACATTTTTATTAAGGAGAACACAGTTGTAATTATTCAGAACATAGATAGGTCTGTGATGTTTTAAATACTAATTTAATGTATTAATTATAAATATATACATACAAAATCAATTTTGTCAAAAAATATTGTTTTTGCGTTACCGGGATAAACATTTTTTTGAAATGGAAAATTACGTTGATATAACTTTTCATACTTTCAAATTGAAAGAAAATTTATTTTTAATAAAAACACATTTTTATTTTAATGTTGTAATTTCTAAACATAGTTCCATGATATTTTTAATATATATTAAATTAATAAATATTCGATTACTCCAGACTGGAACTAAATATTTTTTGATATGTAGATTTTTTCTGTATATCATTCTAATTAATTAATTTAATTTGTATTAATAGGTATCATATTGTCTGGATTTGATGGTACAACAATGAATGCAAGGATATAAGGAGTTTAGATGCTAATATCGAATCAGATTAATAAAATAATGCTTAGGTCATATGGAGTTGATAATGATGAGAGAATAGTAAGAAAGATATATGACGTGTTGATGGCAACAGAAAAAGAGAATATTTGCGAAAGACTTGTCACGACCAGGTAAATCAAATGATCCTGTTAGAAGCCTCAATAATCGGCGAGCTTGTATGAGAAGATGTAAGAATGTGGATGAGGCGAGAATTGTGGGTCAGATCAGAAGAGTATGGCGCTCATCATCTCGCGAAGAAACGGCGTGATGGTAAGTTAGTTAGATTGAGAAGAGGCTAATATTTTAGTTTTAATACTTGAAATCAAACATTTTTTACTAAGAACTCGGAACAGTGCAGATTTACAAAAGTAAATTAGATAACAAATTTTTTAATATTAATTTTGAAAACATTTAAGCATTCAAATATGTACGTCATAAAGAGAATTAAACACGTTCACTGTTTCGGCACACACATTTGGTACAGAATATATTATTGTTTGTCTTTAAAATTTGACCCCCCGATATGTTAAACATTATCTACCTGGATGGGTTAATAATGACTCCTCGCGGATAGCAAAGGGTTGGAACGATGTTACCTTTTCCGTGGGTAATTTATCATTCGACAACAGCGAGCGGGTTAATTTTTTAGGGCCTATAATCGATGTTGCTCGCAAGGGGTTAAATTAGATTTAAAAAATAAAACTCAAAATTGTAATGCGTGCCGGGTCGCGTTAAATTTTCTAATGACCTTTGACACGCGATGGTAGATTACATTTTTTAACCTTGTCGTTGACAATAAATAAAATTGATTTACATCTTGGCTCGATCAGATAAATAAGATAGTACCAGTCACGTGACTAGATTGGGTAATCACGAAAAAGTATTAAAATATTTTTAACATTTTAAATAAGAATTAAATATATTAAATAAAAAGATATAGATATTAATTAATTTTATCGAAAAATATTGTTGTTGCGCCACCGGGGATCAAACAGGGATCTCTTTCCAAACCGGGGAAGGTGCATTATCCAACTGTGCTACAGTGACGATATTTTTAACGATAAATTTTCAAACCTATATGTTACCTTTTTGATATTAATACATTTAATCGTTCAATTATTTAAATGAGCCATCAACCTTATTTTTACGGAATCTCAAAGACCTTTGAGTACTCTGATAGCAGATGCCAGAATTATCAATTCATTTTTATTAAATTTTGGACACATTGATACAACTTTATTTGATATTTTAAATATTCACAGACCTTTTCTGAATAATTACAACTTTACAATAAGAATGTGTTCTCCTAATATTTTAGGCATAATTTAAATGGTTTTAGTTGTTATAGTATTTAGCAATTGGATACATTTTTAAGTGATAAATATTGTTTTAAATACTATAACATAATAAAAAAAAAAATTGTTATCTAAAATATACGAAATACTAGAGCAATTAAAAATGAAGTATCTGTTAGTTATAATACTTTACATATATGAGGTCAGTATATTAATTCATTAAAATAAGAATCATTTAATTGCAAATTGATATATCAAAGTGAATATATTTGTAGATTGTAGATACATGAAATGTAAAAATTGATATGTTAGATGTGTATCTATTGTGTAAATTTTTATATACAACAAGGTAAATAAAAAAACTATTGTTAAAAAATATGGATACTTGAATATAATAAATAAAAATAACTGTTATCCAGTAACCATATATTCTTCTATAGCCATGAGCATTGCCCATAGACGGCCCTGTTTAGGTGAAGATATATATCTAATTTCAGGATCACAGGCATTATAATTTGTCCAAATTGATGCTCGTCTTAGGACGCTTGGGATGGCTCCTCGACTCTGACCAGACCGGTCCACTTATAAAAGAATCCAACATCATCAAGATATCATTATTTAAGACGTCGACATTGTTTCTAACTAATTTACAATCTCGCTGTTTCTCGACGGGAGTAGGCAGAGAGGATAAGGCTTCTCACTTCTATCCTGACGCACAACTTTTGTCTTATCCACATTCATCTTGTCGTGCAAGCTCGTCAATTATTGAGGCTTTTAAAAAGACTATCTTACAGTTTACCTGATCATGCTAAGTCATCCGTGGATATCCTCTATTTCTGATGCCATCAATACGCATTCGCAACATATCGACTTCGGCGGTCCTCGTTGTCCGGTAGGCATGACACTGGCTTCGGGTTCGATTCCCGGTGAGGACACAATACATGTATGTGCTTTTCTCAAACATTGAAGTTTTTGTTATGCCTTTTACTACAATAATTGGGCCCATAATATAAAATAGTAGGTATATATCGTATTTTTAAGAAAAACACATTTTTATTGTGAAGTTGTAATTATTCAGAACATAGGTCTGTGATGTTTTAAATATTAATTTAATGTAATAATTATAAATATAAATTAATATAATTATACACATAAAATCAATTTTTATTACCAAACCTTGTAAGTATCTCTTTTTAATTGTTATTAACTATAAACATTCTTTTGACTCCACGAAAACAATATTATTTCAATCCTAAATTTTCAAATTCTTTCAGAGTATAATAACGTCAAAATACCATATAAATGTTTGGCAAAACTGATTTTTTTCTTCACGATGCTATCCCAACATCCTTCAAATGAATCGAACGAAGGGTGTAAACAGGACACAGCCTTCGGGCGACGTTAATCGTCACGGCTTGTCGCCGGAAGTGCGTTATTACTCGATGAAAAAAAGCGCGTGTACGGTATTGAGTAATCAGAAAAAATAGGGCTAGTGGCGTACGCGTGTCAAAAAAATTGCATCAGGGGTAGGAAGGGTTGTAAAAATATGATTACGGGCATCCGAGCGACAAAATGGAAGCGTCAGCAATATTTTAGGGATATTTTTTTTAATGCATAAGGTAATAGACACACGTCTTGCATTTACAAACTCAGATATAACTATAATTGTTCATAGAACCGACAGTCGTAATCAGAATATTGTTATATTTTATATGTTTTATGATCCTATATTTGAATGATTTTGAATATAATAAGTTTTGCATATTTACAACACATTACTGAATATGATATTTTTTTTTAAATATTTTGTATTCATTTATATTTAATTGCGTGTTATAGAATAAAACGACGTTCTAAATATTCTTAAATAATTTTAAACAAGGGGAAAGAAATGGAATAACGATACTTTCTGGTTGTGGTGTTGGAGACGATTGCTTAGAATGTTCTGATGATTAGATTCAGTATTGGATGCTCTCTAAGAAGTTACAAATCTTGCAATTTTTAGGCAAATCTCAACAATGAAGACATGATTTAGAGGAGATGTTTGAAATACAAAGAATAGTCGGAGTCATCTCCGAAACTATCCATCACGTTGGGTGGACCTTGTGAAGACAGATACTTCAGTATACGCTAGGACTGCTCCAGTGGTCGTCAAGCTTGCGAAATGGAAACAAATGAAGACAAGTTTGTGTCAAAATAAATATACTGTTCAAAGTATTAATCATTCTAAATCAAAAACTAGGCTAGAAAATAGAAAAGAATAAATAAAAAAATCATAACTTGATTCACAGTAGAATTATTTATACTCGATTAAAAAATATTTTTAATCATATTCATTCCTTTCTCAGGTCATATACCGTAATAAAAACCAACCCCCAAATGAAGCTGTCACGATTTGCACCGAATTAAAAAAAAAGTGTTACGGGTCATGTTATGTAAACACGAAAATCCCCCGGACGTGAAAAAAACGTAATGACTGCCGTTTAAAAAGCAGGAGAACATTATTTTTTCCTTGTAAGGGTAGGAAATGCGGTTTAACGGGCCGGTCGCCGCCCTAATGGAGATGAATGAATTCATAAAAAGTTGTGAAAGTAGGCGCAGCCCCGCGGGCGTTTTTTACCCGTTTTTTAAACGGGGGTCGCGCGAGGGTTAAACATTTTATGAGGTTTTTTTATTGACGCCCTTTTTGTGAGACGTCAACTTACTTCGGGATTAAAAATATTCTTTTTTAGGATCCAGTCCATATTCAGTAGTAAAATCCTAATTATTTTTCTCAACACTAATAGAGTTAATAAATAATAATTATTAAGGTTAGATATTTAATTAAAATTATTATTTTATTAATATAAATTATTTAACACATTTTTATGAATACAATTTAATACACCAATCGGTTTTGGAAAATAATTTTTCCTTCATCAGGATGTTAAATCGTTCTAATTTTTAATTTCATTTTAAAATAAAATCTTTTTCATAATAATAACTACAATCTAAAGTTTGAAATAAATATTTAAATTATTATTATTATTTTATTTTTTGTATGGATATTTTATATTCAATTGCAAATCAAATCATTAAATGCTACCAGCTGCTATACTGGAAATGCATTTTGTGATATAATACAGTGAAGTACTAGTACAGCAGGTAAGACACAAAAATAAGTGTTTTTCTTTACTACTGAAATCATAAGAATATATAATATTAATTATTACAAAAATAAATACTGTATTAATCATAATTTTCACTCCCTTATCCGAGAAGGATTAAAGGGACTTACAGTTTACCCTGTCGTACTATTTCAATTAACATTTGACAACCGATCAAAGTTCAAACAGTCTTTAGTCCGAAATTTCGTGTGATAGGTGGTAGCAGAAGACCAAGGTAATGGAGAAGCTTCGTGACAAAAACTTTTCAAGAACACGGCAAAGTACATTAACGAATTCATGAAAATTCATTCATTAATTGCAAGAAAATACTGGATTTTGTAGTGGGAAAAGTACTTAAAGGTTACAGCACAAGACGCAGATGGGTGAAGAAGATTCGTAACAGCATTTGGAAGGATATATTGGGAGCAGAAATGTGGCAGCAGAATACCAAAATGGTTGAAGAATTTTCGTGTGAGCGATTCCAAAGACTGGATCTGCGATGGATATAAGGAAATATGGTGTAGTTCGACTGACGAAAGAATTCTTAATCAGATGTAAAGGTGTCAGTAGATGGTACAAGAGTTGAGTTCAAGTTGGATGTTGATAATGTGAGAAGTGACGAACGTTTGGCGTTCTATCTTTTTTTATTTTAGTAGTTCATATTGATACAAATGTGTGTAGTTGTGCTTATTGTGAAAAATAATACACAATGTGTAAAAAACTTTGTTCAAATTGTTTTATGGATGGACACCTGACTAATTTATGAGTGTAAAATGTTAAATGAGTGTGCAAAAATTCTGTAAAATTGCGAATAATATAATTATATGAGATTTTTACAAAATCATTGATGTAGTTATTGTAAATCCTTGCTATAGGTCCTAAATAATCGTAATAAAAAATAATCGATATAATAAAAAATTATTATATCTCCGACATAGTTAAGATTAGACATATACAGCTTGAAAATTATTGACTCATATTTTTAATATGTCCCTAAAATGTTGTTTCCTAGGTGTATCATACCTAGTATGAATTATATATTTTAAATACTAATTAAATTTATTAATTAGAATGATATACATATAAAATCGATTCGAGCCTGGATCTCTTTATAAACTGGGGAAAATGCATTATCCAACTATGCTACAGCGACATTATTTTTGACGACAAATTTTCGAACCTACATGTTACACTTTTTCAAATTAATATATCTATCGTTCCATTATTTGAAAGCCATCTACTTTGTTTTATTGGAACGATAAAAAAATAATTTTATATTTATATCTTTTTAATTAATACATTTGATTAGTATTTAAAATGTCACATAGCTATGTTCTGAATAATTTCAACTTCACAATAAGAATTTGTTCTCCTAATAATTATAAATTTGTTAAAATAGCAGATTCTCATTGCACACACCTTAGTAATATATGTGCATAGAATTATTTTTATAATATTCTTAACAAACAAGTGTTGAATATATTAGCTTCCCCTTGGAGAAGATTTTTATCCAATTAGTAGATAAAACGTCATATGACGTGAGCTTACTTACATTAATTGTCATGTAATATAATATGATATCGTCGACCGTGTCGACACGTGTTAACATTTTTTTAACACGTAGTTAACTGTAATTAATGTATTACTAACATGTGTTATGATGTTAATTAATGTTAAGTTATTTTTTCTGGTTTGGTACGTAAAGATTATATATTTTTTTTATAAATTCATGTATGAAAATTGGGGCTATGAAAACGAATGATTATGGTAAAAAGGAATGAAAAATGCAAATTTTTTATCTTTTGGGATATATTGTAGTTTTATTGACAGATTTTTACGTATGGATGACGAACATTTTATTTAAATAGTATTAATAGATAATAATTTTAAATAATGGAATTTTAGATATTTTAAATATAATAAATACTAGTTTAAAAAAAAAAAAATAATGATAATAATGATTATTGGCGTAGGATTTTATACATAAATAACTTTTCTAATCAAATATCTAAACACCTACCACGAAACATTAGACCGGCATTTTATACAAATAATAGTATAGGAAATTTACTCATAAATTCTAAAGACAAAGATGATAAATTTAACAATTCTGGTGTCTATAAACTTAGTTGCAAGGATTGTGCTGCATTTTATATTGGTAAAACGGGTAGAAATTTTAATATAAGAGTAAGGGAGCATTTGAGATGTTTGAACAATAGTGGGTTTTCAGAATTTTCTAATCATTTGATAGAAAATGGTCATGATTTTGATAAAAAATTGGGATTGTCAATTTTGCATATAAACGGTGTTGGTCACAAATTAAATAATTTGGAATCGTTGGAGATAAATAAAGCGTGTAAAACTAATCAAAAAATTATAAACAACCAACTAAATTTAACTACGAGTCCCATTCTAAAATTTTTTCCTAAAAATTATTTGAGTAAATTTGTATTAAGTAATGATTTGAGTTAGGTACTAAAGATAAATAGATTTTTTTAAAATAGATTCTGTAAAAGAAACAATATATGTTTTATTTAGTTATGACATCCTGAAGAAGAAAATGGTATTTTTCGAAACCAGTAGATGTATTTAAACTCATTTTAGTGGTTAATAAAACAAAGATAATAAATAAAAATATAATAAATACTACAGAATATAAGTTTAAAATTTGTCGAAAACATAATCGGTTTATATAGCGAAATGGTAACGCATTATCCTAGTATCCTATAAGCAACCGAATAATTTTATAGCTTGAAAGATTTTTTTCGGCACATCTTTATAATTAATTAATTTAATTTGTTTCAAAAATACCACAGAAATATGTTGCGAAATTTCAATATCACGACAAAATATTGTCATTAAAAATAAAAATAAAAATATTTAACTTTATTAATTTATTTTATATTTACGCCCTTCAGGGCTTTTATAAATTATTGATATATTTTAAAATAATACAACACAGTAAGTAACATACAGTAAAAGTACACATATATATAGGATGTAACAGACCTAGTCCACAATATTTTATGGGTGAATAATGTTCAAGTAATATGTGCAAATTCTGCACTGTTATGGAAAAATATTATTGTTTGAAATTTATACAAAATCGTGTTAAGCTTGATCGTACGTAAAAATAAATATTTTGCAAAATTGTTCCATTATTAATGTATATCTTTGCTTCAGGACCTAAATCACCTAACAAAAAATAGTCTAACCGCTCGAAATCTTTATTTGTTTGTATTCAATATATAATTTGGAATCAATGAAATATTTCAATTATTTCATAATTACGATTTTTTTTAAATGGTTATATCCCTGACATGTTTGAGATTAGGCACATTTCACTTGAACATTTTAGACTCATAATTTAGTCAGGTAACCACCCATAAAATATTGTTGACTAAGTTTGTTACACCCTATATATATATATATATACATAAGAAAAAAAATACATATCTATATAAGAAAAGAAAATAAAATACAAAGATTTATAAATTGACAAAAATAATCAAAAACATTTATTTAGGAGAATACATTCTCATTGTGATGTTGTAACTATTCAGAACACATAGGTCTGTGATATTTTAAATACTAATTAAATGTATTTATTAGAAAGATATACATATAAAATCAAAGTAGATGGCTTTCAAATAATGGAACGATAGATGCATTAATTTGAAAAGATATGTCGTCAAAAGTACTGTCACTGTAGCATAGTTGGATAATGCACCTTCCCCGGATCGGAAAGAGATCCAGGTTCGATACCCGGTAGCGCAACAACAAAATCTTTCGATAAAATTGATTTTATACGTATATCTTTCTAATTAATACATTTATTTGTATTTAAAAAGCGTTTCCTTATTTATCGATTTATTTTTTAAAATGTGCAGTTAGTATAGTTAGGTATAGTTTATTTTAATGCACTGATTGCACATGAATGCTGGAAGGATAGATAGTGGTCCATTTATAAATCATTTCCTTCCACTCCGCTGCTTATATAATTTCAGATATCCGCGATTTTTCGCCGAAGGTCAAACGTCATCACTGCACACGTGATCTGAATGAACACACATTAATCAGAGTGACCGCATCTTCATTGGTATAATTCCTATATATACGTCGTGAAGTATACATTTTCTTACACGAGTCTGTGCGCTGTTAAGATCAATGCTCTTTTCAAGGAGAATATTTAGTTCATGTGTGTGTGTGTGAGTGTGTGTGTGGTGACTCAAAAAGTGCATTTCTTTGTCGCCGAGTGCGTACTGCAGGCGGGACGGTAAATTCAAATAATGTTTGTTTTATGCATGTGTGTGTATGCATACATATGTTCAGGGTACTTCTACCGGTGGCTCATAATATTATAACATTTTTTTAATACTAATAAGAAAAAATATTCTATATATGTAATCATATTTCTTTCATTTCGACATATTTAAAGGTTTACGTTTAAATTTATAAATATAATTGTATTACACAACGCAATGTTTCAAAATTTATTTAGTCTGTTAGAATTAAAATTTACAAATTCATTCGTTTGGATTCCTGCACATAAGGGAATTCATTCTGATAAACTGGGCAAGGGGGCCACTCTTTCCGGAGTTTTCCCTCACCAATTGCGTATCCCGATGTATGACAGATTTAATATGGTAATAAAACATGTACGAATTCTATTTTGACTGCACAGTGGATGGATCGTAGATCTATTCCCCGCACTCCCTGGTTCTACAAAAGGAAAGTCTCCAAAATAATAATATCAAATATCTGTAGAATGAGAATTGGGTATTGCCAGGTAGCCTCACATTTATTCAGATTGAATTTAATAGATTCCCCAATGTATGAGTGTGGTGCCGAGGAGGTGACCCTTGACCATATCTTTTTTGCGTGTCCATTGCGGATCATACGTTTTTTTACTCCCGGTTAATTTGTGTCATCTTCTTTCCCTTAACTCGCCACATTTAATCTATATAATGGCAATTTTTTTGAACGACAAAATATAATATTTCCTATTCTATAATATTATTATACTTATTTCTATAAAATAAAGTTTTCACTTGATTAATGGCACAGATCATTATTGAAGGGTGGATTGCCTTTTTAAAAGAAGAAGAAGACGATGAATTAAAATTTATTTCGACATATAAATGTAGCCTATAATTATTTAATTAAATTAATTAAGGGGATTTTAATACGATAAATAATAACAATACAAATACCACAATATGTTGCACATGAAACTAATTATAAAAATACACAGATATGTTCAGGCAAAGTAGTAAATGAGTAAATAATATAAGGTAATATGGCAGTTTGCAATATAAAATAATATAATATCAGTAGAAGAAGATAAAAACTGGTGGGGAGTTTGAAACTATTGTTGTGGTAAAGGGAGAGCAAGATGTGTTTGTAGGTAGAATGATTGGTCAAAATTGAAAATGTAGTGGTTCATAAAAAAAACTCTTTTAGCATCGTAAGGATGATGTTGAAAAAGTCAAATTCTGTTTACTTCTCATTATGGTATTTGAATGAACGGTAGTGATGAGCCCAAAATCACGAACTGTGAGTCAATCACAGATATCTTGAGTCACACTCACTATCAGTGATTAAATATTTGAGAATATCGTGATTCGTCATTAATTTTTTTATACTTTATTATGAACCGTGATTCGGCGCCTGCGCATTTGAAATGAAAATATTCATGATGGAATGATGTTATAATTCGTGATCAGTGCCATCTGGTAGATTTTGTCAAAACGTTTTACGCACGTTGAAAATTTGACACAAAAAATAAACTCAAATTTTTAAGCGTTTTCATTCTCTCTGTGATGATATTAAATTATATATATATTAATTATTTAATAATGTGTTTTTTACGCGATTTAAGTTTTAATAATATAAATAAATATGCATAAAATGATGTTTTTTTAAATTTATTTCGTATATTATGATATCGTACGGTGCGTGCGCTTTAGTAATAAAACTGTAATCACAGTCACAGTTTTCAATCACTGATATTATGAACGGTGAATGAATGAGTTTTGTGTGTAAGATGTTCCACCTCTAGGAATGTGGAAGAGTACGGACTGCCGAGTTGATCTAGATGGTCGATCTATGATAGCAGATCGTGTGCACGCGCACACCTGCACACTTAGAAGGAACATTAGTCACAAGGCATAATTTCTGTAGCGAAACACATTAAAAAATCACAAACATATATGACCTAACTGTGATTTATATATTATGTATGTTTCAGATATGTAAATTTTCTCTCAAATATCTTAAATTCTATCGCGATTGAATCGATGGTTGAAAATAGCGTCTATTGGTCGGGCGGAGGTATGACGACCTTTCAGTATGCATTTATTATACAATGCATGTTGCACTCCAGCCATGCCCTGCGCAATATGAAAAAAGTTCAACGCCCGATTTTTACTCGTTATCTTGCGAAGTTGTTTGTTTAGCGACAACGCCTATCTCATTGTTATGTTCATATCCATTAATACAATTGCATTCTGTTGCATTTCTCAAGATCACATTCTTTGACACACTAATTTTTCTTTAGCATTGAATTCAGTCCAAATTACAACACTACATTTATCAATCTTAAAGTTGCGGTTGACGGGCTTATGGTTTAGTGGTTATGATACTCGCCTAGTGATCTAGTGGTCGGGCGTCCGAGCCTCAGCGTTGCAGGCCATCAAGTAAGTCCTATTTTCATAGCACAGGCGTTTCGCTTAGTTTGAAAATAGTAATACTATTTATGTGATACGTATTCCGTGTACGCATCTCTATTAAAAAAAAAATAGTGCGCAGACCGAGGTAAAGGATGTCATTATCACTACTAAAAAGCGTAATTAGCATTGAATCCATGAACTGTATTCACGAGACATATATTGACTATTGTAACAGCATTTATGCTGGCCTGCCAATGTTTCAGCTGAATAGATTACAATCCATTCTAAATGCAGCTGCACGGATAATATATGGAGTTTCCAAATTCTCTCATATAACATCCCTTTTACATCAGCCACATTGACTCCTATTCCCTGAAAGAGTTGAATTTAAATTGTGCTGGTCGATGTACAAGGCGACACATAATATGGCGCCTCTATATCTTCAATAAATTTGTATCCCAGACAATTTGAATGGTAGACGTCAAACTCTCAGGTCAGCCTCCACTACATCCACAGAAAAGGTTGTAGAACCTACTAACCGTTTCTAGTAGTCTAAATTTAGTGAACGGGAATTTGCGGTGGCAGGTCCAAAAGCGTGGAACTCTTTGCCCTCCGTCATAAGCAACAGTGCATCTGAGATTTTATTTAAGAAGAAACTAAAAACGCACCTTTTCAAAAAATCATTCGCATAAGTGAAAATAACATTTTTTTATTTTAAAAAACAAAGATAATTATAGAACTATAAACAATTAATGTATAAAGCGCCCTTGAGGTAAAAGTTTTTGAAAAATTGCGCTATACAAATTATCCAATATTATTATTATTGACCGAAAGTCTCAATGCATAGACGAAATTTACGGACCAGTAAAAGTGACATGGCAAAGAATGACTGAAAAGAATGGCGTCGCGTAGCAGTGGGTTGATAATGGTGATGATGATGATGCGAATCAAAAAAAAAATCAATCGACATGCTTGTTGGTCTAGTAGGTAAGAAACCTGCCTAGTGATGTAGTGGCCGTACTTCAAAAAGCATAGTTACGAATGAAGGCTGGCTATGAGACATATTGACAATATTGGAGCAGTAGGAGTGACATGCGTCATGTTGAGGCCTTCGTCTAGCGAAGAATCTAGTATTAAATCAGTTCACCCATATTTAGTGTAAAAATTATAAAACCTTGTTAAAAATAGGGATATTGATTTATTAATTTAATTATTATCCTATAACATATTGTATTATAATATAATAACTAAAAATATATTAAAACTGTTTTGGTTTCACGCGGACAATGCACGAATCGGTTGGTTTGATATTCTCTCCAAATAATAAGTTTCAATGGATACCGACTGTATTGCTACTCAAAAATAAAAATAAGCTTAACAAAGGAATATTCATAAAATTTCTTAATCTTACAAATTAAATATTCTTGTGAACAGAGGTAACTTTTTATATAGGTATTACAGAATGCCAACAATTTTAAAATTCTTCGAATGATATCTATACATTACAATGCAGTGTGTTTTAATAAACGTACATGAGTGCGATAATTTAAAAAAATGTGATAAACTCAACTATTTCACACGGTAGGAAGTTATATTTGTGACAACGGAAGTCGTAACTATTGATAAAAAATGATTATATAATAAAAAGTATGCTGATGCGTATAAATTCTACATTTTATGTACAATGTAACAATGAAACGGTTTATACGTGAAATAAATCAAAATTTGTGAATATATAAAAAAAAAACTTTAGAAAGATATACTCGTACATATAAAATCAATTTTATCGAAAATTATTGTTGTTGCGCCACCGGGATTCGAACCTGGATCTCTTTCCAAAACGGGGAAGGTGCATTATCCAACTATGCTACAGCGACGATATTTTTAGCGACAAATTTTCGAACCTATATGTTATCTTTTTGATATTAATACATTTAATCGTTCCATTATTTGAAAGAGCCATCTTACTTATTTTTACGGAATCTCAAATACCTTTGAGTAATCTGATAGTAGATGCCAGAATTTAAAATGTCACAGACCTATGTTCTGAATAATTACAACTTCACAATAAGAATGTGTTCTCCTAAAAAAAAATTTCTTCTTACGTACATTGTCGTAACTATTAATGAAAACAGATTATAAAATAAAAAGTATGCTAATGCATATAAATTCTACATTTTATATATAATGTAACATGTATCATCGGATGACTGAAATGGCTTATACGTGAAATAAATCAAAATTTGTGAATATATTTAAAAAAATTTTTTCTTCTTACGTAAACGTTGTCACGTATTTTAAAATGCGTGACAATGAAGTCTTTAGTCACATGAAAATAGAGATAAAAATATCCATCGGTTGGTTCAGTATTCTCTCCAAATAAAACGCAAATGAAAAAAATCAAAAGTATTTTCTCGTGATATGTAATTAGGGGACGAGGGGAATTCTACACACTTTCTTGGTGGAAACATAAATCCGATAGTTTATGATATATTTATGCAACAGTAAAAGTATTTACTAGCTATTTATTTATTTAATTTTTGTGTAAACATGACGAATTTTTCACATTAATTCATATTTTCGTTCTAATCGAGTCATATTTTTAAAAAGTTACGGAGCTATTTGATTGCGCAAGTGGCACCAAAGTGAGATATTTGCGTTAGTTCGAGTCTATATATTTGGCGGTCTGTGTGTAAAACACACTGTTCTTTTTTTTAAATTTTACATACATACAAGTTTTTACATAAGATTTTCGGTACCTACTTGACTTTTATACATAATGCAGCATTCTCGTAGACATAAGTAAATATTGCTATCCTTTCATACATTTTTCATTTTCGAAAATTTATAAACAAATACATAGTACATATATAGACACAATAACTCTTATGAAATTTCTTTAAAAAGTTTCTGAAATACTAACCTTAGAAATATCTCTGAAAAGTTCGTTAACCAGCCTGATAAAAAAATCATAACTCTGTCAACATTACCTAGTTACAAAACCCCCTAAAACGGATTTCGGATAATTCGAGTAAATATGCAATTTTGTAGATTTATTTGTCAGCTACATGCAGAACATATTGTTACTCGCAAAAGTCACTTAAATTCATTGATATTGATGGCATGTTCAAAATTAGGATTTGTTCCAAAATACCCCAAAGTAGACAGAGTAAGTTGCTATTCCCCCTACAATGAAATCAACCAATCGCAAGGCTAGTTGATGATCACCTGATCTAAAATCCAATATGGCTGCCAAAAAAAATGCGAAGAAAAAAAAATTTTACATACAAAATTGTCTCTTATAAATGTTGATGTGTAATCAAATATTTTGTACGTTTGTTTTCAAAATATACGTTTTCGTCCATAATTCGAAAACAATTAAAGTAGTTTTAGGAGGTTTGCAATTATTCTCTACATATATTATTAAGAATAACACATTCTATTATTTTTAATTATTATTATCACAGATCTATGTTCTGAATAATTACAACTTCACAATAAGAATGTGTTCCCTTAATAATATGTAAGTTGTATCGATGTGTCCAATATTTAATAAAATATTAATTATTAATTCTAGCGTCTTCTGACGGATTACTCAAAGGTATTTGAGATTCCAAAAAAATAAAGAAGATGGTTTTCAAATAATGGAACAATATATCAGTTTGAAAATTTGTCGTCATACATACACGTTCCCCGGATTGGAAGAGATCCAGGTAGTAACAACAATATTTTTCGATAAAATTGTTTCTCTATGTATTTATTTCAAATTAATTACATTTAATTTAAAATGTTATTAAAACTACACATATTGATGAAGTTTTGAACGGAGAGTTGTTTCAGAGTCTCGAGAAGAAGAAAAAATTGTCTGGAATAGAAATTTGATCTTTGGGTCAGTAAGATAACGATTTTCATGAAGACTATACATCCGATGTCTTTACAATCTACGTTTTTATCATCTCATGTTATATCAACATTTTTTATATTATACTACTTTATGTCAGATCTTTATCAAATCACCTTCGAATTTTCCCGACAATTCAGATGACCGATTGAGGAGTGCATTGACCCGTCCGATGACGTGTGCGCAATGAGCGACAAGTGGCCGTAGGTCAGGAGAGAACGCTGGAGTGTGTTGGGTATCGATAAAAAATGTAAATAAAGACGTAGAAAGAATGGCGGTTGGTGACCCAAGTGGTAGTGACTGCCCGTGAACCCGAAGTTAAAAATAATATCGCAGACTTACAAGGTTTTTTTCACTGGATGTACCCGGTGCGCGTTTGTGCAGTGTGACGACAGGACGTGACGAAAATCATGTACATGTTTTAAAAATGAATATATATTATTTTTACACGCTTTAATGTTATAATAGATGAATAACGGCAAACGCTATAATTCTTTAAAATTAAAAAAAAACAATCTTTTGATAAAATCATTGGAAAGATACATAGAAAAATCTATTTATATAAAATATTTTATTTTATTACGATGCGTTCAAGAAATGTGTGTCACAGAATAGGTGGTAACAGTTCAACCATGCTGTTATCCGCAATATCCAGTCGCAGGAGAAGACAAAAAAGAAAAACATTTTTTGTTGAAAAAAAAAGAGGTAATAAGACATAAAGTTGGACTCGTATAATATTAATTTATAAAACATTAAATAATTCGTACACGTATTTCGGTAATGCTGTAAGTTCGTATGCAAATCTCACATCGTGGCGACATTGCACATGAATTGCATATAAGAATCGATTATCATATCCTTTCAATTCTAGAAAAACCACAGACGTATTTCTGTATTTTTTTATTGTGTAAAAAGCAAGGAAGTCTTTCTTCGATTCGAAGGCCACTTCGACAATGAAATGGAATGAATTACAACAAAAAATGAGATGCGCTGACTGATTTGAGAATTTACAAAAGAATGTTGAAATAAGAATTAAATTGGTTAAATTATTATTTTTCAATAAACTTTCAAATATTAGGGGTCGGATTCATCGTGCCGCGGATAACAGTTCAAAATATGAAAAGGGACTCATTTTTATTTGATGACTTGACTGAATTTATTCAATGCTTAATTTTGACGTCTTAATCCGGAACATTTTGTGTGTTGTGATGTGTTTTCGTTTATATATATTTTTGTTTTATTATGCATTCGGATAAAATGTTAAAAAATTGTTCGTAATGTATATTTTCAGATTATATATAAAACTGTACGATCGATTTAAATGCATATATCTGTCAACTGTGACTTATTTATTTAAAAAAACAAATGAAATAAACGTATTATTTACGCATATTTATCTGCATTTCACAGTTTTTTATTTTGCTAAAAATTCAATTTAAAATCTATTATGACTCCTATATTTATTTTCAGTCACACCCTTCAGACTTTCACCGTCTATGATAATTGCTGGTATAATTTGTATTCTGTTAATTCCAATGTTCATGAATTTAATTTAGTTTTTTTTATTCTTCTTATTGCTATATTATTTAAGTCATAATTTAATTGATTCAGTATAGTTGCATAAATGTCTGCTTTGCTGTATACGAGTGGTCTATCACAGTAAATGATACATCTATTTTTAAACAATATAACACAGATGTAGTTAATTAACCCTTCCCAAACAATGCCGTAACACAGGTTTACCGCTCTAATTAAACCTGTAATATTTCAGTAAATACACGCAACATGCAATTAATATTGTAGTTAAATTAACGGAAAATATTTACGCTTAGAAATGACCAGTGAAAATTAAGTATGTAAAGCGAATCCTACAACAATAATTATCTTTCAATTCAATTCGTTATATAATTAATATGTTGACAAAAATACATTTTGTATGAAGAAATGAATTTGTGTGAACAATTAAAAAAATAACAAACATACAAATATATATAATGGTGTCTCTTTCTCACTAATTGAAGAAAGATTGATAAAAAGAAAGGTTGTACTATATAATGCAACCTCCTCCTATGCAGGACTTGATGAATGCTTCAAATTATAATATTACATATATTTTTTATATTTAATGCTTAATATTTATAGTAAATTTATGGAATAAACCATTTTTTCACATTGCAAAGGCTAATAGAACTCTAATTTCTTACGGTAACACGAGTTGACAGCATGGCTGCGTACGAGCATATTATATCACGGTATAGTAAAGGTTAAAACAATTCTATTTTGTCCATCATAAATGTATCTGGCGCATTTTATCGGCAACTACAATAATATTAAAATCACACAGGTGAAATATTATAATTCACGTTATTGTATACGATAACTCATGTGTGTGATATATAAAGTTTACAAAAATATATATAATGTATATAATAAATAAATGTCGATAAAGGTCATTTTTCTTCATAGGCGAAATGTATCAATACCTATTAATCGGTTGCTGTGCAGATATTGCAAGTGCTATTTTTTTTTATCAGTGTTTCAATTCTTCGCATTATGGGTGACCCTGAGATAAAAAATATTTACTTGCCATTAAAGACTCCCTTGAATAGGACGGTTAAAAATAATATTAACATTATGATTGTACAATGTAATAATAGCTAATTTATTATATTTTTATAAATTAACAAAAAGGCTGTTTTTTTTTTTACTATTTTATTTATCACTTTGTAATTGACGTAATAATCGCACGCTATATAATTGACAACAAATCTTGCTCATTTTATGTTGCAATACGATAGAGGATATTATGTACACATGTATGCAGCGGCGTGCACTATGCATGGATTTAGGTTATGCTGCTAATATCGATGGTGTAAAAGCGATGCGTATCATCATTCACTCTTTCAGAAGCATGTTTTTGTGTATAATTACTATCATTCTTGGGAAGGAGCTAAAATATTTAATAATATGAAATAATTTCACGTTTAAAGTGGAGTTTTGCAACACGTACATTAAAGCGGAGACGTGTATTCTGAACACTGCGCGGTGCGAGAGTTGCGTTTAGTTCGTATACGTCTGGGACAGATTTTTCGAAAAAACACATGCGCAGCTTTATTTGTCAATTTTAAATTCTTCCGCTAGTCAAACAGTTTTAGTTAATATGTTAACATGAAAACTGAATTATTTTCGCGTATTTTGTAAAGATTATACTTATGCACAGCTTTTTTGAATGTATAGAGTGCACGCCCCCTTAGAATCTTTTGTAACTCGTACACACAATTTGGAGTTTTTTTTGACAGTTTGTTGGAGTGCATACGAGATTTTTAAAATTATAAAATAATTTTATAAAATCTACATGTTCATATAATTAAAGTGAAGAAAAATAAATAATAATATAGCGCCACTCTCTCATCCTAATACACAACTCTCTCCAAAATCAAATTCTAACTAATATATAATAATAGAACTTTCATTGTTGCCTACATTACTAGTATACTTTCATTATTGTTGAAATTTTCCACACTTGATTATAAAAATAAGAGGAAGGTCACTGTCTACATGAACTATCGAAAAACCACCCCCATCCCTTTTTACCACCCATTAAAGTAGAACTTTGGTACTTCCTGATGAAATTTTGCACACTTGACGTTCAAAATATGAGGAAAATTTCTATCTACATCTATCTGATTTCAAAAAAAAAACTAACCGCATCCCCCTAAGTGAAGCTTCTTCACTCTGCGTTAAGCCCGGGCAACGCTGGGTACTACAGCTAACATATATAAAAATATAACACAATTCGGCAATACCGAAGAGAATGATTGTTCATCCCAGATGAAAGCTTGCAGTATATAATATAAAATGAGTAAAAAAAATTCCATGTAAGTAGTGAAAATAAAACATTTATTAAGTAGCAAGTGACATTCACTTTATGAATATGCTGTATGTAATATAACCAATGTTTAGGAAAAAAGAGTACGAAACCGTATATAACATTATTTTATTTATTACGAACCTTAAATAATCAATTTATGAACAAAATTATATTGTATTATGGAAAAAGTTTAATATTCTTGTGTAATAGAGTTAAATAAATGTAAAAGTTAAATGTTAACCAGGATTACAGTTTTGATATACAAAACATAAATGGAGAAGACTGGTGTAACACTCGCACTGACAGGGGCTCTCGATCCTCAGAAATGAGAGACAATCTGCCAAGATGCGGAAACTTATTACGAAATTTGTGCGAACAGATTTTTATTTTATTAAACTGAAATCATTAATTGAATAAGATTCAAAAAAGACATATAATTTTCATACATCTGTTCATACGTGTGTGTAGCAAAGCAGCATAAAACAAGCAAAAATTTACAGTGAAACACGTAAAAGTGTGCGATCATCTGGTCAAACAATGTAAATTATTTTGCAATTGTATTTTTGTCGATTTTAAAAATAAATTAATGTTTTAAAAACGAATTAAATTCCTGTCATTATTGACCGATTATCTCTAGTGAAATGCTAATCTTAAAATACAAAAAAAAGCGGTACAATTCAATGGTGTATTTATAAATAATTGTTGTCATATGACACCTAAGTGTTATTTTTATTGACCGTGAGTTGATATAATCACATTCGTATAGAGGTATTATAAAGGCAGTGTTTATATTTTTTATATTCATTGCTGTGTTACAGAGGCACAAGGCGTTCGGGCTTGCGGTAGGTCCACGCGGGGTGAGTGACTCCTGGCTAGGGAAGGGGTGCTAAATATTGGGCCGAGAAGTGAATAAAAAAATACAATAGAGAATCATCGAATAATAAGTGTTTTACTGACCAACTACCATGCCATATATTTGCAAAATACGCTGACGAACGAAAGCTACACTCTTCAATCTTTGGATCTCTTCTGGGTTTTATATATAATTTAAGGTAATGTATAGAGAATTATGACCAGGTGGATACTCCAGTGGAAGCGGCCAGGCCAAGGAAGTGGTGAGCTGACTGTGTGAAAGAGGACTGGAACAGAATAGGATGGTCTGGAAACTGGACAAGAATGGCCAGGGATAGGAGTCCATGGAGCACTTGTGGAGGAGTCTAAATCCTATCCTGGGATGTAGTGCCGTTGTATATGGAATTGGTATCTCTACTAGGTTAGATCGAGTTTTTCGTTGATGGCTTCCTTGAGAAGACCTAGGCCAACGTTTCGACCCGGTAATACGTGGCATTTATCAAAGCTTTGTCTACATTATAAAAAAAGACCACCTTTATCATATTTTGCTGTATACTTTGCATAATTTTAACAAAAGAATGTTTGAAATCTTTTTATACATACTTGAAAATCTGTTTCATTAATAAATATAATGTACTCGCGTTTTATCAATAGAAACATACACAAGGTTGACCATTCGCCTGGTTTAGAGAACTCCTCGGGCAGCTGCTCTTTCCAATGCTCTTATGTAGGTGAGGTGATCAGTAAGTCCTCATATACAATGCAAACTGTGTAGTGGAAGCCATCAATCTTGGTTCACTGACAGACAAATACATGTGCTTCGATTGTTGAAACTTTAAATAGGGCCATCCTACAGTATCTGGTTTCCCTAATGTGCTCCTTTCCTGATGCCTTCAATAATCGTGATGTACGATCTTCAACCAACAAGGAATTTTGGTCAAAAATAGACTTTTTGAATCAAAATTCTGATAATAATTCTCTCTTAAAACCTGGTTACAAATAATATTATATTATTGTAGTACGATAACTATCGATTTAAAAACAAATTAAATGTATGAGTAATATTAAACATTATGCCAAGAGTCAGTTTGGTTTCTTCTTCTTCTTCTTTTAAATAGGCAATCCATCCTTCAAGAGTGATTTGTGCCATTAATCAAGTTTAGAAAAAAGTACAACAATATTATAGAATAGAAAATATTATATTACAAGTAAATAGCATTGTCGTTCAAAAAATTCCCTATTATATAGATTAAATGTGGCGAGTTAAAGGAAAAAAGATGACACAAGTTAACCGGGAGTTGAAAATTACCATTGACGAGATTACTGTAAAAAAACCTGTGATCCGTAATGGACAGGTAAAAAAGATATGGTCAAGGGTTTCCTTCTCGGCACCACACTCGCACATCAGGGAATCTATTAAGTTCAATCTGAATAAATGTGAGGCTACCTGGCTCAGTTTGATTTATTACTATGAACTACAAAAGTGATAATTTACGCAGTGTGAAGAGGCTTCATTTAGAGGGATGGGGTATTTTTTTTTTTCGAAATCGGATATTGCCAGTAATTTTTCTCTTGTTTTGAACGTCAAGTGTGCAAAGTTTCATCGAGCTCGGAATCAAACTGTAGTTTTATATAAAAAGCAAACCCACAGTATTATAAATATGAATTAAATATATTAATTAGAAAGATATACATATAAAATCAATTTTATCGAAAAATATTGTTGTTGCGCCACCGGGATTCGAACCTGGATCTTTTTCCTAACCGGGGAAGGTGCATTATCCAACTATGCTACAGCGACAATATTTTTAGCGTCAATTTTCGAACCTATATGTTACCTTTTTGATATTAATACATTTAATCGTTCCAGAGCCATCTATCTACCTTATTTTTACAGAATCTCAAATACCTTTGAGTAAACTGATAGCCGACGCCAGAATTATCAATTCATTTTTATTAAATTTTGGACACATTGATACAACTTTATTATTTTATTTCGTATGTTATATTTTAATACCTATGTGTAATACCTATGATTAAATAATTTTCAGACTTACATTTCGGTATATTTTTTCGGTGCTGAAAGCAAGAGAAATATTCGTGGTAACTTTGTCATTTCCGTTTCTATGATCAGTTGACATTTTTTCTACAAAAGAACGATTTTTAAATTATGAACCATTTCGTTCTGATTTCAAATTGTTGCCATCCCCGATTTCTATTGGTGTGTCTGGACGCGATGCGAACTAATACTCTGACACTAGGTTACATACGCCCACGTATACACGGACACAAGCGTGACACACTCACACACCAACACTCTGACAGAGAGTGTATTATAATTATTTTATTTACAACAACGCGTGGTGGGAAATTTTTTCAGGCACCCAATTAAATGGTAAGATAGTTTTATTTTATTTTCTTTTAATTTTTTTCATGTAATGAATTTAATTTTGAACTTCAATTTAATTGAGTAATGTTATATATGTAGATTTTAAGTTTTAATAACAGACCATTAAATGAATAGACATGAAATAAAGTGTACATATAGGTGAGGGGTTCGAAACATTAGTTGCAGGACGAGGGGCATTCTTCACACATTATTTGTGGAAACATAAATCCGATAGTTTAATACTCTTCGAAAATTAAACTTTTGTGTAACAAATTAATGCGTATTATATTGTTAGCGTTTATATTTTCGTTCCAATCGAATCATATATTTAAAAAAAGTCGTGTAGCTATTTGATTGCGTAAATGGTACTAAAGTGATCACTGAGTGACACCAAAATGAAAATATTAAAACAAGGAGTTTCTGTTAGTTCACGTTTTAGTGATAATATTAAATTTTTTTCCGGATATAATTAAGTATGCGAAAACTGTCTAGTATATATATATCTGATGGTGACTAGGATACCCCGAAACCAACCTCCGTTAAAAAGTTTTTCTTAACAAATAACACATCTTTATGTACAAGGATAAAACAGATTTTGTGGACACGATAACTCTCTGAATTTTAGTCAGATTTTGATAAAACTTTAACCTAGAAATATCAAACTTCAAAATGGCTACTATTTAAAAATAATTTAAAATTCTTCAATATCGGTCCTAGAAAAAAATATGAGTAATTTTAAAAAACGGGAAATATCATTTCCTTTCACACAAATTAAATCCTACTGATTCTTGCAGCAATGCCAGAATAAGTTTTTAAGCTACAAATTTTATATTATTATAAATTATTCCAAAGTAAGTAGTTTGTTGGTGTAGTGGTTAAGACGCTAGCCTAGTGATCTAGTGGTCGGGGGTTCGCCCCAGTTAGTCAAATCTTTATAGTACAAGCGTTTAGTTTAGATTGAAAATAGTAAGAATATTGATGTGACACGTATTCCGCATACGCACTAATATTTAAAAAAAAAAACACCCTGATGAACGCTGACAGTTGTCGCGTGTCACGTGACCTTGAAACCCACGCACTTCTGCGCTTATGCGGTAGTTTTTAATATTCAATATTTTACGTACACAATTATAAGAAATGTGTATTCTGTAACGTGTTATGTTATGCCACTAATTGTCTTAAATATGCTTTTAAATTGTATCTTAATGTCATACTAGGATTATCTATCGGAGTCGTTGTGACCTGCTGATTCTGTGTATTAAAAATAAACAAATAAATAGTTATTTGCGTCTGGCGATGAAAATTATAATTTTAAATATAATATAGTATGTAAGATATGTACAAGGCTAAAATAATTAGTAATTAAGTTAGAGACCGACATTAGTAACGTATGTCTGTTAAAATTATATCAAAAAAATTTCATAGTAAGTTAGAGCATAATATATCTAATATTATTTGCATTTTTTGTTATTGCTAAACAACCTACCGCAATATATTCCGAATTACAGAATTTCTACAATACGTTTTTTCTTATCTTATTTATTCTCTCATACTTCCATAAAACGCTGTATGTTAACTATTTGTTTCACGCACGGTATCATAGGGTGACACAAAAGTGTACGTGCGTTGATTGTCGGTAATTATTTACACATCCCCTAAGCATCGATCGAATAGGGGCAGTAAATTTAACAAGTAAACAAAAAAAATCAACATTTTTATAATATTATATTTTGAAAAAAGCCTAAAAATCAATGAAGATGATAAATAAACACGCAATTCTTTCTGAAACGAAAATATTGCAAAATTCTAAGAAAATGATGCTTCAGTAGGGTTGTCCAAAATCTGACTAACATAATATAACAAAATTGAATTCTTAAATACTAATTTAATATATCAATTATAAATATATATTTAATATGTATTTAAAACATCACAGACCGTCTGTTCTGAATAATTACAACTTCACAATAAGAATGTGTTCTCCTTAATAAAATTGAAATCATTTCTTTTTATCTACTTGTATTCTAATCGGTCAAGGTGGTATTGCTGTATTTAATGCGGTAACTCTAAAACCGTGTATCTAATATATATAATATAAGAAAACGATTATTTGTTTAAAAATGCTCTTATAGTGAGTTATTTATTTTATTCCTGATTATCTTGCACTATTGGAGAACTACCCTATACTAAGTCTAACTATGAACCTTTTTTATTGCGGTTTTTTATTTATGTCGTATTTTTTCTGACGCGCGTGTAACGTAACATGTTATATCTCAATACATTCAAACACGTGTCCTTCCCTTCTTGCGCGGTGCCATCTCCGTCGCACCCGTACGCAAATGTGCAGTCCTCGTGCGCCCATCTCGCTCGGATTGAATACGCGGTCTGGGAAGAATACAAAAATAGATGCAAAAATGAATTTAATGCATCTTTTTGTCCGGTCGCTGCGACTTAATCCGTCAGCCAGAGTAATAGTAATAGTTACTGAACTGCGTTTTGTACGTTCTAAATGATGTGCATGTGCATTTATTTTATGTTCATAATTAAAAAAAACAATAAGTTTTACGATAGTTAGGTAATATTATAATAGAGTTATATTATGTATTTACTGTCTGAACATAATGTATGTTAGAAGTGATCAACGAAACAACACTAGTAAAATGTGTGCTAATCGCTACTACTTAGAAAATACAAATTAAATTAATCGACCAGAAAGATATGGAGAAAAAATATTTATTGCAAGCTTTACGCTGTGGTTATTCATTTTAATATAAATTATTTATTACTTTAACACAAATTACACGAAAAATATACCGTATTAAATGAATTTATCGAAAAAATATCGTTGTTGCTACCGGGATTTGAATCCGGATCACTTTCTAACCGTGGAAATGCATTAACCGATTGTGCTACACCAACACAGTAAGTTGACAACAAATTTTCGAACTATTGCACTTTCAAATTGATACATGTGTCGTTCCATTATTTGAAGGCCATCTTATTTATATTTACGGAATCGCCGATAGGGGACGCCAGAACTAATTGATAATTCATTTTTAATACATTTTGGAAACATTAATACATCTTGTATATTAGAGATCCAGGTTCGAATCACTGTATATCGGTTTTTACAAATGTTGATGATAGAGAGACGTAACGTCGACCATCTTGGATGATATACAGTGTTGTTGCAGGTAAAATCACTTAAAAATTGTGCGCAATGGTATTTTTATTTATTTTATATGGTTGTTTAATTTTTGACGCCCAAGACGATATACGACGTTGTAGCATTAAAACCTTACTATGTCAGTATAAGGCAATAGGACCTGGGTTGACCATATTACTAATGAAGATTTATTAAATATAAATAATAACTATTAAGGAGAGCTGCATATTTCGAGAACATTCTCCGCAATGGAAAATATGATATTTTACAGGGGAAGATAGAAGGCAGTAGAGGCATAAATAAAAATAGGTTATCTTTGTTATGTAATATTAAAAAGTGTCAACATATTCAAAATGTTGGTTTTCTTATAGAATAATAAGCCTTGTTAAAAATTGTATGCGTGCTATTTTAATTTGTGTGCGCTATGAATCCAAAACGTGCGCGTGCGCTCGCACACCTTAGAGGGAACATTGGTCAGTGCTGCAATAAATCGGCTGAAGAATCACAGAGGAGCAGGCGAGGATGGCGTTCCATCGTAAGATGGTGACAGGATATTGATACTGTGCGTTCTGGCTCCTGCGGATAGGACGCCAGGGCACCGCCAACGGCTAGACAGTTGTTACATGAGAAAGGTGGGTTCGGCTGAAATAGAGTCCTAGGCATTTACCTTCAGCTGACGACCTATCTTTCACCTATGGTAAATTTATTTCAGTATTGTGTAATTCGGACTAGGAATCAAAGCTATTGATAACAAAGAGATTAATTTACAACAAGATTAGCAATATTTGAATAGGTCCAAGAACACACAATTACTGGATTACCTACGAAGGTTACCTACCTGTTATTAAACAAATTCAGATATCTCATAGAGACAATGCTATTTTTTAATACATTTAATGCATAATATATGGAAGTATGGGGTAATTACATGGGTCTTCGGCTGGCTTAAGTGATCTCTTTATTTATATGTATATTTTAGTATGTGGACTCGCTTCGAGTACCAACCACTAACACCGTCGCTATCTATGGACCAAATTTGATAATCTGATTTTTTTGAAATTATTTTAAAGCAATAGTAATTATTTGTAAAATGTTTTTTAAGATTTTATACTATAATACGCCTGAAAAATCAATATTTTTCTATTTTTAAAATATATTTTCTTATTTTGACTAGTATATTATATTAGCAATATTTGAATATGTCCAAGAACACACAATTACTGGATTTTTAGCTACAGAGGCACTGTTATTAAACAAATATCAGATATCTCATAGAGACCTAGCTATTTTTCATTTTATAAAAAAAAAGGTTTGTCTCTATGAGACATCTGATATTTGTTTACAACAAGATTGCTTAAAACAGAATAAATATTAAGTATTTAAAATTCATTATTTGCATTTGTTAACTTTGTTTTATTAACCACTTATTGAGTTTAAATACATCTACCGGTTTCGAAAAATATCATTTTTTTATCAAATTTTAGAATGGGACTCGTAGTTGAGTTTATTTGGTTGTTTATAATTAAGTAATTGATCTTCCCTCCTGGAATCTGTACATAAATCTTGACAAGATGCGGACCAATAATAAGCCCAACATTGTAAGGACGATTCCTGTTGCAAGCCTCTTTGATAGGGTGCAAGGCAAATCATCACTGTTAAGTTTGATCCCACCCTTTTCACGTAACCACTGTCTGGCGTCTGTGCTCTAGTGTGGTGTTTTAGTCCGCAGGAGCCACAACGCATCGCAACAATATACATTACATCAATATTTATACTATTTTACGAAAATAAAATTAATTTTTAGTGATCATATAAAGTCACCCCAATATTTCAGAATTCCATTCGAGGGTATAAATATAAAATAATGCAGTAGTTTAATTTATTAATTAATTTTAATTATTAAGGAGAACACATTCTTATTGTGAAGTTGTAATTATTCAGAACATAGGTCTGTACTATTTTAACTACTAATTAAATGTATTAATTATAAAGATATACATATAAAATCAATTATCGAAACGTATTATTATTGCCGGGATTCGAACGTGGATCTCTTTTCCAATCCGGGGAAGGCGCATACCAACAATGCTACAGCGACAGTATTTTTTACGACAAATTTTCGAACCTGTTCGTTACTCTTTTACAAATTAATACATCAATCGTTCCATTATTTGAAAGCCATCTACATTGTTTACTCAAAGGTATTTGAGATTCCGTAAAAACAATGTAGATGGCTTTCAATTAATGGAACGATAGATGTATTAATTTAAAAAGTGTAATATATAGGTTCGAAAATTTTTCGTAAAAAATATTGTTGCTGTAGCATTGTTGGTAAAAGTGATCCAGATTCGAATCCCGGTAACGCAACAACAATATTTTTCGATAATTAATTTAACATATATATATCTTTATAATTAATACATTTAATTAGTATTTAAAATTTATTTTCAGAATAAAAATAACAGCAAGATTGTTACCCTTAAAATTTCCTGTTTTTGATTCCCACGACGTTTCCCGGGAGAGACGCGAATCCATCTGTGATCTAATAACGCGCATGCAGCTCCATGATAAGGAATCTATGCACGTATTTTCATTGTGACCTGGGCATGAAAACCGGCCTATACAAACTGCATTTAAATGCATTCTGCAGTCACAGAGAATTGGTAACGGAACACTTCTCTCGCTCCGTGCACACACACTGTCTCACCGTCTCGCTGCATGCCATGCATACATACATACGTAAATATTTATCTTGGTAGGGGTGGGGTAATATTCTGTCCGGTCAACTGTATTATATATACAATCTCGCTTACGCTAGGCCCTTCGGGCAGCTAGTGTGGGCGCTACGGCTGCGCGGTTAGGGTCTCAATAGAATCTATATTTCAATGGTAAAGCTTTCCCAAAACAGACCACACGTAAATAAAATGCCGATGTTATTAAAATTATTCCACCTTTGTAAGTTAGCTGTCAAAATGAACAAAAATAACATATAATCGCGGAATTGTCAATATACGATTTTGCTAAAAAATGTTTTTTTTCCTACTCGTAATAAAGACAATGTTTACTTCATTTCAAATTGAATATATATTTACATACTGTTATTGAATATATAAATAGAAAACATTTAAGTTATCTTTTCTGCTCGCGTCTCACAGACCTGGCCGTTAAAGTAAGCACTATACAGCCATAATGACACTACTGAAGCCACATTCAGAAAGTCATAGACGTGGATGGTAAAGTGTAATATTATTATGGATACACAATGATATCCAGGATTCGCGAGAGACAGATCATCTCGCTGTATTTTTACATCATTTTTCATCTGAGCAGAGATGATAAACAAGTGCATACCTAAACGGTGAAAAATGTAAACATCGAATTTAAATTCGCGTTATTGCCTGCTTTCATTGCTACCACCATCGTCATCATCAGTTTCTAACGGTTTCAAATTTTAGTACCAAGTTTATCCGGTCATGTCGCGGAAGTCCTTTTTATCTTGCGTCATCAACACTTGCGCCGTATATCTTTCTTACCATTTTCTCCACATTCATTTGTTCAATATACCGCATTTCGTCGATTGTGAGACGCGCCCATATTTTTATATATTAATAAAAAAAAAAATAACATTATGTATTTGTTATAACTAACAGTCATACAATCGCAATAAGGGCCGCTTGTGTGATCAGTAGTGACTTTTTGCGAAAACGGGTTGTTTGATTGATAGTAAAAAAAAAAATACTTCTCGAAAGTACATTCCGTAGTAAACTCTTTTTACTCTGCGATATCCGATAGTAAAAACGAGAATCGATAGTTAAATATGGCGGACTTATCACAGCTGTTCCAAAAATCATCTGACACATTGACACTTTGAAAGTTGCAGTATACGAGACAATGAATCATTCAATATCTCGCTATTTTAGCGATGAAAGTTCGTACGATGATAATCTCGTTATTTAATATAAATTATTACACATAATACGAAAAAATTTCACAACCAAAATGACAGATATCGAACGGCTAGGTGAAAAAAATCTATAGATAATTCATAAAATAAAGCATATTTCATGATTATTTGTCACACCTATAGACATCTCCATCTATGCCCTAACAGTAGTAAATTTGGTGTATCAACTCGGGCGTTAGTAAAAAATTACTACTGATCATATAACAGGCCCTAAAATGAATTTAAGGCATATTATTTATGTACTGTAATCATCAGAGTCTGAAATTTTTTCAGTTTCAGTGTCCGATTTTTCTGAATAACTTTTCGACTCTGTTCTACTAGTAATCAGTAATACAACACGACTGCAGTATTTTACAGCGATTGTAAGACGCCATCGAGTATAAGACGCACACCGAACTTAGAGACACCAAACATGCATCTTTCATTCTAGGAAATACGGTAATTCTTTACTAATTTTATTATTTGTATATGTAGGTGCTAAACATTTATTTATAATTATTTTTAGGTCCCTGAATGTTACTACGATTCTGTGTAATATATTGTACTTTCATGTATTTTGTATTGTAATTTGTTCAGATATTTTATACTGTAACATTTCATTTATATTGCATGTTATTACATAATTCATACTCTATGTAGTGTCTCAAAGCTATGACGGGTAGTCATATTGTAGTAAACGCATGTTATGAGGTAATTTATTTTAACGATGTTGTATCATTAAACTGGTAATGAATAAATATCAATACAAATTAAATTAATCGACTAGAAACAGAATACAGAAAAATATCAATTTTACAAAAAATATTTTTATTGCTACCGGGATACTTTTTCTATCCGGGAAATGCGTTACCGTTACCCGGTAAGTTGGCGACAAATTTTTGAACTTGTACAGGGTTGCTAGTAATTCGATATTTCTTTAAAAACGCAATAGTAGAGATCGCAACCAATTTATATTATAACGTTGTAGAGTAAACTCTTTGACTTGGGACTTGTCGGTGAACCGCGGTGTGTTTGCGCTCAGGTGAGGCAGACGCCGAAGCCCATCCTCTGGGACTGCGTGATAATGAATGATGCACGTGAGATCATGATTGCGAGATTAGAAGGAATAGGTCATCAGATCCCCCGGAACGATGACCTATTAAGAAATGAAAGGAATCTCGGACATTTCCGGGAGTTTATCAGGGTATGGGTAACGAGAGAAAACAACTCTCAAAACGATTCGGGATAGGGTGTAAATAAATAAAAATAAATATAACGTTGTAGAGTTTTAATGTGCTGATCGAAAGTAAAAGGTGTTTTTTACAAATTTGTTTTTCGAAGTGGCAACACTTTTTCCAGCGACAGTCATTATGACAGCTGATTTGTGCTCAGTTTGATTTGCCATTTAACCATGAATAGACTTACGCCAGAATAACGCTTGCAAATTATACAAATTTATTTCGCAAATCGTGTTTCAGTTTGCGAAACTTACCGTGCTCTACGTCCATTTTACAGTCGATATAATCGTCTGTCCGAGCAAGTAATTCGAATAATCGTGGATCGTTTTCGCACCATGCATACTCCAATTGATAATACGTTTCCATAGAGAGTGTAGAGATGATGTAGCTGCAGTGGAGCGTAGTATTGAGGAGCACCCGAATGAGTCTATTCGCCATCATGCACAGCAACTAATGCATAAACTTATCTTTCTAGTAAAGCCATTACCATAATTTTTATGTGTTTTATATAACTTCGAAGTTAAAATTTTGGATCGCAGAAACGGTTCACATTTGGATATGGCAATATTTATAGAAAAAAGTAGAATAATAATATAGAATAAGAAATACCATTGTCGTTCAAAAACCTTGCTATTATATAGATTAAGCTAGGCGATTTAAGTGAAAAAAGATGACACAAGTTAACCGGGAGCTGAAAATAACCATTGATGAGACCACTGTAAAAAAAACCTGTGATCCACAAAGGATAATATGGTCAAGGATTTTCTCCTCGCCATCACACTCACACATTGAGAAATCTATTAAGTTCAATCTGAACAAATGAGAGGCCACCTGGCAATGCCCAATTCTCATTCTAGAGATATTTGATACTGTTCTTTTGGTGACATTCCTTTTTGAGAACCAGGGGGTGCGGGGAATAGGTCCTTGAATTACTTTAAGACGATTACCCTAATGATTATTTGGATCCATCCGATACATCAATTATCCATTTAAAAAAATATATATAAATTGATATTTTCGGTGCCTTTTTACTTGACATATTTAATTTGTATTAGAGTACCACTAAATGTGTTTTTAAAAATAAAATTATTATATCCAAACCGCTGACATTTAAAAAATATTATTCAACTAAGCTAATAACAGTCTTAAGTACCTTTCTAATATCTTATATGGCATATATATGCCGTACCAATCCTCTTGAAATGAGTCTTGGATTATTTGATCACTAGTGTATCTTACGTCGAGATTAATTATTTATTTATTTATTTTATAACTGAGATGTTAAAACCGCAATGTGATGTAATGTTTTTCTCAAAACCACATTACAAATCGCCGTTTTTATAAATATTAATAACCTATTATATAATTTATTTCCGATCTGTCAGCGAGAGGCGCAACCGTGACCTTTTATCCCAGCCTCATGCATAACATATTGCGGTAGGTTACGGTCGCGTTTTATTTTTCAAAAATGCACCAACCGAAATCAGACATGCGAGATGGCTTGCAGCGGCATGCATTGACCTAGGTCAGGATTGTATTTCGTTCAATTATTAATTCGATTTAAATTTGTCCATGTTTTATCCGGGCGACTGTCCTTTCGTAGTGCCGGTAAATTATTCAAACGGCGATGAATCTCAGAATCTCGGTAATGTTTTAAAACGACCGGCGAAAATTGCGTTGTGGAAAAAATATTGTGAAAAAATCAACCGAATGCAATAAAACCTTACGAGTATGTTCATTGGGAAGTTAGAAGAATTTTATATGTTGGAAAACTAATATTATATTTTTTAAAATTAAATTTTTGGTAGGTTTGTTTTAATTAATTTTCAAATTCCAATATTATTCGTCTTTTCTAATTCATAATTTATTTATTTTTCAAATTTCTCTATGCGTGTTCTGCGTACAAACTACAATACACGACGAATGACAGGTCAACTCTGCAGTGTTTATTATGCGCAATTCGGGATAAAGTGTTTATTTAATGTTTTCTTTCAAAAGTGCGATAAAATAATGTTTAATCAAATTACAGATATCTCATAGAGACGAAGCTATTTTTATTACATTTTATTGGAAAGATATAGAAGTATGGGTACAGGGCTTACGACCTGTCTTCGGCTGGCTTAAGTGATCACATTATACAAATATAACGTTTACTATTCTCACCCATTAATCAATCTCCATATCTATCAAATTTTTGGAAGTTGTAAATATGTTACTATGTAGAAACACTTCGAGTACCACTACACTATCGTCATCTATGAACTAAATTTGATATTAATTTCCTTGAAACAGCATGTGAGATAATGAGAATCTAATTGTTTTCGAAGTTATTTAAAGCAATATTCTTTATCTGTAAATATTTTTAACACATATACTAGAATACGCGTGAAAAATCAATTATTTACCCATACTTCCATGTCTTTCCATTAAAATATCTTCATCTCTATGATATATCTATAATTTGTTTAATAACAGTGCCTTTGTAAGAAAATGAAAATAGTGAAAATCCATTAATTGTGTGTTCTTGAACATATTCAAATATTGCTAAAATAATATTTTTCAATTTGCCTTAAACGTGATTTTATTAAATATTAAAATATAATTTTTTTATGAATATAATGATAATACATATTAGCGAGCAGATATATATATATATATAATGAAAGATTGTGGCATGGAAGGGGTAAGTCTAGACTATGGACTTACCTTTAATCATAACATTATGTCTATATATAACGTCACTACAATCGGTATATTTATTTAAATCATTTTTTAACGATTTGTTTGATGTAATTTTTACTATAATGCCACGTTTACAAAATCCATTAAAACCTTATCTCATTAAAAAAAAAACATTTCTCTTGAAGCATGTCATAAACGCACATTAATAAAGTCAAAAACATACATATGATACAGGAATCTAGCCAGAATATGTTAAAAGAAGTATGAGTGTTCATTAAAATTCCGTTAATTGTAACCAGATTGTAAAATGCGGACTTTTAACATAGTTATTATTTATACGAAGTTGGCGGTTGGGAATGTTGTAATATATGTATAAGAAGGTTGTTAGGGTATTAACCTTTTAACTGCTAACTCTATTTGAAATGGAAGACACCACATAGGGTAAGACTAGGCTTTGAGGGTCTGACTTATCTATCAAAAGCTGGAACCTATCGTTCACAAATGGCAAAATGATTTAAAAATATGACTTTAATCCCTGCAAGTTTACAACGTCCCAAAGTGCGTGTTAACACTCTTGTATCTTGGCGCGACACACATAGTTTGGCGTGTTAATGGCATTTAAAAGGTTAATTATTTACTCTAACGAGGAAGAAATATTTTCACAAAAAGTAAAAGAATATCATCTGAACTTAAAATAAAATTTAAGCAATGTTTAAAGAGACTAAAATAAAATATAATGTTCTGTATATGAGTTAGGGCAGGGTCAACCACAAAAAAATGTAGGTGCAAGTATCTGAGAATTAAAAAAAAAAATTGTTTGGTTTTTTTTTTGTGTCCGTTATTCTGTGAAAGATAATAAATAATTGATTTCGCTATTTTTTTTTGTAACGTTATTTAAGCACCGAGACTGATTTTGACAATCTCTGGAAATGGAGGTGAGCCAGCACCCTCTCAAATTTCCACCGAATCGTGTTTTCTAATACTAATAGAAGAAACGTAGGATCGGTGTTGACTGTTGCATTATGCATTCGTCCGAAGTTTGTCACGGTCAACGAAGATATAGCGGTGCACACACTACACAGATACGGGGAAGAGAACGAGCGAGAAGTGCCTCTGAATAAATGCATAAGCTTATTGCTTTTTAATGCAGGGCAGAAAGTGTTGTTTCTGAACTCTGAAAGTATATATTTGAATAAAATATTCGTATTATTTAATTGTCGCACCGGTGAATTTTCAAGATTCCTTTTTTTTCACAGTTGTTTAGTTTTGACACATGTTGAGTATTGTAACATGGTTTACTCGTATTATGGTGTTTTTTTAAAAGAATTTATGTGTATACATATTAATTAATAACAATATTTTAATATATCCAAGAACACACAATTACTGGATTTTCACCTACAAAGGCACTGTTATTAAATAAATAATAGATATCTAATAGAGACGAAGATACTTTTTATTATTTTATTTTAATGGAAATATATGGAAGTATGGGTAATTAATTGATTTTTCACACGTATTCTAGTATAATGTGTTAAAAATATTTACAGATAAAGAATATTGTTTTAAATGATTTCAAAAATAATTAGATTCTCATTAGTGACATCTATGCTGTTTCAGGGAAATAAATATCAAATTTAGTCCATAGATGGTGATAGTGAAGTTGTACTCGAAGTGTTGTTACATAGAAACATATATACAACTTTTGATAGATATGGAGATTGATTATTGGGTGAGAATGGTGAACGTTATATTTGTATAAAGTGATCACTTAAACCAGCCGATGACCGGTTGTAATCCCTGTTAATTACCCATAATTCCATATATTTTCCATTAAATATAATAAAAAATAGTTTCGTTTCTATGAGATATCTATTATTTAATAGATTAATCAATAGTTTATTAACTTTGTTTTTAATAATATTCACAATATGTATAAACTAACTAAAAGCATGTCAAAATGTTATTATGTTTTAAAATTCAATAAAAAATAATAATTATAAAATAGTAATAGTAATAGTACCTAACTGTAATTGTTACGATGACGGAAAGATGTGGAAATTGATTTAATGATCCAATATCATTAAAATGATATGTTTATAAATGACTCATATTGGTTAAACATAAACTATTAATTATTAAAATTAACCACAACGTGTTTGCGTTAAATATTAAAAATATTATATGTGCATAGATTTACTACGTATGAAATAGTGGACGTCCGCAGAAGACTTAGCACGACCAGGTAAATCAGATACTGGAAGATGGTTCTGTTAGAAGCCGCAATAACTAAAGGGCTTGTATGAATGTGGATCAGGCGTGCTCTCAGCACAGCATATATATATGTACGGACAATTATATTTACCTACATACATATATAGTACATGGTTACAACGTGGTTTGCCTCGACTCAGTAATCATTTTAGGAGATTTAACAATATTATTAATGCATTTAGAATTATATACCGAATTAATAAAATGTATATTTTCATGTTATAAATAAAAGTTACAAATCGTTAATAGATTTTTTTTATTCACATACTTGCACATACACACAAAAAACCTTTTTAGTATTATTTAAAAAAATATATAGGTATAATTATTTTGCACGTAATATCTTAAGAAACATGGGTATTATATATATCAAGCTATTGAATATATTTAGAAACATTTCAAATAAGATGTTTATGAAGAATTCTTACGATTTCATGTAGCCTATATTTATTAGGAGAACACATTCTTATTGTGAAGTTGTAATTATTCAAAACATAGATCTGTGATATTTTAAATATGATTTAAATATATTAATTGTGAAGATATACATATAAAATTAATATTGTTGTTGCGCCATAGTTGGTATTGTAATGCACCTTCCCGGGATCGGAAAAGAGATCCAGGTTAGAATCCCGGTAGCGCAACAACAATATTTTTCGATAAAATTGATTTTATATGTATATCTTTTTAATGAATATATTTAATTCATATTTTAACCAATATTTAACATAGTTCAGTTAATTGCATTAATATTATCCATAATTGCAATGCATAATTGAAATTTATATATTTAAATAATTTTAAATATTTAATATAATGGGTTGAAAAACTTTCGACAGAGATTCTTCAATAAGAGTATAACGTATATAATGATATCTTATAGATTATTTGGTGTATGGTAAGGGTAGCGCATACTAGATTAAACACCATATATTTCTAGCATAATTCAAATTTATTCTTGCGATGTCCATAGGTACATAAAAATGACATAATGGTATTTTTTTCAAGGTCATTAGTATAATTAAAATTTGTTAGTTGTCTTATTCATTGACAAATAACAGTGCAAATATGTAAAAATGTATGGATATTTTAAAACGAGATAACTGTTAAAATAAAATAGTAAGGAAAATAAAATATATAGTTTTAACTTACCAAAACATGAACGTCAAATACTTGTGCAAAAGTTAAAAGATATTTGATTATTATTAGAACACTTCAAAATAAAAACAATTGTCAAAGTTTTAGTACACATGTCGTATTGTACGCACGTGTGTACTAGTCAAACTCGTAGACAACGTCACAAAAACTTTGCGACACTGAACCACGAAAAAGAGTCGATGTGTTAGTGTATGATTGACATTAAAAAAAAATTACATTGCGCATGTGTGCGTGCTTTTAAAGCGATCCAATCACGAGAGGGATAAAAAAAATACGATTTCCATTGTGCCTGCATTCGATATTTAAAAGCGAAACGTCAGAATTCAAAAGTGAAACGTCAGAATTCGTTCTGGATTCAAAAGCGAAACGTCAGATTTCTTTCGAAATTTGAAAAAAACATGAACTCCCGCGAATAAAAAATAAAATACGTGTACACCATTCGCGGAGGGATTTTTTCAAATGTCGATCGTTGGAAAAAATCGCGTTTGGCGCCCGTCCGTTGGCGGGCGCCGGAGTGGGAGGATTGCGCGAGGCGAAAAGGGACAGGGCTATTGGTGTGCGGTGAGGTAGAGGGGGACGCGGACGGTTTCGAATATAAAAGGCGACGGCATAACAGAATGTCGGTCTACAGAGAAAGATTGGGAAGAAATTATTATTAATAACAATAATATAAAAATGTATTTAAAAAAAGAAAACGGCTGATTGAATACAATTCTCAAAACTTCCATCCAAAAATAAATATTATAATTTAACTAATAAACTTTCATAAAAAAAAAAAACATTTTCAAATCATAGCTGTTTCGCCTGGTTGAATTTAATTTATATCAGTTCAGGCGATACAGTTATCACAAAAATATTGAAAATTAATTGAACTACCCACCTAGCCACAAAAAAATAATGTAAAACTTCAATAATGTAATTTAAAAAATGCAATAAGTAAATAAATAAAAATAAGTTTTTTTTGTAGTATTGTAATGAGCTGAATAGAAAATCTAATTTGTTGACTTTTTCTAATAATAATTAAGTATCGTAATTATGTATGCATTAAAAAATGATTAATTGTGTTTAACCGCAAAAATGTCGGCCTACAAAGCGTACTGAACGTTAGTTAGATTATAGAAAATATATATCTATTACATATCATTGTTTAATAAATACGTTTAGTTATTTAAAAAAATATAATTTTTATTAATGTAAAAAAAATGTCAAGCGAATATCGACTCCACATCCATACCGACAAGCGTAAATATGGACCATTAACGCTTGATTTAAAAATAATTTAAAAATTTTTACAAAAACAATGTGCCCGTATAAAATAAAGAATAAATTAAATATTGTTTATATTTAAAAAAAGCAATGTAAGACGAATCTTTAAACAAACGCAACAAAGATATACATTACACATCAGCGTAATAAATAAAACGATCATTTTCTTCCGCCTACGGTGCGCCGTCTCCCTCCAACACAGTACGAAAGTAGCGCGCTCCCTGTCGCGCCGCACGACCCTGACTCGCCGGGTCTCGCTCGCGCGCACGTCGGGCGGCGCGTCCGTCCCGCTCTTGCCCGCCGACTGCACTCTGTTTTTTGCCTTGAGCGCGAAAACGTTGCGGTAGGTCAAGCATTTTTTATGCAGCAAATAAAAATGCACTTGGCTTTCTACAGTATGACATTTTTCATAACTTTGTGTTAAATGAACTATGAAAAAATATTTTTCTGGGTTGCGATGTCATAATAATCAACATTAAAATAATAATTCTTGTCGTTCACACGACGGTCGCACTTTTACTAACCGTATGCATATTTCGAATAAAATAAATGTTAAAAATTAATGAAAATAATTTTTCTCAACTCATTATTTAAGCCCATAAATGAATGAAAACTGTAAAGCAGAAAACATGCTATCGAAGAGTATATATTTTTTTCCCCAAAAATACAAAATGGCGTAAAAATGACATTTAAAAAAAATTACTTATTAGACCACCCGAAATAAAGCTTTGAGAATTGATCTGAATGTGATGACCTTTAAGCAGAAAATATATTTAAATGTAATGGTATTTATATATAAAATCCTCACTATCATAAGAAAAATTGATGCAAACTAACATGAACACGAACATCATACAAGAGGAAGAGATAGACCGAGACTGCCATTCAGGAAGAAAGCTAAATCTCAGAAATCGATGATGAACAGTGCGATGAAGATTTTTAATTAAATGCCATAAAATATAAGAAAGGAGGAGAAAGTACATAGATTCAAAATGAAACTAAGCAAATATGTGAAAACAAATATGCAAAAAAATAACGTTTTCGATTGTGTTTATATTAGAGTATATATAAATATACTTATGTACACACTATATTAAGAATAAATAAAAAAATATCTATTGAGGTTTCTGAAGCGTGGGTAAGCACTGAATAAACTAGATTAAATGAGTAGTTAAAAAAATATTTCACGGATATCGTTATAAAATGAATGTCGTAAAGCTGATTAAACACAATAAAAATAAAATACTAATATAAATTCCAACCATTAAAACCTTGAAAACCTGGTGATGTTCAATTTAAATTACGAATAAATGTACTTACTTTTATGTTTACGAAAGTAATTATTTTTTATTTATCTTCTTATTGAAATTAATTTAAATATTATCACTTAACTCCGCACCGATACAGGCGCAGTACGTGCATATCCAGATATCCTTGCAGTAAGTCGATGCCGGCTGATAATGCATTTTATGCAAATAGCTACATTTTAAATGCACCGGACTGCATATGTACACGATTGCACGGCCCTTGATTCAAATATATGTGAAAAAATATAATGCAATTAATAATATGCCGGGACTTGGAAACAATTGCGGATAATAATGTAACTACAGATGTGTCAATTTGAAAGTGCAACATGGAAGTACGAAAATTTGTCGTCAACTTACTGTGTTTGTGTAGCATAATCGGTTAATGCATTTCCCCGGATAGGAAGAGATCCACGTTCGAATCCCGGTAGCAACAAAAATATTTTTTCGATATATTGATTTTATTTGTACATTCTTATTATTAGAGTTTTTGTAATGAATTTATGAATATACTTTTATTAAAAAATAATTATATATCATATTCATTACCATATATTTTCAGCCTTAATAATCTAGTAATGGTAACTGTTGTATTATATATTATGTACTCTGCTTTTATATTTTTTTTTATTTACCATGTTCAACAGTAGGTATATATATATATCCTTGAGTCACTGTAATACAACCACCTATTGCAAATGATAAAAAAGGAAAAATCTAAATGATGCAGAGAAGATACTGTCTATCTCGATTCGGAATCTAATCTGGTGAGGTGTGCAAGGAACACATGAAATATTGTATATATTGAAGTTTTAAATAAATAAAATAAATACATACCAAAAAATATATATCTAATAATTTCCCGTCATTATTGATTATTTCAAGTAAATACATTAACATTAAATTAAATTTAATTGAATTAGATAAACTTAATAGATTTGAACAGTCAGGAATATCTTATCCATCTCATAAAACTTTTAAATACCAAGGAATGCTGGTTAAATAATGATCGGTTATTAAACATAGTTCCTAGTTTACTGGCATTAAAATTCCTTAACGATACTTTAAGTAACGATTGCATGTTTCAACCATGTCTTCGTATGATCTATGATCCTCGCCAGTTTCTAATACAAAGATCAAACATACGTCTTCTGATTAAGCTGATTGCTGGGAGAAGAAATTATTTCTTTCATCTCGGCATCACTTCCTACTGAGCGATCTCGCAGCATCCAGTTAGGTAAGATGTTTCAACTTGAAATTTAACCGCTTCACTGCGGAAGAACAATCTGAGGAATTGTAATATATGTATGAAAAAAAAGCGTTACATGTCTCATAGACATTAACAGATGTTTTCAGAAACAATAAAAATAATCATAAATTCAATAAATAAAAAAATAAAAATTCCCTAGGATACTTTACATTACACTGCCGAGGATGTTTTCTAAATAAGACGTGATAATAACCATTTATACATATTTTAAGCTAACTTTAAGAACAGCTTGTTACAACGTTCACCATGGGTAACGAATTCTTAAATAAAATAAAATATTACTGTTAAAAATAATGTCAAGATTGGATAAATAATAAAACAATATTATAAATATGTGATTTTAATTCATGTGAATAATTTTTTTATTGTTAAAAATAAATTACCTGTTCTGTTTATTATTGTAATAATATAATAAATTAATTATTGTAATAATTGTGATGTAGAAGTTGAGGCTAAAATGTGGCAAAATAACCCAGTAAAAAAATACAAAAAATCAAGTGACCAGTACAATTAGTACTCTCACGGTCATGTGTCAACATCGCGCGTATGTGTATAGTTCACCGGGAAGGAAGGAAGGAATTAAACTTTATTGCGTTTATTTTTGACGTTATTAATTTATATTTGTTGCAAAACAATTGTTTAGCATTGTAAGTAAGTACTAATTATGTATTATTTTTTTATATAAATTTTTAGATAGATTTCGGTTTAATAATGAATTAACAAAACTATTTTTTAGGACGTGGAAGAAGGTATTGTAATTATTGAACGTGTGAGTGTTTTGATTTGTTTATGGGTACTGAATATAATATATAGTCACCATGATAAAGTATGTGACATATTTCTTTGATCACTCTTTTGTTGCATATTTTTCTGAAATTACTCTAGTACGATATTTCAAATTAAAAAATTTGCAGTATATTTTATTATTAAATATTTTTCAAACATTTAATTTTATTAATATTTAATTTATTATTTATTTAAACTGCATAGAAAAAGTGCAGCCTAGCTAAAGGTTGAGGGCATCCGCGCTAGGCGGTGTCTTAACGGCTAATCTTAAATCGTGTATGCAAAACCAGCTAGGCTATATTTCATATAACGGTAGTTTCACATAAATATGGTACATATCTATGTATTTATATTGCTGGGTACATAAAAAAACTAGTTTGTTCACGTCTGATGCACTTATATACATGACGACAGTATGCATTTCAATGCAGCCCGGCCGAGGTGACGCGAAAGCGTCGAGACTGACATTAAAAATACAATTATTTTTTAATGTGAAGAATATGATAGTCCGCAATTGCGACAAGCGTAAGATATTTAATTGTCAAATAGGTATTTGCGGGGTAGTTAAATTATTTATTAAAAAATGAATTTTTTAAACAACTATTACAACATTTTAATTAATGATTTATTAGTAAGGAGAACACATTCTTATTGTGAGGTTGTAATTTTTCAGAACATAGGTATATGATGCTTTAAATACTAATTTAATGTATTAATTATAAATATATACTTATAAAATCGATTTTGTCCAAAAATAAATTTTTTTTTGCGCTACCGGGATGCGAACCTGGATCTCTATTTCCAATCCGGGGAAGTACACTACCAATTGTGTTACCAATGTCGTTCCATTATTTGAAAGCCATCTATATTGTTTTTACGGAATCACAAATACCTTTGAGTAAACCGACGGTAGTGCAAAAACAATATTTTTCGACAAAATTGATTTTATATGTATATATTTATAATTAATTCATTAAATTAGTATTTAATGATTTATTCTCCATTACTGTTCGGAACATTGAAATGGCCGGTCTGGTGTCGAAATAATTATCAAAACAATTTCTAAGGTCATCCACGGTTACGCATTGGATTGGAGAGCGACAGTGACTGTAGGGTGAATGCGGCAGACTCCCAGTTGAACTCTTGGATGACCATTTTAACCTTGGTTAAAGACGAAAATAATTATGTGTCGAAAATGTTTATTTTTCTCAACTAAACACTCAATTATTTATGCCCAAAATTTTAAAACACTATAAGATACAGGAAAACGACGATACTGACATTTTAGACCACAAAACATGTGCAAATAGTATAATTTTTTTTTTTCACAAATAAATAGAATTGTTATTAAACAAATATCAGATATCACATAGAGACCAAGCTATTTTTAAAAATTATATTTAATGGAAAATATGTGGAAGTATAGAGTAATTACAGGGCTTACGACCTGGTGACGATTCTCACCCCTCAATCTCCACATTTATCAAATTTTTGAAAGTTGTATATATGTTAGTATGCGGATTTGCTCCGAGTACTACTACAACATCGCCATCTAATGACCAAATTTGAAAAATTATTTTTCCCTTTTTTTTAAACAGCATATATGTCATCACTATGAGAATCTGATTTTTTTTAAAATTATTTTTAAAGCAATATTCTTTATCTGTAAAATGTTTTTTTTAACATATTATACTAAAATACGCATGAAAAATCAATATTTTATGTATTTTCTTATTTTGATCAGTATATTATATTAGCAATATTTGAATATGTCCAAAAACACGCAATATATTTTACATTAAGTGTAATTAAAAAAATAGCTTTGTCTCTATGAGATGTCCGATATTTGTTTCAACAAAATAGTATTTAAAAATACCGCAAAGCCTTATTCGACGATATGTATTGCTTGAGAAGGATGTTACGTATACCATGGACGTAACCATGGACCACGAATTAAAATGTAAAAATCTTTTAGGTTATCAGTTTGTTTAAAAACTTCACAGGTATTATTTTTGTATATCATATTATTATCAGTTATTATTATTGTACTGTTTGTTTCTCTAAAAATATAAAAATTATACTTATGATTTTTTTTTTCTTAAATCATTTTATTGTGTTGTGAATTATTTTACGTTTTATGCCTTTGATTAAAGTTCATTAAAGAACCTGAAATGTTATTAAAATTAAATAAATAAATTCATTAATACGCTCATTGAAACAAAAAAATAATAAAAACAATATATATAGATTTCTCACAGAGGCGAATCTATTATTTTTACATGAGAAGTATAGAAGTCTTGGGCATCACAGGGCTTACGACCTGTCATCGGCTAGCCTAAGTGATCACTTTACACAATGTAACGTTCACCTATTTACCCAAGTTACCACATCAATCAAATTTTTAGAAGTTGTATATATGAGGTCATGTTGGAACATTTCAACTATTTATTACCAACTATGCTATAATCCATAGATGGCAAAAGTTTGATAGATGTTGATATTATTACCGGGATTCGAACCTGGATCTCTTCCAATATAATTCGGAATATAAAATTGATTTTATGTGTACATGTATTATGTATTAAAAACATCACAGACCTATGTTCTGAATAATTACAACTTCACAATAAGAATGTGTTCTCTTCAATAACATTGACACGTCACCCATAGAAGGCACCTTCGGCGGATAGGTATTACAAAGTAATGCTATAATATATTAAATAGTAATTATTAAATTAACATCTTATCCTAGTGTATAGGGTCTATCTTGATATTTAAACTGCGACTTTAAAAAAGTTATCGGTAGTTCAGAAAATATTTTAAAAATTGTTACTCGGGGAGCTTTTCGACCAATCGCGTATAATGCATGGCTCTTAGCAAAATGGAAGGATCAAATGCTCAAGTATCGCAGCTGATGATTCTTTAAATATCACAATCACGACGTGTTTTTGCAAGAAGATTGGAAGAAGTGTACGGCGAATTACCGAGATTACTCACACTGTCAGATAACGGTACAATATGTGTACTATACTATGATAATTTAGTTTTAGACCATGTAAAACTATTTATTTAGACCTAATAATTGGTCATTAATATTAATGAATATTTATTTTTTATTTGTTTATTTATTTATTAATTCCATTATGGACTTCTACAAAGTTGGATCGGTATAGAAAAAAAAACATAAGCAGCTGCACAAGTAGCGTGGAATATATATTTAAAAATAGAAATTGATACATGAAAAATTTCAAAAGTAAGCGAAACAAACCGCAAAATTAAGGTTCGAGACAGAAAAACAATAAAAATTTAGGTTTGACACAGAATGGCTGAGTATCAAAATCAATTGTATCTTTGATTCAGAACAGCATCAAATATAATATTTAAATATTGAATATCGGAATATATCTACAAGACCAAAATCGTTTCCATGCCTGTGATGTTTTTGTGTGAATGCATTCCCATAAAAAATAGTATATGATGAATTTAGATAGAACAGCGCCGACAACCTGGTACTCCGCGCAGGAACGTGGTATACAATCAGCTCAGTTAAATTAAGGGCGTCCAGTATGCCATTTACTATTTTAAATAAAAATAATAAATCACTTAAAGTTCTTTTACACGACAAGTGAGTTAAATTTAGAGCGCTCATAATTCAATTGTCTAGCAGGTAAACACAGTTTGAAGTTAATAAACCATAAAAATTTATGCTGAACCCTTTCTAATTTTAATTCTAATCTAATCGTAGTTTTGTGATGAAAATCACTTAGAAAGAGATACAATTTGGTGATTTATTTATTTATACCACAAGAAGAAATGATTGGAGAACACGTCTTTTCAGGGCGCTAAAACCTAACATATAACTTCTCTTGCACATATTTACTTTATTTAATTTTGATTTTATGTAATTTTTCCTCTTTTCTTATATCATCTGAAATTTCATTAAAAAATCTTCTTCACACTGTAAGCATGGATACTTACCAAAGAAATGATAAGGCGACTCGTAAGCATCCGAGATACGTATCTATAGAAGAATGCTCGAAATAAGCTGAATTAATAGAGTTATGAATGAAAATGTTATGGTTCAGATGAATAAATAATTGAAGGTATTTAAAACAAAAAAATTTGTAGCTATTTTTTAGTAAAGATTTTAAAAATAATGACAAGTAACACCATGGCATTGAAATATGTATTTTGTTTATGCATGAGTAATTACACTACACACCTTAAACTACTTCTCAACACAGTCGCCACCATTTTTAAGGCACTTGTCATAACGGGGCATCAACTTTTGTATACCTTTGCTATAGAACGATGCCGCCTGGGATGAAAACCACGTCTGAACTCCGTCTTTGAGCTCATCATCGCCATCAAAACGCTTGCCACCAAGGAATCGCTTCAGATGAAGGAAAATATGGAAATCACTTGCCGCCAAATCAGGACACATTTGGCGATGAATGTCAGCTGGTTTCATGTTTCGTGCATTCGAGAAATGAATCACGGGCCGTATCTCACAGTTGGCGTGCTGATCTATTGTCTTGAACATTTCAACCACTCACTACAAGATGGCCACACTATGTGAATGTTTCTAACGTTGCATGTGGTGAATCAACGGATGAAGAAAATGATTGCTCATGCGCAATATCGCAACCGCAGCGCTACACCGGAATATCCGGTAGCGGTACTTACTTATAAAACGCTCCTCGTACACAGGTAATTATTGTTTTTCAAAGTTAAAACGTCAAATAAGGGTTTGTGGTATTTAATTAAAATGCAAATAAATGATACAAATAAGCAGCGTTTAAACTACGTCTCAGGACGGGTTTTAAACACTAGTTTTATTATATTATGTTAAAAAATATTAAATTATTTTTATTTTTATTTTTATTTATTTTCTTTGTTTTATTAACCACTAAAATGAGTTTAAATACATCTACCGGTTTCGAAAAATACCATTTTCTTCTTCAGGATGTCATAACTAACTAAAACATATATTGTTTCTTTGACAGAATCTATTTTTAAAAAAATTTTTTTTTTTTTTAGTACCTAACTCAAATCATTACTTAATACAAATTTACTCGAATAATTTTTAGGAAAAAATTATTGAGTTAGGTACTAAAAAAAAAAAAAATTTTAAAAATAGATTCTGTCAAAGAAACAATATATGTTTTAGTTAGTTATGACATCCTGAAGAAGAAAATGGTATTTTTCGAAACCGGTAGATGTATTTAAACTCATTTTAGTGGTTAATAAAACAAAGATAATAAATAAAAATATGAATCTTAACCACAAAGATAACATTGCTGATTTTAAAAGTATAAATTATTTTTGTTAAAAAATATGTAAATTTTACTGAAAACATTTATTACGTTTGTAAAAATATTTCCATGTATTTGGTAAAAAAAAGTGCTCTCAAGCAGTGAATAAAAATAAATTCTCAACCCTTTTGATAATAAATTGTGTCCTTGCTGAGAAACAGGAGTAAGAGTCCTGTTTTATCTCATTTTCTCGCAATAAATTTCTTCCCGTTTTCCTTCCAAGTGTTTTCCATACAACCTTAAAAATGTGTTTTTCGCGTTTAACTCGGTTTTTCACGACATTTCCGCGCCGAGGGTGGGGGACGAGAAAATGGGGTGAGGACATATTTGTTGTTTTTCTCTGTAATGTCCTTCGGCACCATTTCTTATATTAAGCTTTTTATGCGGAGGCAGCGGCGCCATCCCCTCGTTTATTTTAATTATAATTTAACCAGAAAAAAAATCTAATGTCCTTTAATAATTATGATAAATCTATTATTAATTAAACTATCGGAAGTCATAAACAAATAGTGAATGCATTTTTGTTAGACAGAGATGGGTATACGGAATATGTGTCACATCAATATTCTTACAATTTTCAAACTAAGATAATCAATTTCAGTATTTTTTAATACTGCTTTCCATCTACTGGGATCAGCAGAAAAGCTGCTCCGCTTACCCAAAAGCGTTCTATGAAAAAATTCTCCCATATCGGTCCAACTCATTCGGCACCAGATTAAAATTTTTCTCTGCGAGACAACCATGCCACGTTGCAGAGTATCATTGCGGCAATGCAACACGGTATGACTACCAGCAAAAAGCCATTGACTGTCCTTTTAAGAGACAGAAAAATAAACACGTGGGTCATACCGCACGCCAAGATAATGGCAATGGGTGGGCCATATCACAAGAAGCTCAAAATCTTGATGGCTAGACGAAATTATAGAAGTCCAACTGGCAATGTTGACAGGGTCGGAGTTGGTTTCGTGTGCAGAGTAGTGGATTTAAAATGGCTACCAATCTTGGTTAAACATAATGGAGACTTTTCTGTTCTCCTAATAATAAAGTTGTATCAATGTGTCCAAAATTTAATAAAAATGAATTGATAATTCTGGCGTCTGCTATCGGATTACTCAAAGGTATTTGAGATTCCGTAAAAATAAGGTAAATGGCTCTTTCAAATAATGGAACGATTAAATGCATTAATATCAAAAAGGTAACATATAGGTTCGAAAATTTGTCGTCAATCCACTGTGTAGAATAATCGGATAATGCACCTTCTCCGGATTGGAAAGAGATCCAGGTTCGAATCCCGGTAACAACAACAATATTTTTCGATTAAATTTATTTTATATGTATATCTTTCTAATTAATATATTTAATTAGTATTTAGAATATCTTTACCACTTAACAAATAAGCTACTAAAAACTTAATTTTAATAAGTTTTTTAATGAATATTTCAAATTCCTTATTACCTTTTAAAAACATTATGGAATGTGAAGCGTATTTCTAATCTATGAAAGCAATTGAAATCCTAAACTGCGAAAAGTTCTATTTAACCCAAAAAAATACAAAAAATCCTCCCTCACAAAACTTGCCTGCAACTCTTTAGAAACCCCTTCTTCCTCCCCCTTGTGTCCCGTCCCAGCGTACTGTCACTTCCTACCCCGAGCCGCCCACCCTCGTTTTAATTTCTGCTAATTTTTATCTCTTCCACCCCTACATCTGACATTTTTCTTCCATTTTCCGACAGCAGTGCCATCTCTCGACCTTTTAACCATGTTCTGGCCGATTCACAAACACCCCGTGGCGAGCGCTCGTACGGAACGGCGCCGAACTCCGCGAAGTGTCCTACGAAGGGACCGGCCACTCACAGGTATTGCAAGGGCGGTATGTTCCCGCCGATGTTGGGATTCCAGTTTTACTGGATGTCAGTGGTTAGGGGAGATTGCGAAGTAGACCTTAAAGCTCCTGTTTTTTCATTTGATTTTTTTCATTCCAAGTGATTCTATCTTTCTCGCTCCACAACTTATTTGTGTAGTCGAATCGCGCAAAAAAGGTTATGTATTTATATATTTCTGGAAGAATTTTTTTTAACTTAAAATTTACCGCTTATATAAGTTCGCAAATGGAGATGTAATGTTATATGTAAAAACGTTGTTACGGGTACTTAGTACCATTGTAAACAATATAATACAATCTAAACTTGGAATAAAATTACCATAATGCAGAGTAAATATGATAAAACGTCACACACTTCTGTACTGGCAGACCTCTTTTGTTTCGTCCACTTTCATACATCTTCTTTCTTCCTGATGCCATCAACGCTCATCTCACATCTATTTTTTACCATTCTCTTCACATGATCAAACTATCTCAAGAACTCTTTATTTATTCTTTCGACCATGTTACAAACTACATTCGCTCCTAATTTTTTCATTCCTCACTCTAGCGCACTAAATTAGCGTGCCTTAATTTGAATATAAGTTTTTAATATTATGACGAAAAAGTCTTTTTAGTGTGGTTTAACTAGAATTGTTCTAGGGCACCCAATAGTACGTACATGTGTCACCGAGATTCGAGAGAGAGGGTACAGTCAAAATAATTATTCTGTAAAAAGAAATTTTCAATATTATTAAATAATTCGTAGCTCAGCAAATCGTTACAATGAGGATTTTTTTTAAATTTGCTAGACCGTGTTAACAGCCTAACTCAGTCTTCATCCCCAATTGGTCTAGTGATTTAAAACTGACTACCCTAATGATTGAAAATTGTGAGGTGTTCGTGAATTTTTCTGATTATTTAATGGTTACTCTGAGAAGATCTTGGAATGAACCTGCACCTGCTTCAAATAGAAAAATCTCAGCTAAGCTGGTTTGGACTCACCCTCCACGAGAGAAGCGAAAGACTGCCTAAACAGAATTTCTCATCCTATATTTTATGAGCGGATACCTGACTGAATTATGATTTGAGAATGATCGAATATACAAATTTTGTACCGTTACAGATTCTTTACAAAATCATAAATTAGGTTTCTTTTAAATCTACGTATATAATTAAATATTTTGCGAAATTAAGCAATTATTATTCCCATATCTTTGCTTCAGGGTCTAAATCACACAACAAAAAATTATCTGGACGCATGAAGTATAACGACCCTTTATTTAATGTTTTCAATGTATAATTTGAAATAAATAAAATATTTCAATTAATCTGAATAATCGCAACTTTTTTTAAATGATTATATCTTTGATACGGTTGAAATTAGGCACATCCAGCTTAAACATTTTTGACTTAAATTGTATGTTACACCCAGTACAGTGTCACTGTAGCTTAATTGGTTACAGCTATTTACTGGAAACAGAAAGTTCTGTGCTCGAGTACCGATGTTTCTTTATAGATATTTTCTATGAATCTTTCTAAGTGATTCATCTAATTGATGTTAATAATTTTAATTTAATTTTTGTTTAACTATAATTAAAATTAAATCTCTAAGTGCTGAGCTATTAAAATTGTCAAACATCGCGTATTCGAGTCAATTTAATATTATTTAGCGGAAATAAGTTTTTGTGAAATTTTTTCGCTCCACTGTTCTCAAGTCCGAGAGAGGAAGGTTCCGTAATTAGAATTTGTGTCCACTTATTTTAGGAGTCGTGAAAAAACGTCGTGGAAATTGCCTGGAAACTCCGATCAAACAACCCCCCCCGACCGCCCACTAGGGAAAATTCTCCAATGGGGCTGGGACAATTTTAGAAAAAAATCATTTCAAAGATTGAGCTTCTAAAATATTGTGGTTTCCTATTATATTCCTCGTAGTGGCGAGACTTTTAACGTACATGGAATATCCAGACATATTGTCAAATTTAGACAATGATTTTTTTGTGGGTCTCACATTGGGAAATGCTGGGTAGACCATCTGACGGTGCGAGATAAAGGTCACCTCTATGCTTGCCATCTATTTATTTATTTATTAAACTTTATTAACATACATGTTTTTGTTGAAACAGAGGAGAATATATTATAATATAACATGATAAACATAAGATACAATTATATTTCAATTAAATACTCGTAATTTATTGTGTGGGATGGAGTAGACTCCACCTCTGATATATACAGCATTGTCCTGGCTACTTTGCTAGACTGCAACTAGCCAGACTAGAGGACTAGAGTGTTAAAGTAGCCAGGTTTTTTCGTGCTATTGTGGTGTTATTTAATCCAAGAAAGATAAAGAATGAAAATGAAAATAGAGAAAAAAATAATATAGTGGGAGTGTTGTAGAACTAGTGAATTATTAGTGTAGTGTAGGTATAATGATTATGTTAGAATGTTGGATAGCGATGCTTCAGATTGATCTCTACCCAATTAGATCATATATTGGGTCCATATTTGTGTAATCTTATTGGAAGTGAACGATTTCCAGTTGTTGCTGAGTGTATTGCACAGTTTCGGAGCTAAGAACATGTAGAATCTATGATACTGTATCTTAATTATATGCAGTACAATTAAAAAAACTATGTATAATTGACTAATTTTCGAACTTATATGCTGCAGCTCTTTCAATTGAGTACACCTATTATTTCACTTAAAAAAAAACTTTAATGTCGTTGTAGTACTATATATAAGTCATTAACTATAATGTTGCATCTTAGCAATACTCGAAGGAACATGGCCGATGGGTCGCTCCAGACTAAACTAGTATACACAGCAATAGCAACAAGACTGTATGAAGACGGACTGGTCCATGATTGGTTATCGAGTATTGAAACTGTTCGACTCTGGCCCAATCAGCTCCAATACTTATTTACGACACAGAGGCACGCCATAGGCCTTCAACAAACATTACGCATGACATCACCATCTTCCGATCCACCAGTCCACCTCTGTCTCCTCGCCTGCTTCCAATCCGACTCTGCCACCCAATGACCTAGGTTTTTGAGTTCGGTTTGGCTACAAATACACTGATTTGTTCTGTTGTTCACACAGCGTAATTTCCAACATGTTTTTTTCTATGCATGGCTCTTTGAGTCACATGTTTCGCATCCATGCGTCATGTCTAGTAATATAAACCGTTTTTAAACCGTTATTTAAACCGTTTTTTAAACCGATATTTAAACCGATATTTAAACCGTTATTTAAACAGTTATTTAAACCGTTATTTAAACCGTTATTTAAACCGTTATTCAAACCGTTATTTAAACCGTTATTTAAACCGTTTTTTAAACCGATATTTAAACCGATATTTAAACCGTTGTTTAAACCGATATTAAAACCGTGTTATTTAAACCATTTTTTAAACCGTTATTTAAACCGTTATTAAAACATTATTTATAACATTATTGTGATTGCGATTGTGTTCGATTTTAACGATGATTGGTAACTAAGATTTTATTGTTGAAGATTTAGTTACAAGTGTACCAGTTATTGCTCGAAGAATTTCGAGCAATCAGTTACCGATAATAATCATAATAAAGGATTAAATACCGTTATACCCATAACTAGTACCTACGCATTGGTAATATGTTTTCTTCAAAAGGTGTCGCCCTTTATTTATTTAAGATACTTTTGTTTATTATTTTTTCTTCTCTTCACGTCTCGTGACTGAAGATCGGAGCTTCATTAACATTTTATAAGTGAGAAAATTTAATCGCGTTACAGTCAAAAGCATTTACAACGTGTAAATTATCGCGGCAGTCTCCGACAGAGCGAGTGAGACGCATTCAGGATCAAACGAGGCAGATAAACGAGTAAAAAAATATCGGATGCACTTTCAAGTGCAACGAGTGCGTCACGGGCGAAGATAAAAAATTCTCGCACAAATATAAGCACTGCACACTGTGGACTTAAAAAATGTGGTACAAGGTCGGAGCGTGACCTCAAATGCAGTCTGGATGGCACAAGCGCGCCCACGAGTATTTTGCATATCGTTTTTGGCCGAATGCGACGTACCCACATAATATACAAAGTGCACTGTATATATTAAAATTTATTTGTAAGGTCGTCAAAGTATGTGCTTGTAGATATTGTACAGCATAACACACCTCACTCAGAAAATCTTCGATGAGTCAGAGATGATTCCAACACCACTCAATCGTTCTACTTCGATATGGTACGTAACATCCCTAAATACTCTCACAGCATAGATATTAATAAAACAATGTTATAACTCTAATTAAGATTATTTGCACTACTCGAGTTTGGAAAGAAACAGTAATTCTCGTCACTTCCGTCTCGCCTGCTTTCAACTGAGTCAAAACAAGTGGTTCACAATGGAGTCCTGGTACCAACACTGATGGATGGCAGAATAGGAACGAATGTAGACTGAATGCAGTTGAAATGAGATCACTTAGGTGTATATTTGGCAAATCCATTTATGACAGTAAAGAATGAAGAAATAAGTAAATAATGTAAAGCTGAATATAGTGAGTATGATTAAAAAAGGATCACTTATGTAGTTTGGCCATATGGAACGGATGAATGAGGAGAGAATGGTAAGAAAGATATATGACGCAAGTGTTGATGGGGCCAGAAATAGAGGACGTACGCGAAAGACTTGTTGTCCTGTTAGAAGCCACAATAATGAGCAAGTTTAAATGAGAAGATGTATGATTGTGGATGAAGCGGAGAATTGTATGTCAGGACAGAAGAGTGTGGCGCTCTATCCTCTCTGCCTACCCCCGCGGGGAAATTACATGATGGTAAGAAAGTATGTAAGCAGTAACTTTCATCGACAGGTGAAGTAGTAAGATAGTTTCTCTCAAAACTCGAGTAGTGCAAATAAACTCAAGTAGAGTTATAACATTGTTTTATTTATATCCATCCTTTTTGATGATGAAACTACAAAGTTGACGCTGATTATATCAACAATTTTAATATCCCTGTCCAACCTAATTTCACACCAAGTTTTACATTCAAGAAATGCTAAATTACTACTAGAATTCTCATAAATTAACACTAGTATGTATAATATAGACTCGGTTAAAACAAATTATAAAATTCTTAAACATGAGTATGCGCGCCTATAATGAATCAACAATCTTAACGCCAAGGACTGTCGCATATCACGTCATTAGACTTCGTTGATTTTGGAACCCACGCACTTCTCTAGGTAGATACTTCTGGGCGGTAGTTTTAAATATTTTCAAATATCAATTTGCAACAAAACTGTATTAAAATTTTGCAAGTGTTCTTTTAACCGTAAAAATAGTATTCTGTGACATGTTATTCCCCTAACTGTCTTATTTTTATAGGACTACCTATCAGGATCATTAATGGTGTTGATCATCTGTTCACAGAAAATAAATAAAATAATATAAATAAATGAATTAATTTTTACTGAAAGTTAAAAAAATAATTGAAATATGCGTTGTATCGGAACAATAACTAACAAATAAAATGACCACAATATCATTTCGTTTCTCTTGTTTATATTTTAATGTCAGAAATATCGTAGGACAATTGTTAGAGATATATCTAATCACTTTGCGTATCCACGGATCAAATTGTCCCTGGACTAAATGCCAAACCATATTAATTAACTATTATATCCATAAATATAGGTGCAATGTCAAGGTTATTTGTACTTGAATACATTCCCTTAGACCGCACACAAAACTCGGGTACCCACTCAGCAGACGCGGTCGCTTCATACATGCTTTGGACTTTTTGCTTCTAATCGAAAACAGCACTGCTGCTAATAAATTCGTAATGTCCTTTAGAGACCAGTCATAACACACACTACGACACGGAGCGCGAACTGAGCGAGTAGAAATACATATACATTCTCAACATTCGAACGTCTATGAATCACGTAAACACACAGATACCAGCAACAGTGGATTCTATCATTCGTTCAATATCCACAAAGTTTGAAAGTATTCGACATTCAGTTCTGCCTGTCCAAGGTCTTCGAATACTGTATACGCATTCGTTACAGCATCCAACGTACATTAACGACTTTAATGCTTATGGGTATAATGCACGTAGTAGCATACATATTACGAAGCGAGCTGACTCATTTTCGACAGTTTTGCTTGAATATTGTATCATTAAATATCTTAGATTATTTATTTGATTCAAGTTGCAAAGCGTAAATGATTTAAAGAGCTAATTTGACAGACTATTTTTGTCAGTAGTTGTACCTTGTTCATGGGCTATTCAATAGATTCCTTCTTTTAACAAAAAGTCATCGACCGCCATTGCTACTCAACCGAAGACTGGATTGAGCGCATTCTAATTCTTATATTAATGCATATAGATTATGTGAAGATTTGGGGTAATTTTTTGAAATTCGTAATATTTTACGCCTGCTTTATTCACGATGAAGGGATGAAGGGTGTATCTCTCTCTGCCTACCCATCATTGACATTTTGATTAAAATAAATGAAAATGGACGTAGCTATGAAACATCTGCGTTCCTTAAAAAAACACTTAAACATTAATTCTGGAAGAAACTTCACAAAAATATCTTACATTTTAAATCGCACGTAATAAGTTTTTAAACGGCAGGACGAAATTTCGCGTCCACCCTATCTCGAAAGATCTCCATTCCACCGGTGCGGGCACTCAGAAACGGCACCTATTCGGGTTATGCTTGAGGGTCAGAGTCGCCTGGAGCGCCAGGTGGCTCGCGATCGCGTTTGAAAATTCCGCAGTCACCCTTTTCTTCGGCAAAAATGAAATAAAAGTCTTGAAAAATCATATCTCTCGGAGTACCGATTTGTAAGGAAAGGGGGAGAATGTATAAACAAACGCAGATATCTTTGTATTCATTAAAGAGGACATTTCAATGTCGAACTTTTTCTTATTATCGTAACAAGATATTATTTCAAATTAATTTTATAGAAAATGTGCTCATTTAAGACATTTTTATTTTCTTTTAACAAGGTAAATATATAATTACACAAAAAAAAATATCTTCTTTTTTTAAATAGGCTATCCGCCCCACAATAGTGATTTGTGCCATTAGTCAAGTTAAAACTTCATTTTATTGAAACAGTGCAATAATTGCAATATACGTATTTTTTTTTTATGGTTGAACACATATTAATACACCCATGGCTTGAAATAAATGTAATGTTATTGTCACCAGTTTTTAGTTTTGTTCCTACCCCTCAGCCCATTCCCAATCAGTACACATTGTTCCTTTGGCTGGACTGGTAGTTTTTGAATTCGAGGTGAGGAATTGTTTTCATGTGATTATTCGAGTTGGATCATTAGTTCATATACTGCTGTGATTTGGGTGTGTTGTGGACGTTGGAACTCATCAGAGTTTGGTTGTGCCGTGGCAGTTTCGTACATTGGGTGAACTTCTGGAATATTATAGAGATGGCGTCATCAAACAGGAGAGTCGAGCTGTCTTTTTGGTTTCGTGAGTCCATTCTGGTCCGCTATCGAAGAAATTCCCTTACCCTCATCATTCCGATCACAATGGTGGTGGTGATGGAATCGGACGGGATGGAATAGGAGAAGCAAATGTCGTCTATTCGTCCATTTGCTCCTCTTTAGCGACTTGCGTCGGTAATAATAATTTAAAAAAGGTCGTATAAACCAATTTGACGCCTCGTTTGAATGAAAAGTATGAATTTTTCGTTTAATTTTCGATTTGTTATGAACAATTTTAAGATTTCATTTATAAGAAAGTGCAATATAATTTTTTTTACCGGAATTTTAAATTCTCTGCTGCTTGACCACATGCAGGATTCAGTAATGCTTACAGTAGTCACGTGCAGTCTTTTTTAATAAGTGTGTGCGATCTTCAGTGTAGGAATATTTTGTTCAATTACTTTAGTGCGATTAATTTTAACCTCAGCACCGCGCATGTTAACCTTTGCCTTACGGTGCTAAAATAAAAATGCGCGCTGCGGCGCTATAAACTCAGTGTACATGTAAACTTTTGCAATTTTTAAGTCGAATATATATATGAATATTTTACATTTATTACTCATATTAATCATTAAAATAATAGTTGACATATATATAAGTGAATAATTGTTGTGTAAAAGTGCTAAAAATGAGAAAAAATATTGATCATCACGAACGACAGCATAAGACACGTCTAACTCGGCTGGCGCACGCTCTGCTACTAAGTGACAATCGGCATCCGGCGCCCCGCACACTGTGCCGTCCGTACCAATCCGCATGTTTACATACTTGTATTGACAAATTCACGTCGGGTTCATCGAGAAAACATTTTTTACTGTTGCGTATGGTAAATACTAATATATTGTAATTATTTTATTCAATACATAAATATATTACGAAGGAATAGCTAAAATATGAACGCTGTATTTAGTATATTTACAGAGATATTCAAATAAGTAGAGGCAATGTTAACTCAGTGTACACCATCGGAGAGGAAAGGTTAAGTTCATGAATAGTTTTGATTATTGATTGGCATCACAAGTTGTAGCAAACACTGTCGTCAGGCTCGGTTTCGGAGGAGATGTGACAGTAAGACATACATGTGCTGTCGTTGTCGCTAGATGTCGCTGGATCACAGTGGTAAGAACATAATCAGTAAATAAATCACCATAAATATTATTTTCTTGTAAAATACGAGACTACCCTACTCCATTTCCGCCGGTATTCCCATATCGCTTATTAAAGGAATATTTCCCAAATGGGGGCGGAAAAATTGTTCCATTACCCACACCCCCATTTTTTCTCAACCCTTGTCTTCTCCTCCTTCGATTATTATTCTTTCTGCGAAATAACGTTTAGCATTTTGGAATGTACCTACCCCTACAGCGGATTCGTAATTAACGTCCAGAATCGTGAAAACGGAATTGTAAAACGTTATGGCCTTAACACGACTCACAGGTTTTTAATGTATTTTATTTGAAATATTTATTATTCTCGCTGGAATGCCGACTATCTTTAAATTTTAAATAATTTATTTCAAGCGAAGTCGAGACTCATAAATTACGTTTTTTTTTAAATGATTTTATAATTAAAATAGTGAAGCCATTTTGGATAGTTCTCAATTTGAAAAAAAGAGATTATAGCGGTGTAGCATATCTATTGAATCAGACAGATTTTAAGAAAGATTCATCATTTTCACTGCCCCCATATGTGAGCCCATCACTAGTGTTCTAATTACTTTAATATTCACCTTGGTTTGACAGTTAGTATTTGAACAGAAAAATACAGTCCTTACTTGAGTTACACTGAATGTATTGACAAATGATTTACAATATATTGAATAAATATCAGATATCTCATAGAGACAAAGCTATTTTTCATTATATTTAATGGAAAATATATGGAAGTATGGGTAATTACAGGGCTTATGACATGTCTTCAGCTGGCTTAAGTGATCACTATATATAAATATAACGTTCACCAATTCTCACCCCTTATCTCCACATTTATCAAATTTTTGAGAGTTGTATATATGTTAATATGTGGACTCGCTTCGAGTACCACTACACCATCGCCATTTACGGATTAAATTTGATAATTCATATTCCCCCTTTTTAAACAGCAATATTCTTTATCTGTAATATGTTTTTTAACATATTATACTAGAATACGCCTAAAAAATCAATATTTTACAATTTTTTATATATTTTATTATTTTGACCAGTGTGTTCTTGGACATATTCAAATATTGCTAGTACAATATATTGCGCCGGTATGAAAAATTACGAGAAAGAAAGCAAAATAAAAGATTAAAAAGAAACGACAAGTGCTCAAGTACGGCCCGCTGATGGCACTAGTTGCATTTGCCGTATCATCGTAATACTGTAGTGACGTCATTGCGATGTGATTGCTTTTTCTATATTATTTCACTTCCCTATTTTTCTTCTACCATATTTTTGTGTTGGCTTGGTTTAGTGGTCATATGTCAACCCAAATACTTATTCGTAAGTCTAAATCAAAGTCTCTATTACAGGTTAGGTCTTTGTGAAATAAACATTATACAAGTTAATTAATTATATACGATGCGTGTAGGTTCTATTATTCAATATACTTTATAAGTATTTTAAAAATTTACTATGTGACCTCTTATGAAGTACTTTAATTAACTTTTTTTTCTTTCTACTAACTTTCTTTTATAAAATAACCTACTTCCGTATAGATCTAAATAATGATTTGAAGTTATACACTAGACTAATCAACTGACCACTTTTAAGGCTTTGTTATAGTCTATCAATTCAAAATTATATATATATATTTCGATATATAATTCTACATTCCTTTATCATCGTCAACTTGGAGGTTTTCTTGCCGAGATGACCATTAAATATGCAAGAGTCATTTCTCACAATTTTTCCTCGGCGCTGTCACCTCTCTAAGGGGAAATGCAAAAACACGGTAAAAATCGTACAAGAAAAAACATGAAAAATGAAAGCCTTAAGTGACTGTCTCCATAAACAGGGTAGTTTTCGGCGATGAAGAAGGGGCGAATTTGTTCAGAGGCGTAATGGGTTATTTAGAATTATTGTTTACTTTTTAAAATTGCGGAAAAGATTGTCAAAAATACAACATAATATATGTGGATTAGCAGATAAGCAATCGGCTGTCGCTCAGCAGCCATTAGTGGCTGATACGCGGCCATTGGTCTGGGTCTCATCAGAATCTATATTTCAATTATAGAGCTTTCCCCAAAACATACCATACGTAAATAAAATGTCGATGTGATTAAAATTATTCCATCTTTGTAAGTTTTCTGTCAAAAATCATACCTATAATAGATGACTTCTTTTAGTAAGATTTCTTCTTTACCATAGACAGAAGAAAATAAAAGACGTCAACATACGATTTCGGTAAAATATGTGACTTATTAGATTGAGGTTATGTGTCGACCATGACACGAAAAAAGGAACAGTATTGATACGACACGTATATTACAGATTTCTATTTTTTTATTGCGTTATAAATTATGAAATATTCTTTCGCACTAATACACCCCTGTTGCACGGGACCATAAAAAGTTGGAAAATGGTTAAAAATGATACAAAGTTCTGAATATTGTATAAATTATGATATTCGCTGGCAGGCATCAGGGGTGTGCAAATATCTAGAATAATTGTAGTGACAGCATTTTAATTTTATTTTATTTATAATATTATGCACTGTCCTTAGAACCTTTTCATTAGTAATTCTAACACTAATTGTGGGTCCTCAGGTGCCTCAAGAGTCCCTTCTAAGCCTTCCAATTATAGGAGGCTTGGTGGTGGAATGATGTGCGTGTTTGTTGTGGTCGTTTATTGAGAAAGGGATAGTAAAGGAAGAGTACAGAAGATAACGAAGCTTGGAGCGGAAAAAACTGTAATCGAAGCTCAATCCCTTGGTGTAGATGTCGCCAGTGTCGTCGGTCAGCTGGAGACGGCAACTTTAGCGATGGATTTGAATCACCGCTCCCACACAATAATGCGCACATAATGATATATACCTTTTTTTTTCACTATTGAATATGGATTAAAGGAGTGCTTCGCAACCGGTGTGGCGCGGCACACTGGTGTGCCGCGGTCAAATTCAATGTATTTGTCATTTTACAATTTTTCATTATGTATTCAATACACAATGCCTTTTGTGTTCATTGAAACAAGCGCAGGTGTCACATTAATTAATTATTATTTTATAATAATTATTAAGATTGCGTAAAAATAAAAATGTTATAGTTTTATGTATGTATACTTTTCAAATAAAAAACAAAAATGTATTGTGAAATTTGTGTATCAATTTAATACCTATATATTTTAGGTTTTGGTGTGCCGCGGAATTCTATGAAGAATTCTAGTGTGTCGTAGGTGAGAAAAGGTTGCGGGGCACTGGATTAAGGGATCAATATTTTAATAAAAAAAACTTTATTGAAAGAATAGATTTATGAGATAATTTTTTTATTATAATATTTTTAAACTAAAACATTGCGTGAGCATTAATCAAATGTAGAACGTAATTCATATGTTGACATTTTTGTATAGATTTTTTAATAAAATTTAACTATGTAACTCAGTTTGAGACAACGTCATATATAAAAAAAATAATAATGGTTTAAAAAAAGCCCTGGTTTTATGGTTTAACCGAGACAATCTTTGGAAAAAATTACTCCCATTAAGCGAGCGACGTGCTAAAAGGGTTTGAAGGGGCGACTCTTTTAGAACATTTTTATGACCGTCGCATAAAAAATGCCACCGTTTAGGTAACACGGTTCGAACGCGGCTAGCCTTAGAAAAAAAAATTAATAACTTCGGACACATTTTTTTTTGTCTTGTCGATATAATTTACGGAAACGATAAACGAAAAAGAGAGTAAAAAATGAAAGATATTTTTTGTGAGATGTTCTTTTTAGATCATACTTGTTATGATATAAATAAAAAAAATATTTTAAATACTTTGATGGTGACCTTGTTTTAAATATCTTCCGGTACATGCTAATTATTTTGGTATGGAAATAAAACCTGGAGAAGGTAAAACAGAAACGAAACAGTTGACTGAATGTAGTGAAATTAAATTAATAAATTAGGGTGAAAGTACGTACAGGAGAGAATGCGGTGGTAAACCAGATATTGGAAGGTGGTCTTGTTAGAAGTCTCAACAATTGATGAGCTTGCATGAGACGATGTATACTCTGTCTACCTCTACAGGGAAACGGCGTAAGCCAATACTTAACTACAACACTAACAGTCATACATCACATCGGCCTTAATGTTGGACCCTGCAATGGAATCCGAAACGTCGGACAGAAAGGTCAGATATACACTGCAGATTATCTCAGAAAACTATACACAGAATATTCTAAACGGCTGAGAAAACCTAAGAAAATAATGAAAACATTACTATACCTGTACAAAGCTACTGGTAGGGCCTGGCTTGATGACATTACTAATGAAGATCTATTATAGCGCATATATAAGTCAGTAGAACTAAAACCAACTGTCAAGAAAATATGTATACTTCAAACACATTCTCTGCAATAAAAAATGTGATCTTTTATAACTTACTATGCAGATATAGAAGGCTGCAGAGGCGTAGAAAAAAAATTTGTTATCTTGGCTGTATAACCACAGAAAGTGATTCAATGGCCAAAATGTTGTTGATCTTATACATGATCATTCAGGATAACATACCGCAACATGATCGCCAACCTTCGATAGAACCCTTAAATTAAGTCTAAAAATTGTGTGCGCTATGATGCCAAATCGTGTGCGAACGCACCCCCGCACACCTTAGAGCGAATATTGCTCATGGCCTGTTGTAGTATTAAAAATTAAAAAATGAACATAATTCAATATAACATAATTTAATTTGTATTTAAAAAAAATATTACAGACCTACGCTCCGAATAATTACAACTTCACAATAATAATGTGTTCTCCTTAATAATATACATGTTGCAACAATGTGTCAAAAATTTAATAAAAATGAATCCTATCGGATTACTCAAAGGTATTTGAGATTCCGTAAATATAAAAAATATGGCTTTCAAATAATGGCACGATAGATGTATCAATTTTATAGGTTCGAAAATATGTCGTCAATGCACTATGTTGGTGTAGCATAATCAGTTAATGCAATTTTCCCGGATAGGAAGAGATCCTTAGTTCGTATACCGGTAGCAACAATGATATTTTTCGATAAAATTGATTTTATATGTATATCTTTCTAATTAATACAATATTTCCCCGACATATCAAATAACAGAGGAATATCAAATGCATACATTCTTCTGTTGCAAATATTATTTATTCAACTAGTGTATCGAATCTCGAACCAAAAATATAGTTACGGAATTTAATTTTAATGATCCTGGAATTAGAAAACTCTTTGCTCATTAATGTTACACTTGTAAAAAAGGCTACAAAGAACAAATATCCAATTGTCTTAAATTCTTCTACATTGAACAACCTTAATGTCAAACCTAGGATTATATATCAGGGTCCTCAACGACCTTTTGATAGTCTGTATACGAAAGGTGAGTCGGAGTAAGTGCATCTATGGGGGAAGTGCATCTAAGTCTCCTAGTTACGTTTGAAATTGCATTTCAGTGCTGCAATCTATTAAGAAATGTTATAAATCAACATTTGAAGAGACAGTCCAGAGATGGCGCAAATCCAAACATCAGTTTGCTTGTAACACCATTTCAAATAATGACAGTTGCTTGATGTCAACTTGCTAGTTGTGTATGCCTTTTCAATTTTTCCTATATCTTGATAATCTTTTGTACCTGGACGCTGATATTAGGTGAGCACCTTTATTTTGAGCTGCAGTTGTAATGTATATATTAGCATTGTCATGACTTATAAGACCATATTACCTCATACATTTTACACCGTAGGGAAAATGCATCTACTCAATGGTTGGTATGGTGCTCCATATATTTTTGAAAGGAAACAATATCAAAAACAATCACAATGATTAATATGTCGCACTTCCCCCTATATAAGCAATTTTACTCGATTTTTTTGAAACTTAGCACGTTTTATCCGCCATTAAGGACCAAAATAACTAATTCATATTGTCATTAAGGTGATCAGTAAGGGTATTATTATTATTTTAACAATTTGTCAGAAATTATAATAAACGTCTAATTTTCATAAAATGCTTTCAATATCAGCTATCTTAAAAGGTTACATTCCGATTTTTTAAGACTTAAATTTGGAAATGGTTAATGATCCTATCTATATATATTATACATTTAACAATGCATTTACGTTAAGTTTCACAAAGTATTTACCTAATCTAATGACATCTTCTTTAACTCTTTATATAGAAATCCTCTTTCCACTTAGTTTGGAGTCCCACAGGGTAGCACATTAGGTCCAATACTGTTATTAATATATATTAATGACCTATGCAACATCCCTTTTAACGGAAGCGTTATTTGTTTTGCAGATGACACTGTTCTTCAATTTCAAGCTGATACATGGTCAGCAGTATTTAAAAAAGCCGAGAAAGGTATAATAAGCATTGTTAAAAAATGGCTCGACCTGAACACCTTAACACTCAATACCAATAAAACTAAATACTTCGAACACAAAATAAAATGGGCAACCCTCGTATGTTTACAAAATAAAAGTTCACAATTGTTCCAATTCATACGACGATATTACTCATTACAAATAAAATAAAAAAATCAATATACTATTTTAGAAATATTAGAAATTTCCTTAATATAAAACTTCTCAAAATGGCGTACTACGCAATCTGTCAATCGATCATAGAGCATGGTATAATTTATTGGAGTGGAGCGGCTATGTCTGCAATTAATTCAATAATAGCAGCTCAGAAAATTATTTTAAAAGTTATCCTCAAAACCCCAATCACAACGAGCACCGACGAAATTTTTAATAAACTCGATATCTTTGATATAAGGCATATATATGCTAATACTACTCTTAAATACATATATTAATACAAACAGACACATTTTAAAACAACTCAAAATATAATTTCCAGTCGGACAAATACAAATAACTTACAAATCCCAAGAGCACATACAAAATATGGCCAAAGGAACTACAAATATTTTGGACCTAAACTATTTAATAGAATGCTGAAAGATTTTAAACCAATTGAATTGTCCCAAGAACATGAAAATAAATATTAAAACTTGGATTCGTAATATGGGTGGAGCCAGTATTGGTGCACTTACCCAAACATATCGACTCATACCTTTATGAATTATTGCTACAAATTCATCCAAAATAATTTATTTGAAAGTCCACTTTAAAATTGTATTTCATATATACCTATATATAAAGTAATAAATGTTAATTATATCTACTACTTGTAATACTAATTCATTGTAAAATTGTTCGTAAACTATGCCCGTCTCGACACAGAGTTTCTCTAGTGAGACGGGCACAGTCCAAACATATGTTTTACATTATATTATATAGTTACAAATGAATAAATAAATAAATATATAATTTTGTACATTGATCATTGCACTTTGTTTACTGCTATACCGGAAGAACACTGTCTGCTATAATACAGTCAAATACTAGTGTAGCAGGCAGGGTACACAAATACATGTCTTACTTTGCTCAAATGTTTATCCGATTAATATATAACACACTGTACTAAGTATCAAATAATTTTATTATTATTGTTATTATTATTATTATTATTATCAAAGTTTTAAAGTCATAGCTAAATAATATGAAGTTAGAGAACAGTTTAATGTTTATTACGATAATTTATATGCCGCACATACCCCGATTAATTTTTTAATTATGTATTCATCACCGTTGGTACATAACATGGTGGGTATATGATTTATTCTTAAATTAATAATGTAAATAGTTTTATTTATTGAGTATTGGGTGTATCAAAAAAATCAATTTCCGGCGGTGTTTATATCGCGATGTAAATACAATATAATATTTTCTGGGACAAGCAGTATTGCAAGTATTTTGTACAGCCACGAAACGGCGTAAGAGCGATCTAAAGTTACTAACTAACGGTTAATACCAACCCACGCGGCTCTCGGTTTAAACCTTAACTGACCTTTCGTAATCCGGTATTTGTTGGTAGAGACCGACCGGGGACCGGTTTTTCAATCTGTATTTTTTTAAACTTTTTTCAGAAAAAACTTTTTTTATAATTTAATTCGTTTTAATATTTTATTTATTAATTACGTTACACGATGTTATTTTTTTCCTATATATTTCTTTCACAAACAAAAAGTATTTTTTTCGGGACTAAATATAAAAAAGGAAGTAGAAAGGTGCCACTAAGAGTTGGAGATTCCTACGTACTGATGATTCATTTACTGTCATATATCATATATCTATAAAATATTCTTAAACTAGTGTGGACGAACTCGTATACTGTCGTGCACACTGGTCAATATAATTATTATTTACTGTTACCGAGGTAAGTTTTTAGAACTCCTCGATGGATGACCTTACAAGGCGAAACGCGTCTCGAGTAAGTTATACGAGTAGAATCAAAAAACAAAGTGTTTTATTTTCACATATATAATTATTATTATATTTTTAACCTACATTTTCGAGAGTTTATAATTTAATAATTTATATACATTATCTTTTTGACTATTTCACACTGAATTGAGTTAAAAGTTTTGAAAAACTAGTCCGAACGACCACGGTATTGATGTTGTTTCTTTCTTATTCCCACGTAGATACAATATACATATACATGTAGCTTTCCATAAAAGACAACCTTTGAAATAAATTAATAAAAAATTGCATAAGAAAAAAATATATATATATATATTTTTTTATTATATTACTCATGTATTTTTTTAAATTAAATTTAAAAAAATCTATTTTATAATTTTTCGTTATAACCGCCTACACATTTTCAAAAGTAAAAAAGAGACAAAAGAATCAAAAAAAAATAAATTATTAATTGTGTTTCCTACACAAAATAAAATTTGTTTAATTTGCGTTCGTTTCCCATCTTCAACATTGAAAAATTGTCACCGTTTCGGTCACATTCATAATAAAGTATGTCATGCACGCACATTTTAATAAAAATAATTCCACGGTTTTCTAGAACTTTATCGCTTTACTGAATATGAATAAATATAGCTCTCTGGATGTTACATTTTTTTTTAATGAGTTTTGCATCTGGTTGGGCGAGCAATATTTTCTCTTCTCACATTAGCAATATTGCTGGAACATTCGAGTTCTTTGATAAAATCGACAACTGAACGAAAAGGCGCATCATATCGACCAAAAACACTTTTTTTAAATAAATTTTTACCATTTTTGAAATTAATTTCTACAATCGCAATACGCTACTCAATAGTATGTCGACTCATTTTCGCTAATGGTGTAGTTTTTGTTTGATAGATATTATATATGATATTTAGAACCCCGAAAAATAAAACAATGAAACGATATTTAAAATAATGATTGAGTTTGGATCATCTTAATAAGTATCCTTTATAAGATTACGAATTCCACTAAAAATGTTTAATTCATTTTTTAGTACAACTATTAGTTAAATACAACCTTAATATGTATACTTGCATTCTGTTAGTATTTAGGATGTTATTGATCAGTTAGTTTTAAAAGTAAATTCTTCACATAAACCATACCTGTTGCAAGTATCTAACAACAGTTTTTCATAATTTCGCTATACTGTTGAATAATTTTTGTTAATGGTAATAGTTTTAATCTCAGATATCATCATCATCTCAGATATTTAAAATAATGGTTGACTTTGGATCACCCTTTTTGTACATGAAGCTATTATTTTCAAACGCGGCTCGTTCCAGTATTCTTAAGAAAGAAAATTTTCAATGTCAACTTTCAAAGAGGAAAATAATACAAGAGAGCATTTTAGAATGCAGTTTAATCCGCGTTGATATCATATCCATTTTAGTTAATAGGATTTGACCTCTTAAGTCACACGTGTAATGCTATCAGGTATATTTTTTTAAAGAGTTACTTGCAAAATGGATTGATCCTATGGGATTAGTTACAAACATGGCATATTCCATCTGTTACTTTCAAAATCAGCTTGATCCAAGCATTAAACATAAATATCTTACTTATTAATATAGAAATAAATGTGTGTTTTCATGTGCTTTTACATATATAATATGCTTAGATATAAATTAATAATTACAGATAAATCTTGTATTAGTACACCGAGCGGTATTTTATTTATTTAATTCTTAACATAGTGTATACGCAAGCACTCCTATATATGTTTAAATATAAAAACAAAATTAAAGTATTTTCTTTTACTAAGACTTATCTTTTACATATTTGATCAGTTTCATTTTAAATATATTCAATTTCTCTTCCTTTTTTACGTTTTCTGGCATTTCATTAAAAATCTTCATCGCTCATCGATTTCTGTGATTTGGCCTTTTTCCTGAATGGCAGTCTCAGTCTATCCCTTCTTCTTGTACGATGCTAGTGCTCATGTTCATTTGCATCAATTTTTCGTGTAAATTCCGCTGATATTTTCTTATTGAGGATTGTGTAAAATATATTTTCTACTTAAAGGTTCAGATATTCAGATCTTTCAGCATTGCCGAGTATATCTATTCTCTTCTTCTCAAAGCTTTATTTTGCAACACTGACAATTGTTACATTTCTTCTTCATTAGCTAAAAATAAAATACTGCTGCAGCAGTTGACGTGTGGAATAATAACAGAGTTGTACACTATTTTAAACTGTATAACATGTTTAAGGGATGAGCCGTATTTTCAAATAATAGACTCACATTGGTGAATGTTTTCAGAATTATCTTGCATTATACGTGATTTAAATAATCGTTTTTTATTTATAAAAATAATTATGATATATTTGGTCTAATATAGATTGGTCGTTCGGACGGGGATACCATACCACGTGACCGTCCACCTATAAAATTACATTCCGCCCATAATGTTATGTTATCCAATACCTGCGTTTGGTCATGCCTTCTGTAACTATCCGTCAATCACCAGTCATATGCCTAATACGTCACACACACTGAGACACTGTGTGCTCATATCAATTTCACATTATTTCCTATTCAGAGTCCTTCCACAGTTTTTTTTATTCTTTATTACAAAAGTATTAATTTTAATTTTAATTTTTTGCCATACTGCATAGCAGTTGCCTTTTACCTAATTAAACATTTACATAATACAAGGGGAAAAAATAGACTGGGAGATGTTAGATGAATAATTCGAAAAAAAAATTTTATAGGGTGCAACAGACCTAGTCCACAGTATTTTATGGGTGGATATGATATAATATAACAAAGAAATAATAAATTAGATAAGAATATGTTCTTTTACTTTGTATTTTAAGGTGTTAAGGTGTTTAATAGGTCTTTATTGATTTTGTTAATTATTCTTGGCACAACACATTCTCTCCTTCTCTCACCGTACACATGGTCCGCGAACGGTACTCTCACGGTTCGACCCGACGATCTGGTTGAATAGCTATGGTGAGGATCAGTATTTATCAACTCTTGGAATATTATAGCACATGATGTTTTTTTGTCAACTGGTAATATTTTGCAAATAGTAAATAATTGAATATAATCATCTTTATACAAACACTTTGTTCTGTTGTCTACTATAAGTTTTAAAAGTTGTATTGTACTGCTCGGGATCTCGAGTACTTGTGTGAAAATTGTACAATTTATTAACATATTCTTCCCTTAATCGGTTTAAAAGTGAAGCATTGATTAATTATTATTTGATTTGAATCTTAACGACTGCATCCGACCTATATATAGTAGTATTTAATGGATAAAATTTCGAATAAGAATAGTAGCCATGTTTATTAAAATTTTGACAGCTGTCATTGTTAATTTTATTCAGTATAGTCTGCCATTTTACCATGAAGAGTTTCCCATTGGAGCTACGTTCACAAGTTATTTTAATCTATTATCAAAATCAGTCTTCGATTCGTGCACTTCGTGAATTTTATAGCCGATTCAATCATTTCCAGAAATGGACCTGTTAATTGGCCGCCTATATCATGTGATATCTCTCCGTTAGACTAGTTTCTATAGAGATATGTAATGTCACCTGTTTATGCTGATAAATCAACGACAATTGATCAATTAAAAAACGATATAACTCGTGTTATTAGTGAAATTACACCAGATTTATGAGAAAGAGTGGCTGAAAATTAAATTCAAAGAATGTATTGTCTCAAACGTAGTCCTGGTACATATTTGAATTAAATAATATTAAAAATATGAATTAAAAAAATATACATATAAAATCGATTTTATCGAAAAATAATGTTGTTGCGCCACCGGGATTCGAACCTGGATCTCTTTCCAAACCGATGAAGGTGCATTATTCAACTATGCTACAGCGACATTATTTATGATTTTTTATTTTATTAACAATAAAATTGTATTAATGTGTCCAAAATTTAATAAAAATGAATTGATAATTTTGGCGTCTGCTATCAGATTACTCAAAGGTATTTGAGATACATCGAGTACCTAAGTAATGTTGATGACGTCACAATTGACACGTCTAAAAAGTCTAATAATTATGTCGGATAAATGAAAATAATAATTTTTTAAATATATTAATTAGAAAGATAAAATTATTTATTATTAATCCTAAATAATAAAGTTGTATCAATGTGTCCAAAATTTAATAAAAATGAATTGATAATTTTGGCGTCTGCTATCAGATTACTCAAATGTATTTTAGATTCCGTAAAAATAAGGTAGATGGTTCTTTCAAATAATGGAACGATTAAATGTATTAATATCAAAAAAGGTAACATATAGGTACGAAAATTCGAAAAAAGGGATCCAGGTTCGAATCCCGGTGGCGCAACAATAATATTTTTCGATAAAATTGATTTTATATGTAACAATATATCTTTCAAAATAATATATTTAATTCATATTTTTAATATCACAGACTTACGTTCTGAAAAATTACAACTTCACAATAAGAATGTGTTCTCCTAATAAAATACATTTGTTATTTTTTATTTATGTGTATTATTTAGTTATGATTATCATGTTTTAATTATTTTTCTGTTTATACATTTGGAAGCTGCCGGAACACAGGCAGTTGCTTAGTTCAGTTCGGTCAACAACCAACATCGTATTCTAATTTTATAACGTGAATTAATAAATAACAAAATAAAATATAAGTGATCAGGATTCTTTTCGAGAACCACTCAATTTTGATTTGAAAAAAAAGCAAAAATACACAGATGTCACTCGTGACGTTTCGGAGGGGTCTCGCAGTCCGTATTCAGATCCGAGTTTTTTGCATAACCACGCGCCGAACGCCGCATGTAAACGTCGGAAGTTGCTGTCCGTATGGAAAAAATATTACTTGTCGGTCCGTAGCGTGTACCCATCTTCAGGACATGCGGTGTTTCGCTCGGAAATGGAAAAAGTCACTAATAAAGGTGCTCTATCTTTTTTTTAATTAATTACATATTTTGATCAATAAGTTTGTCGTACAATATTAAAAAATGCGTTAGGTATTCGTAATCACAGTGATAGAATGATGAAGAAGAAGAGAACGACGGAGAAAAACATTAATGTGCTATTTTTTTTTAGAAGTTTAAGACCTGGCACAGAATGAAAAGAGCCACAGTAATAATCCCTTAAGAAGAAAATTAAGGTAATAAAATATTAAGGTATATCAATGTTTGGTATTTATGACAGGACCAGATGGCGTGAGCGTGCGTGGATGCTCCTTTATGTTTGCTATACCTATCTGTCCCCCCCCCTCCTTTTACTCTATACCATCAGAGCGCGACTATGATTTTGAACTGTCGTTACACTGTTCTGTTATTTACGTGTTTCGGTTTTTTTGCGGCACGTGCTGAAACAGCTATTATGTGTTCTCGAATTAGCGCTATAGCAGAGAAAATTCAGGTAAGTTGTGCTTTCTGGTTGGTCCTTGAACCCTTATTGTTCTGTCCCTATTCCAAATTCCTACCACCATTCCTATATTCCGTTTCTCTACCCCTTGTGTAAACAGTATATTATATTATTTGTAATAATGTAGACATTTAAAAAATTATATATAATTAATTTGCAAGCATATTGCGATTGGATGATGAGTAATTTTTAAATGTTTTTTATCATTTGTTTGTTCTCCAAGTAAAATAAATAAATATCGAATGAGTGGGAATGAACTTACCTACAAATTATGTTAACTTAAAAAAAATGACGGCTTAGTTTTGTGAGGTAGATTACGAAGAGGCTTTTGGAAAAAACAAATATAAATTTAATAATTTTTCATTAAGTAATAGAAAAGTCATAAAAGTAACCCTTTCTGTATGGTTCGCTCGTAAATTAAACAAATTTATTTCGAGTTAAATAATACATACCCACCAACTACCCAAGTACTCGCAAACTTGATTGACCCGCCTCGACGGAGGGTCTTTAGGCTTTTTTTTTACCAATTCAAATAAGCGAATCGAACGGGCGTTCCATTTTCAAAGAAGTGCTCGATTCTTTTTTCAAAATAATCGCTGGGTTCTTTTTTCATAAAACGGAGCGTTCTTTTAAGGACAGTTACTGACGTTGGTGCGTACAGGCACACCAGGTCCATCTTCAGACCCTATAGTGCCCTTCACATTTTTATTTATTTATACCTAATATGTAATAATAATATAACTAATCGAAAATAGCAATCGGTTGTTGCTTGATTTATACTTTTGATCTCTCTGGAATTGTACAAACGGTGTTCTTACGTATTAACTTTGAAATATATATATATCCACTTAAAGACATTCTTGAAAAATACGAACATTCATGTCATATTTGACAGTTCTACCATAGAAAAGGAAAAAAAATGCGACCATAGTATGCGACGCGATATGACCATGAGACATAGATGAGACGGCATGATGCTTTTTTTATCTATGACAGGATGACAGATGCTCAATATATTTGCCAGCCGTAATACGATAAACACTTTATAGCTATAAATGAAACTACTGAAGTCACATACAGAAAGTCATAGATATAAATGGGAAAGAATAATAATATTCTGGATTATTCCATCAATATTACGTGAAAATAACTGTTGAAAACTTGTAAGCCAAACTTTTACCGTAAACAATGGGGTCTTGGTGCCAACACTGAATAAGACTTGGAAATACTAGATACAACAGATACTAGAAGATGGTCCTGTTAGTAGGCTCAACAATCATGGGAAGATGTTTGATTGAATGTAAAAGTAGCGAGACTGAGTCACGCCAGAAGAGTTTGGCGTTCTAACCTCTCTGCCTATCCTCGCGGAGAAATAGCGTGTATGTTTATATATAGTATGTATATGTACATAAAATACATAAACGCGTTCTGCATTCGGTCGCCCAGTCACTTACATATTTGCCCGGGGCTCGATAATTAGTTGCTACGCCACTGTGTGGCGGATAATTTTGGTTATAATTCCGATGCTGACGACAACTCTTTCAAGAGTGTGAAAATTAAGAAGAAGAAGAAGAAGAAGAAAATGAATTGCAAAAATAATAACGATAATATTTCTAAATTTGCCTCCCATTGAGAGTACCGCCCTTAGAAAGGGCGCGGACCCGGATACAGCTACACTCGAAAAGATGGAGAAACAAAAAAGCGAGTTAAAGAGTAATGGCCTAAAAGAACAATTGTGCTGAGCATATGTTACTTTGTGAACAGGGTGCATTGTTTTTACGGAGGGGTCGATGGTTCGATTAACTTCATGTACTGTAACATCATTTGTGTAATTCATTTTATAATGTACTGCAATTTGTTATAGGTTAAATACTTTTACAGTATTAAATAATTAGGTATAAAAAAAAAAAACTATCGAATTTATAGCGTCGTTGAGCATAATTATAATTTGGATAGCTTGTAGCTAAGGGCGTGCTATATTCAATGAAGCTCTTCAAGAAACTACTCAAGTGTTTGTTATAAATATGAAGGGATTTTTATTAAGGGATTTACAATTTCTGCTGAACCAAGAGAAAAAAAAAATCAAATCGGAGAAGATACAAAATATTATATACCCGGGTTGCAATATAAACGAAAGATGGGATACTTCTGTTCTGTTAGCAAGCTAGTTCAACCTTAATCAGCATGAAAAATATGTTCTGCAGTTATGATCTCAATATTAGAATGCGAATGGTTAGACGCTATGTGTTTTCAGTATTATTTTATGGAATGGAGGCATGGACATATACTTTTTACATTAGGGAATTTCAGGTTTTGGATATAAGACAATTACATGTGCTGAATATACTAATTAGCTTTCATAGGAAAACAAGCGCTCCATCTGTGAGGACTGAAAATTTTTATCCCACAAGAGCAGATGAGCTTAAAATAGTTCCAAGAATGAAAACTACTTTTAGTCAAAGATTATTCACCTTTCAAGCTCCCGGAATATACAATTAAATTGAAAATAAAATTAGAACTTTAACTGATATTAAGGCTTTTAAAAGGGATGTTTAAATTGGTTGTTGAAATTAGGAAGAGCAGATACTGAGAGAAAACTGTTTTATATAATGAAATAATTCTTATAACTATACTGTGTGTTTTGATCTTGCATATTTCCATTTACCTTATATGTGCTTACATTCTACATATTGTATTGCACATTGCTATTTTAAGCTAAAACAGGCTTGCCTAGTTGGGCAATGCATTTTAAAATGTGTGTAAAATATATGTAACAAACTGTTTTTTTTTTATAGCTGTTCAAATGTAATATATGTGTAAATAAATAAATACCGAAAAAATGCATTTACAGCAGAATGCTTTAAAGAAGTTGGATGAATAGAAGTTACGAACGATGTTATGGTTCGGATGAATAATGAAAAATCAGTATTTATAACAATAAATCCGATATCTTTAATACCATCGACATGTGACGAAACATCCAGAGAAGTAAAAGATCTTGTATCTCATAATGCAGAGAAAGATTAGATCCTGGAAGAAGGAGAACAAACTGAGATCATGGTTTGACCAGTCTAATGTAGAGCTTTTCCGGGCCGCAATGAATATAGTAATGCTAGCCAATATGACGCCCGTGAAACGGATACGGTATGAGAAGAAGAATGGGCGTGCATTCCGTACATAAATATCAAACTTATGCACAATCAAAAAAATTGTGCATAAGTTTGATATTTATTTTTTATCATTCTCGGCAAGTCATATTTAATCAATGGATTTGGATTGAAAATACGTTGGTGGAATGGGTTTTAATGCAGTCAATATCATGAATTAGATTAAGACAGATCACAGTTGCGACACTTATTTGGGGAGGAAAAGGCCCATACCGCACAGTTGCGTGACATATGACGATCATTATGCTTGGATCAGATCTAAATGAACAACGTGCACTTTCTTTTCTATATATTTCCATCCTACCATCGAAATTTTAATACATATGTTCAATATCTGATATCTATAGCAAGAAGAAAAATATCGATACAAAAGTTGAATATATAAATTTGGGTTTGGCCTCTGGTTGGACAATTTAGAAGCTCTCGAAATAAAAAAGGCAGTAAATAGTAGTGCGCTAATTCTTAATAATCAAATTAATTTATCCATTAGCTTCATATTAAGTATGTTACCTTTAAAATCAATTTAATATCCATTAACACTGTATTTTCCCATCCCTTAATGTTCCGTCTATCTGTATATGTATTATGTCTCTCTCTTTCACATGTAATTTTATATTCTAACTCTTTCTTTATGTATATATATAAGTCCCATTTTTTTGAATTATGATCAGTTTTAAATACGTCCTGATGACGCCTGAGATAAGCAAAACCGGTTAACGTATAATAAATTTCGTGGTTTGATCACAAAGTGATTGCTTTCTATAAATAAAAAATAAAATGTATGAATTATTATTGAGTGTCTTAAATCAGTAGGTACTTGCAGAATAAGAATCGCGAGTTTTAAAAAAATACGTATTTAAATTTAGGGACTCTAATTTTAAAAACGGAAATTAATTTTGTATTTGTTTTAGATATTCTGTTTATCGACTCCGAAACTGGTGAAAATTTTTTGTGAATCTTTTTTAGAAACATATTTCATATCAATCAAGTATTATTTTTTTAATGTACCATTAACGTTGATACAATTAAAATTTCATTAACAGCTAACTGACTGAAGAAATTTGGTAAAGTAACGTTTTTGATTTTGATTTTGTACAGTTCTTTTATGGTTAAAAGTATTATTAGAAGGCCGATGTATTTAATTATATAGACCATTTTAAGATAGATTGCTTATGTACATCTTTCATAACCAATATATTTGTTAGAGACATTTTATAATTATTAGACAGAGTTTAATCCCCATCTCGTCTTTCTTCGTTTTTAATTTTGTTTTTTCCTTTCGTACTCTATTTTTTTTTAAACCTTCAATAGAAAATATAGTTCTACATTGCTAGACATTAATTTTTGTTACCAAACCGTATTGTATTATTGTATTTAAAAATTCAAAGAAAACATGGAATTGCTTGAATTAACTATTATTTTTGTTACTATCTTGATCATTGTTGATGAACTGTATGTTTTCCTAATAAATAAATAAAATTTAACATATTCCTGTAAAGATGTCAAAAAAAAACATACTAAATGCAATATTTATAATTTTTTTTGGAAAACTTATATTAGTAGTTGTCTCATAAATCATATTCGTCTGTCTTTTCATCCGTCATTTGTCTGGAGTCTTCTCTGGCTCTTATCAGAATAGACGTGGATTTTAGACTAATTATTTTAAGTCATTTGACATTGTTTAAATCAATTCTGGTTCATTTTTGAAGGGTTCGGTGCTAATTAAACTCTACGTTAAACCATCAGTTTGTAGGTGTGACCAAAGTATTTATTGTAGCAAGGGTGATTAAAAAAAAAAATCAATTTTAAGGTCTTCGAGAAACAATCATTCTTCACTGAAGTACTCTAAGTAAATTTAAACATTTTTCCATGAAACTATTAAGTACATTTGTGGATTAGTTTATTTCTTGAGGGCTGTTTCATCAACAATAATAATACTTAAATATTTTTCAAGAGCGAAAATAAAAATAGAGTAAATATAATGAACAAGATATTTGAAAATATTTCTATTTAATCATTAAATAAAGCAGCCCGTCCGGTAAATAAATTTATTCGCCGGATAAATACTTGGCAGATGCAATGCGATTCTCCTAGCGGCTTTGTTTCTAATCTCCACCACAAATCTTAGGCGTAAACATCCGGTTACTGCGTTGTTCATCATCAACATCCGACAATGTCAATTCACTGCTGGATGACGGCCTCACTAAGACTCGGTCACTCTTTTTCCGTTCTTTGAATATTCTCAAACGATCTAGAGGGCGCCGCAAATCACGAAGGATAGCCGGCAGTGGGAGATAGATACACGGCATAGTTTGGCATCTATATCACCAGTAGAGATGTCCTTTAAAAACGCTATCAATCAGTTCGCTAAAATAATTTCAGTGACGGCTCATATACCCTTTTCGCATACACATAATGCATTTTTAGATATTATTCCCGACCATGTTGGGAACATTATTTTTCCTCAAAAGAATGTTACAAGTTATAACCTTTTCGGAACCGATGTAATCCCATAAGAGGACATCATTATTCTCAGAATAATTGAGTTTATACATAGTTAATCCGTACGCGTAAAAAAATAGTTTTTTTCCTTATGTAATCTTAACACTTACAGCCCGGTGGGTCATTTTAGACCGACCTCAAGTTTTCGATTTTTCAACAGTTTTGTGGAAGATTTTTTATAAATATGATTTCATGAAATGATATAATGTGCCAAAATGTTTCTAGTTAAAAAATAATGTTTAAAATTAAAAAAATATTCCGAATAATGTACATATAACAGATGCCCTATACAGCCAAAATACAAACATCCACTGAGTATGTGATCTTCTCGTCGAAACTCGAGCAGGTAGTGTCGTAAAACTTACAGGTAGGCACAACGCCCCTCAAATAATTATATTTTTAGTATTGTCTAGACGAAAATAAGTCAAAACAAATACATGGACGCATACCTGTGGTATCCTTTGTCTACTCACTTAAAATGTTGACAATATATGTTTGTATTCAATCCGACTGTCTTAGGTCAGTTATTGAGCGTTTTTTCACATTTTTATCAATAACTCATTTGAATCTCGTCCGATAACATTTATTTGTATCTCAAAATATTTAATAAAAGATTAGCTAGGAGAAAAACTGCATTAAATGAACTGCATAGCATAATTTATATTTTTACAAACACCCGGGTCAAATCTGACCCACCACCGCCGAGTATGTGTTAAGCGTGTATGGAAAAAACTCGTATAAACATATTAATTTTAATACTTCTGGAAAGTAAATCACATTTAATGATGACGTGATTGACATGTGGGAAATACTTGGAAAAAATATTCATATTGAATATGTTTTGCATGTTGAATAAATGATTATAAATTCAGACTATGAAATAATAATTTTACGGTATCATTAGTAACATGCTATAAACATCATATGAAATATTAATTTAATTTTGGAATAATTTATTTGAAACACATTTTACATACAATGGAATTCTTGGAGTGTTTTAGTAGATATATTTTTAGATATTAGCAACTTGTAGGGAAATTATTTTATCTATAAACGTTTGTTTGTTCAAGCGGTAAGCCGCTCGCAGAAAGCCAATGAATCCATTCCAATAAATTAGATATTTTACAACTGTTGATATTATGCGATATACAATGTCTATTTGTCGAATCAATCGTAAATTTATAATTTTAAGAACGTAAAGATTTTACTTTTAAAATTAGCAATATTATCTTTGTGGTTAAAATTCATATTTTTATTCATATTAATCACTAAATTGAGTTTAAATACATCTACCGGTTTCGAAAAATATCATTTTCTTCTTCAAGGATGTCATAATTAACCATATATGTTTTAGTTAGTTATGACATCCTGAAGAAGAAAATGGTATTTTTCGAAACCGGTAGATGTATTTTAACTCAATTTAGTGGTTAATAAAACAAAGATAATAAATAAAAATATGTAAAGATTTTAGATAGTTCATGATTTAATTTAATATATATTTCTTATTTACATATGTAATTGTGCTCGCGGTGAAAACAAACCGTGGATGGGTACAATGGGACTATATTTAAAAACATATAAAGTTAATTAAATTTGAATAGTGAACAAATTTTTGCCGGCCATATTAGTTGTATCCGTGTTTAAAAAAATTAAAAATAAACCAATTAGTGACTCACGTTATTTGGTCATCAGACCAATCAGATCGTTGGATGTTTACGGTACCTGCATTTTATTTAAAATTTCATATAGCATATAACACATATGTCATAGTTAATTTTGATAAGATAATAATTATAAATTTAATTAGTATAGGAACGACACTCACCTCGTAACATATATATATGACCAATACCCCCGCCGTAAAGCAGGGCCGGCACAATCTTGCATTTTAATGTCATTTAATATGAATAGAGAATTTATTAATTTTTTTATTTAACACATTCTTTGTTTACCTAATTGTATTTTTATTAAGATGAAATGACTAACTTAACAGGACACCGCTTCCCCGCGGGTGTAGAGGATAGAGCGCCGCGCTTTTTTGTTTTGACATACAATTCTCGCCCCATCCACATTCACATTTGATCTCATGTTGAGGCTGTTAACAGGACCATCTTCCAGTATCTGGTTTACTTGATTAAGTTAATTAAAATCTTTCTTACTATTCTGTACTCATTCATTCGTTCAACACGATCAAACCACCTAAGTGATCTTTTTTTAATCATATTCGCTATGCTAAGATCAGCTTTATATTTTATCTTTATGTATTTATTCTTTACCTACTCTATCATAAATAGATTTACCACATATTTATACGCCTAAGTGATATAATTTCCACTGCATTCAGTGTACTTTCGTTCCACTTCAGAAGACATGTTAAAAAATAAAACTAACTAACCTTCCATCGTGCCGTTTCCCCGCGGGGGTAGGCAGAGAGGATAGAGCGCCACACTCTTCTATTCATACATCTCGCTCTCCGATTATTGAGGCTTCTAACAGGACCATCTGGTTTACTTGGTCGTGCCAAGTCTTCCGCGAACGTCTTCTACGTCTGGTACCATCAACACTAGCGTCATATAGCTTTCTTATCATTTTCTCCTCATTCATCCATTCCGTATGATTAAACCACCTAAGTGACCCTTTTTTAGTATTACTCACTATGCTAAGATCAGCTTTACATTCTTTCCTTATTTTGTCATTTTTTACTCTGTCATAAATAGATCTGTCACATATACGCCTTAAACTGCACTAAATCTACTTTTGTTCCTCTTCTGTCAGCTCTAGGCCTCACTCAAATACATCAGTGTCGGTAAAATATCGATATTTTGAAATATAATAACTTTTTAAATACTCGGGATCTGATAATTTTCATTGTTGAAATTAGGGCACTCTATTAATCACTCCCTCTAATTCTACAGAAAATCACATTTCATGTAAAAATCAGAGAAAACACAATATTCTTAAAATGAGCTGTTTTAGGCTTAATCCTTTATAGAGCAGTCTAAAAAACCGGGAACATATGAACCCACCTACATTAAGGGATATATTTCATGAGAGGTACTATGAATCATGATCCGTATGTGCTTAATACGTTTTTTGGCTATGCGCTAACGTTTTATGTGTGAAATTCAACTGCCAACTTCACTCGCATTGGCCACATATGACCCGATAGCGCATGCCTTAGAAACGTATTAAGCACATGAGGGTCATGTTTCATAGTGCCTCTCATGAAATATATCCCTTCATGTAGGTGGGTTCATATGTTACCGGTTTTTTAGATTGACCTATAAAGCGTTAACTACCATACATTGGTGATGATGTACTGATAGTCTAACTTCAGTTACATGTTTCTACTAGAAATTATTGCATTCAAAGCGCCGTTCACTTTATTCCATGCAATCACCCTCCTTTCGATATCTTTCTCAGCCTTTTCATTTCTATCAATCATAATATACTAAATATATCAAATGAAATAAAAAATGCAAATATAAAAATTACATTAAATGCAAGATGGCGTCGGCCTCACTTTGGCGGCAAGACACACTTTGGAAGATAACAATACACATTGAAACAGGTGCCAACTCACTCGTTGCAGAGTGGACCAGCACTCCTCCAGGGTCCTCTCCGAGATGGAAGACGAGCGGGAGAGCTTGAAGGCGCAACAGTCGTTGTTGAAGACGCAATCCGGTTTAAAGGCATCGTCGGCGACCAGCCACATCAAGACGGTGGAACCCATCCAGGATCCCAAGGTTTCCGAGTCCAAGTCAGGTGTCAAACAGAGCCAAACGAAAGTGTTGCCAGGATAGTGTTAGCGATAATAAAAGGAGACAAAAAACCAGTTAGTTATAATGAAGCTTTTAAATTGTTAATTTTTGCTTTTGGTACTTGAAATTGAACGCATTATTGCAAGAGGTGTGCGCGTTGTATATAAGCGTAAAATAAAAAATATTGACTAGAATTTTAACGAAATATTTATTTTATTTCATATCTCGCGTTGAAAGTAAATTCATTTCATTTGCAAAATTTATATATCAGATGATATGAACCATATGAAACCATATAAAAATAAAAACTAAGATGATTTGTCGTGGATTTTAACCATGCAAACAATTATCACATCATATTTTAGGACATATTGAAGAGGCATTATTCAAATGCACTAGGGTATTACATAAGTATTTTATATTTATCAAATTATTATCACGAAAATTTATTTAGTACACATTTTTACGGCATCGACTGCACACCCCTGATTTAAATTCCAACCTTAGGAATCAACTTGCTTCATTATTGATTTCTGTATAGGTTGCTAACTATGAATATTTAAAAAATAATATCATCTCTGAGATGAATATACTATATTTAATTTTTGTCATTTTATTTTATTTTTCTTGCATTAGAATAGTCTGATTCTAATGTTAAATAACGAATGTTAAATATTTAAATTATATTTCGGGTTTGTATGCGTTCAATTTCAAGTAATCATGATTGGATATTTCAATGCCACCATAATCAGAAATATATAATATAAAATACATTAATAATTCACAAGCAAGTGTCTACAATTTATACCACTATCAAAAATGTGCTTTATATATTATCAAAGTTTACTATTTAAATTTTTAAAAATGTTAATTAATTTATTTCAATTTTACTATGTTTCAATAATCAATTTTAATAGAATGATATTACATATAGAAAAAAGGTTCGATATATTTTTAAAAATGTATTAAATCTATTATGAAAAGTTTTTACATCGTACTTTAATTGAAGAACTATCTATCATAGTTATTAAAGATTTGTTGATAATCTGTGTATAAAAAATATATATTATAGTATTGGACTGCTGTGAAAAGAATTATTGATAAAATTTATATATACGATCATTCAATTAAGTTACTTTTTTATCCAGCTAATCATGCACCTGAAGAATAAAACTTTTCGAAAATATACTAGCAAAAAATATATAAAATATATTAGCAAAATGAAAATAATATTATTGCAAGTTTCTGAAACAATGTGTGCATAAATTTGATTATATTTTTTAATAGCGAAATACTAGAGGATTGATATTTTATCGAGCCAGGTTTGAAAAACTAAATAGGTACATAAAAAAAATCTTTATCATTGCTTCAGGCCCTAAATAGGCCCTAACAGAAAATAGTTTAGCCGCTTGAAATTCGATGACCTTTAATTTTTTGTATTTATATCTCTTGAACATTTTCGACTCGTAATTTAGTCAGGTATCCGCTCACAATATATCGTGGACTAGATCTGTTATACCTTGTATATGATGTATATGATAAACGTGAGTATGCGCTGAATTTATAATTAAATATGTGAGACCATCCCTGCAACAACACTGTATATCAGTTTTGGGAGGATCTGCATTATGCATGTCACAATGTTGTATATCTCCTTGGGCGTCCGGTGATATATTAAACAACCATAAAATATATACGTGGATACGGACTAGGACCAAGGTGAAAGATATTCTGACAATAATCTACATCTGATGCTGGATACAAAAATTACTTCTTCAATATTTGCAAAGTTACTTTGTGCCCTCATTTTATATTATTAACTATACAAAACAAAATACTTTTTTTTAAACTACTATTTATTAATTATTCTACACGTTTCGATATCTATAGTATCATATTTAGAAAACAATGTATACTGAAATTAAAAAATACAAGCATTGATAAGAACAAAAATATAAATTGGTGAATAAGTTCGAACTGATATGAAAACAAATTTAAAAAGTGTCTATTTGCAAAGAAGATTTGGTTAATTATAATATTAAGCTTGCTATTAACACTTTTTCTTATTTCTAAAGATGATACCGTAGTTATCGAGACATCTAGAGTAATTATTATATAGTGGTTTAAATAAAGTATATTATATAATTATTGACAAAAATTGCTGATCATTTTCCTATAGGCCTGTTAAATAGATGTTAAAACTGCAAAAAAACTAATAAGCTCTGTATAAATCAAAAATACATTTACTAAAATAAATTCCGAAAAGTTGATTCATGCTATAAGCAAACTAAAATGTAATGATCTTGACTTGATCGGTAATGCTAATAATGATGAAAATTATTATATATAGACGACCTACGAACACATACAAAGATTTTTAACTACAATGATTAGAAAAATATAATACCTGTTAATTTTCATATTTGTATTATTATAGATGTATGAATATTAACTTTAAATTTTTTTAATTGTTGTAAACAAATTCTTACATGTTGATACAACTAAAATAATAAATTAATAAAAATTAATTGATAATTATGGCGTCTGCTATCAGTTTACTCAAAGGTATTTGAGATTCTGTAAAAATAAGGTAGATGGCTCTGTCAAATAATGGAACGATTGAATGTATTAATATCAAAAAGGTAACATATAGGTTCGAAAATTGTCGCTAAAAATATTGTCGCTGTAGCATAGTTGGATAATGCACCTTCCTCTGTTAGGAAAGAGATCCAGGTTCGAATCCCGGTGGCGCAACAACAATATTATTCGATAAAATTGATTTTATATGTATATCTTTATAATTAATATATTTAATTCATATTTAAAATTCTTCCATCTATTGAACTTGTATCATATAAATGTTGAAAGCATCCCCCATAATTTAAGATCTTTCTTATTTTTTTTTTATTGTTGAATACATAAATAAACTATTAAAAAATTTTTTTATTTTTATTTCGAATAAAATAAATAAATCATTGTCACTGCTAAAAGCGAAATGGCATATTTCGAGACGTACGGGTAATTCAGTGACAAATAATATTTTAAATGAAAGCAAATTTTTGTGGTGAAGTTGCAACTTCAGAACAGTGTTCTGTTATATTTGTAATATAAATTAAATTAATCAATTAGAAAGGTATACAGAAAAAATGTATTTGTCGAAAAAATATTTGAATGCTACCGGGATTCAAACCTGAACTATTTCTTAGTCGGGGAATCGTTTTAACATTCCACTACATATATATATATATATACATAATTAGTTTGTATTAAAAATTATATTCTCGAATGGTATCTATGAGACAAAAACAATCTAGAGTACGCAATAATTTAGTTTTTTTTTAGAAGATTGACATGGGGAGACGGTCATCCAGCAGTGGTGGATTGATAATGGCTGATAAAGTATAAAATAAATCATTACTATTATAAAGCCAGCACTATCTATTTGTTTAAAGGTAATATTACAAAATCTACATTAAATAATAATTAATTAACAATATTTAACTGCATGCCAGGCAACACTTAAGATTAATTTGAAATAATAACATTTTCATTCAATAAAATGTATTTTACTAAATTATAATGAGGATTTTTACCAATGGGAACGGCATTAGCGACCTCTCGCTCATGGAGGAGTCGGCTGAGGGTGATTGCTGCTGCTGCGTCGTTCCAATCCATCGGAAGCGTGAGGCGGGGGAGAGAGACAGAGATTGTTAGCTTGGAAATTGCCTGTGCGGCCGCAAATTGTTGCCACAATCACAATATAATTAAATAGTCAGATACTCACGAATAAATTTTCATGATTGCAATATTGCTTTCATTCGGGCAATCGCTTCACAAGCGTGTGCGTAGCGCGCACACGCACGTGCGTATCGCTTTTGACATTTCATATAAAACATCATTCTTTTTATAACACATCTTATTATATAAATACACACTTAGTAATATTTAAAGTATTAAAAAAATAAAATAAATAAACATCTACAACTTAAAAAAGTAAAACTAAAATAATAGAAATAAATAATCATAATTTGAAGATAGTGAGACAAATTACTTAAAAACCGTCCATTTCTCTTTCGCATGATATGTCAACAAATGAAATAGATCGCAGCTTGTCACAAGATGGCGTATTTTATTTGTGTCTATATTTAATACAAGTCTAATCTGAAAAACTTTTTTGACGATTTAATATGTAGCTCGGAAGTCATCCTCATAAAACGTAAAATATGTATCTACAACGTCAAATCACAAAATAATTTGTTTTCGTTTGTATGTATACGTTTCTATGGTTCAGTATAACGTTGGACATTATGGAAAATTATCTGTTATTGACTAGACGCAAATCACAGAAAATCTTTTTTTTTTTGTGATTTTGGAATAATAATTATTTTATGAATGCATTCTGCCGAGATTTTATTTTGGCAGTATTTCAAAATTAAATCACCTGTTCAATATCATTAACAAATTAAACGAATTAATATCACTAAGGAGAACACATTCTTATTGTAAAGTTGTAATTATTCAGAACATAGTATTGTTAATTCTAATGTATTTGAGATTCTGTAAAAATAAGGTAGATGGCCCTTTCAAATAATGGAACGATTAAATGTTTTAATATCAAAAAGGTAACATATAGGTGCGAAAATTTGTCGCTAAAAATATTGTCGCTGTAGTATAGTTGGACAATGCACCTTCTCCGGTTAGGAAAGAGATTCAGGTTCGAATCCTGGTGGCGCAACAACAATACTTTTCGATAAAATTGATTTAATATATATATATTTCTAATTAATATATTTAATTCATATTTAAAATTTGTATCAATTGATTTGCTCTTAATTGAACTATTGTTTTGTTTTGTTACACAAATTTTTATTAATTTTTAGAAGTTTTTTTGCATTCATAGTGTATTGCAAAATTCAAAAATTCTTTCAAAGCACTTAGAAAACACCTTAGCAGTGTCCATACGGACGCTGTTAACACCAATGACATATTTTTATATTTCCCATTTCTTAAAAATTTCATTAGAACATCTAGAAAATGTAATATATTTACAATGTTTTATTTACGTCAATTATTATATAGTGTTATAATGTTCAACATTATAACTTAATGTTAATAAAAAATTGTGTGACACTAATGCTACCAATTGGGTCAGGCACAAAAAAATACATGATGCGATTTCCCGGCTTACGCCGGGTGTCTCCGTCTAGCAATAAATCATTATAAATTATACAAATTATCAAGTATACATTTATTTTCCCATTGCGGTTCTCACTAGGTTAATTTTATACCCTTTCTACGAGCAACCCTTTATCAAATATAATAATTATAATAGCGGCGAATTATAATTTCAAAAGTAGAAATAAGAAAAAAATCATTCACTTTGTTTTATTTACTCGCAACCGGAAGGGGATTTAAATACGACATGCACTTAAAATCAGAAGCTGTTATTATTTTAAAATTTAAAAAATAGCTAGTCGACAAAAGGACCCAAACCTGTTTTCAAAACAATCGTTTGAAATTTGTGCAAAAAAATGAATTTCCCATTTTTTTCTAGTTCCCATTGCATTAGTTTTAAACTGGTTTCATTGTCTTCCGGGGGTTGACAAAAGGGGTGATTTTTGCCCCTTAGTTCGAGGGTCGGTTGAAACAAATGAATGTGCTTACAAATTTGATTTACATTTATTCTTTTATTTTTTGTCATTTGGTATTTTGCAGCGATATACTGTATGGTAATACTGGTGTGGGATTTTACATATGTATTTAACAGAGTAGATAGTGATTCAGATCAAAACGCGATTTCTAATATTTGAAAATAATCTAATTGTCTAGGTTTTATTATTATTTAATTATGTTATTATTATTTTACAATGCGGAGCCCCTACTTCTACATATTGAAAATTTTTGATTTTTGATTCAATAATCTTCTTAGCAACTCCAAAGGGAATGGATTAAATTGGTAAAAATAACAATAAATACTTGATGAAGATAGATTGGGTCTTGATTCGTTATCGAGTATTAAAAACAGCAAAAGACAGATGAAGATGAGAATGCCTTGTCGAGATTTTGGGCCCATCATATGCCTATATGTGTGACGCGTAGGAAAATTTAACAGAAAATTGGTACATGGAGACGTGTCGACCCCTTAGAATAACAAGGTTTCAACTAACATTTAGGGATAATTTGAGTTATTGCGTGAAATGCATTCCAAATGTATAATTTTTTATTACTTTCATACACACCGACTCTATTTAACGGATAAAAAAGGAAATAGCAAGAGCTGAATGTTCCAACTGCATCAGTTAGTTATTTAAATTATCATTATTGTTAATTTCCCTCATCTCACAGTGGTCATTGATAATACTGAAAATAAGCAAAGACCTTAAAACTGATCATATTTGCACTCAAAACAAAATATATGTTGAAATTCAATCAACATTTTTGAGCTCATTATCTCAAAACAGTGTCAATTTCAGATAGAACCTTGTTATTCCGATTGGTCGATGTATCATGTTTCAATTGAATACACGAATTAAGTAGGTACATGACATTTTTGTTCTGAAAGTATATTTCAGATATTTAAAATTGTAATTGAAAGACAGTTTTTGATATGAATATTATGAAAGTGGGTGATTCTATTTACTAGTTAGCTACCTACATTATTTTAATCATTTTTTTAATGGCGAGTAATGAAAAAGAATTACAGAGTCTATTGAGTAGAATGAACGATGTATGCAAGGAAAGCGACTTTATTATGAATGTCAACAAGTCGAAAGTAAAGGTAGTCGAGAAGCAGGAAACCAAGACACCGTGCTGAATACTTATAGGTATTGAATATTTGGAACAAGTCGAAGAGTTTGTGTATTTGGGAAGTATATTTGATAGAAACGGAAAGACTGAGAAAGATATAAGATATATAAGAAAGGAGGGTGGCTGCTGGTAACAGAGTGAACGGTGCTTTGAATGGAATTTGTCAACCAAGGCAAGACTAGCGGTGCACAATGGAGTCCTGGTATGTATGGATGTAAGGTCTGGAGCTCGCAGAAAAGGAACGAAAATTGAGTGAATGCAGTGGAATTTATCGCTTAGGCGTGTATACGGCAGATCCATTTATGACAGAATGAAAGAATAAGGACAGAATTTAAATCTAATCTTAGTATAGTGAGTAAGATTAAGAAAGGATCGCTTAGGTGATTCGGTCGTATGGAACGGATGAACGAAGATAGAATGATAAGAAATATAGATGTCGCAATCCATTTTTCATTGTTTAAAATTTGTTTTATAAATATCAGAGAACTGTGTTCTAAAAAACTGTTATCTCACAATAATAATGTGTACCGAAACCATCTGGAACAAATTTTAAATATAATACTAGTGAATGAAGACAAAAATACTATGAGAATTTTCGTTAATTGAATTCGCATCACTTCTGTGTACACTACATATAAAACTAGGTAAAAAAAAAGTATAATTCAAACGACATTGTTGATTCATCAACTGAATCAGATTCTACCTGAGTCAACCCTTTCGTCACCGCCGAAGTGTCGCTATTATTCTCTTTTTTTTTGTTTTAGTTTATTAAACAAACATGATTTGACGTTGGGGTGCCGACGAGAAGGGGTTGAAGCGGTGTCTCTCTTTTGTTTTTGACGTTTCGAGTGTGCAAAAGTGCATGGGAACGGAAGAATCAATTTTACGGTGTATTTTTTACCGTCCTAACCGGCACAACGACTCTAAAACTGGTTTCGCTCGCCTGTGAGAAGTGGTAAAATAATATTTTAATCGCTACGTTTATAAACTTTTATACGTTTATTATCTGAACGATAAAATGGAAAATTGATTACAACATCTGTATTATACGAGGCGCGTTTTTTAAGTAACTACCGCTGCCTGATATTCCAGGTGCAGCGCTGCGGTTGTGACGTTAGACGTTAGACGCACACGCAACGTTAGAGACATTCGCGTAGTGCGGCCATCTTGTAGTGAATGGTTGAAATGTTCAAGACGATAGATCAGCCCGCCGACTGTGAGATACGGTCCGCGATTCGTTTCTTGAATGGACGAAACATGAAACCTGCTGACATTCATTGCCAAGTGTGTCCTGTTTTGTCCTGATTTGGCGCCAAGTGATTTCTATCTGTTCCTTCATCTGTAGCGGTTCCTTTGTGGCAAGTATTTTAATGGCGACGATGAACTCAAGAACGGAGTACAGATATGGTTTTCATCTCAGGTATGATAAAGGTTCATAAAAATTGGTGACCCGTTATGACAAGTGCCTTAGTAATGGTGGCGACTATGTTGAGAAGTAGTTTAAGGTGTGTAACGTCCGAAGAAAATAAAGTGTTGTAAAAATGATGTTGTTTCTATAAAAAAAAATTCTGGTACTTACTTGAAATACAGTACATCAGAGACTTTATTTAAAAAGAGACTAAAAACGCACCTTCACAAAAAATCATATTCATTATTTCAAAAACAATTTTTAATTTTAAATACCTACAAAAATATTGTAGGTCTGAATAACTAATGTGTAAAGCGTCCTTATCAATTCCTCAAAAATTATCTAATGTCTTATTATTATTCAAACTAACAGTTGTTCTAAGAAATATTAATCATACTATTAAAAAATAACTTTGTTTTCATTATCATTTAAACTATTAGAAAAATTGATATGTTTGTATCATGAGACAATTGTTATAAGAGTTTTGATTAGAAAAAATATATATATAACTAAAAAGTCAGATAATATCTTGTCGTTGCATGGTCAGGATATTACTATGACGTAAATGATCACAGCAACTCTTTGATCTTTGAATTGCGATACTTGTTGAAACAAGTGGTATCTATCACCAAAATATATGTATCAGACGCGGTCACAATGCTCTGCATCCCTTGTGTTCTAGAGTCAAAAACCTTTGGACTTTTTGTTTCCAGCGGAAAACAGCACTGCTGCGAATGAATTCATCCTGCCCTTTAGAGACCAGTCACAACACACACTGCGACACGGTACAGAGCGACTCGAAATACATATACATTCTTAACTTGCGAATATTTATAAATCGAGTAAACACACAGATACCAGCAACAGTGGATTCTATCATTCGTTCCGCATCCGAAAATTTTTAAAATATTCGACTATTCAGTTTCGCCTGTCAAGGTCTTAGAATACTGTGTACACAACGTACAGAAAACGACTTTAATACTTATGGGTATAATGCACATAATCGCATACATATTATGAAGCGTGCGGATTGTTTTGAATAATTTGTTTATGTGACGCATTTTTGACAATTTTTGCTTGAATATTTAGTCGAATTATTTAAACATTGAATGTTCTTCGATTATCTATATAATTAATCATTTAAATAAAAAATGAATGCAGAAAATAACATGGATACTTCACCAACGTGTTCGTAAACGAATGTTCGTGGGATAGTCTATAGATTTGTGTATTTGATCAGCATCCCTTATACAAAAAGTCACCGATCGCCACTGATATGTATGTATATATATTTAAAATATTACATATTATAAAGGCACTACAGGGTGGGCCGTGACTGTATCAAAGAATCCCTCAATTCCTCTCTATTCTGTTCCTTGGTTCGCCAGTCGTCCACCTCGAGGGCATCTAGGTCCCTCTGGATCTCATCTAGCCAACGGAGTCTCTGTCTACTGATACTCAGTCTCCCTTTTGGTTTATGGAACGTTAAAGTTTAATTTTTAAAATAATGACGTTGTTAAGTCTATTGTAGAGTTCGTATACATCAAATCAATATTAATCACTATTAGCTCTACAACTCCTGACTTCCGTAAAAGTCCTCAATTTCTTGGTGCCGTTTCTCTTCAATTCTGGACCTCCAAGAAAGATACGTCTTTGAAAACATTTGCTTGTAACTAAATATTATCTTTTTAAGAATAACACATTATTATTTCTGAATTTTTCAGTATTTTAATACAAATAAAAAATGGAATAACACATGTGATAATTTATCGTCAACGCAGTTGGCGTGGTGTAACGCATTTTCCCAGAGATCCAAGTTCGAAAACCAGAATATTTTTTCGATAAATTGGTTTTATCTGTATATCTTTCTATTCATACATTTAATTTATATTAAATTCTTTGCAAATTGAACCAATGATTTTCTTCAGTATTAAGAAACAGTTTAAAGAGCTCAGAATGTATGTTCGTGCTTCATACCTCAATACTGATCTAATAAGATTATTTTGCACAGTTAATATTTGATTTATACAGGGTTATTTTTAAACATTTAGATGCCCCTAGACAAGCTACAAAACAGCCACCGTTGTATATTTCTATCATCAAAATAATTGACACGAAATTTGAATTTTTACACGCTAACGTTGAATTTCGATCTTATTTTTGCTCCAATATATGTCTAGATTTTTTAAAACACGCGTCATTAAGTGTTTCAGATTTTTGTTTGATTACTTTTAACTTAAATTTGTCGCCCGTTGAAAGTGCTGCATTCCTCACTTGTCTATTGGTTAGAAAGTGTCCTGGTTTTACGTTTTAAGTACTCGTAGGTATTATTTCGAAAGGTAAATATGAATGTGGTTTTTAATAATATGTCAAATATGATACAGCTGAAATGTATTTGATACATTTGTATAAATAAATAGACACAGTAGTATAAAATATGAATTAAACATATTAATTAGAAAGATATACATATAAAATCAATTTTATCGAAAAATATTGTTGTTGCACCACCGGGATTCGAACCTGGATCTCTTTTCAAACCGGGGAAGGTGCATTATCCAACTATGCTACAGCGACGATATTTTTAGCGACTAATTTTCGAACCTATATGTTACCTTTTTGATATTAATACATTTAATCGTTCCATTATTTGAGAGAGCCATCTACCTTATTTTTACGAAATCTCAAATACCTTTGAGTAATCTTATAGCAGACGCCAGAATTACCAATTCATTTTTATTAAATTTTGGACGCATTGATACAACTTTATTATTAGAAGAACACATTCTTATTGTGAAGTTGTAATTATTCAGAAAATAGGTCTGTGATATTTTAAATATGAATTAAATATATTAATTAGAAAGATGTACATATAAAATCAATTTTATCGAAAAATATTGTTGTAATATATCTCTAAATAAAATATATATAATAATATGTTGACGTGCAGCTCCAACATTTGTTCAAGAATAAGATTATCTATTTTTTAAATTACGATTAGTTTGTATGAAAAAATGTACGGATAAGGCGAGAATTGTGTGTTAGGACAGAAAAATGTGGAGCTCTTTCTTCTCTGCCTCTGATGGTAAGTTAGTTAGGATACCAGTTGCAATTTCTAACTTTTAATTTAGTTGTATTTTCATGTACATTTTACGCATGGTATTAATTTATTAACTAACAAATAAACTTAACTCTTTTTGATGAAAATTGGTCTTGCAAAGTCAGTTGTTTTGATTTCGACCAATATCAGTCTTAGATGCTCTGAAATTTAAATAACTGCCAGAATAAGAACTGTAATAGATTGTTTTTGTTAAAAGGTGTTACATTTATTTTGTATTTTAAATAAAGAAAGAAAATAAAAGGTGCGTTAATAAATATGTTAAGCTCCTATCAGTTTTTCATGATTTTATGTCATGTATTTAGATATTAGACAAATCTTAATGTATTCATATAATAAATTAATACTATTTGAATTACCGCCATCTTTGTACTTAATATAAAGCGTGTTATTTAAATTATTAATAAATTATTTTCAAAGAAATAAACAACGTAATTTTGTTGAAATTTGTTTTAAACAATTATATTTTGATGTGTAAATTAGCTTAGCTCACCCCACACCTCGCAAAAAAATCGTATTAGAGTAATCTCAAAAGTATGAAACAAAAAAGTTATAAAAATTAAAATGACCTTTTACGCCTCATTAGGTAGTTAATTAAATAATTTAGTTTCACTAGCATCTAAAATTTTAAATTTTAACATATTATGTATACCTATACAAAGTAAAATACTAAGTAATCTTTTTTTAACAAATTCAACTGTATATGCCAAAACTGAATGTAATAAAATGTATTAAGGTGAACACATTCTTATTGTGAAGTTGTAATTATTCAGAACATAGGTCAGTGATATTTTAAATACTAATTAAATATATTAATTAGTAATATAATTTAATTCTTTTCTTCATGCGATGTTTACATATGGTTATGAGAGTACTAATTGTACTCGGTTGATTTTTATTTTAAATGATGTATAATAAAAATATAATTTTTATGTCGGGACATAAAAATCACTGCAGCAAAATGCATCAAAATCCCGTTTTTTCGAAATTTTCGAAGCGTCCGTTTGACAACCAGACTGATTCAAATTCAAATACAGGATGAATGTATATAATTGAGGTCCCAACAAGGAGCCCAATATTTCGAATAACTGTGACCCTTCCGTTTTGGGGATTGTTCCGAACTTATGTTTTTTGGAACCCCCGTGAATCGTTTTGTAAGGGAACCGGAACAGCGATCTTTTTTTTTGTCGGACCCTACCTAGATACGCGCGATGCCTTTGTATTATACCTGGAAGAGCTGACGGCTTTAGGAGCCGCTAAGCACATGTAAAAGGGCTTTAGGGTCAGTGCTTAGAACTACTTTGATGGGGCCAGTTCATTTTTGGTGTTTAGAATTTAAAAATTTAGTAAAGTGACATTTAAAAGTGATATTTGAAAAAATATATATTTGTGGTTTCAAAGTGTTGTATTTTATGTTTTTCTATAAAAATGGTAAATATTATGATTTCTCAAATAACTTTAGGCTTATTTAAATGTCTACATAATTACAAAAAATAGACCGTTAGAAATATCGCTTTATAATTTATGATAATGAGAAAGGAAAAGAACGTTTAGATTTTCACGTCCGTTCGGTATTTTTTGCCTCGGGTACTCGCATAAATACGGAAACACACGGCATAATAGGTCAGAAAATTCGACACAGAAATATTTTTAATGGTATTTAGTATTCTATGCAGGGGCGGTATGATACGTATACCTGAGACACGTAGCGTGATTCTATTAAATAGATCCTTTCGGAAACTAATAATAAAAATAAAAATTAATAATTATTAAATTAAAGTGAAATTGTAAAATAGCTGGTCAGCTTGTCAGTATTTCATGTGATATTTCTATCTATTTTAAATTACATATATCAAATTTCTAAAATTTTTTGTTGATCTGTGTTGATTTGAAGAAAGTTAAAAAAATTGTACTGAATTAAAATTCATTACTGTTAATGTTTGTTTATAATTTATATAAATATCCTTAAGTTTTGTTACATCTACTGGTCGCTAGATGTCTTAGGGTTTCTGACGTTTCGCACCCTGAATAACATTAGCAAGTTTCAGAACCATTTTAGGAAAATTCACGACTAACCTAACTCGGGATCATTGCATCAAAATCAGTAGTACTACTAGAATGATTATGTTTTTTTACAATGTTGACACAAATGGTTTTTAAAAAATAATTTAGATTATTATTCAGTTATTTAAACCAAGAAACGCGACGTTTAATTAGTTTTTTTTATTAATTTATTGTATTTTTTAAATATTATGCATTACTTTGTGAGCAATATTATTATCTATATATAATGTCTAATATTAAGTTTTGACTATCATGTAAACACATCTTTACGTGAATTATATTTAATACCTGCTTATAACAGTTTTATAATTCTAATATTAAATTTGATTCTCGATTTGAATAAGACAAATAATTATATATATATATAGGTAATTTGTTTCGTTTTTAATATAACGTAATGGCAATTTTTTTATTAAAACTATCGTACTTTTTCCATTTACTATTCATAGATAAAAACCGGATACACAAAACACACACGATAAGTTCAAATACGTGTTTTTACTGTGACAATAGATAAACCGTGTTTATTGAAAAATATCATTTCTAGTACAAAGGTAGAAACTTTAATAAGATAAACAGTTTAATTTAATTTAATATAAAAATATTATATTTTTTACAAAATACAATTATTTTATGACTGACTTTACAAATGTACCATATTTTGAAATCGGTAAGATTTCATAAATACCTATCACGAAATACCGCGTGCGTTAAAAAAAAAAGATATTTTTTATTTCATGTGTAATATTTTTATAGTAATGCAACGGGTGATATATCGAATTTAGAATTAACACTTCTTATATTTAACTAAATGCGGACTTTAGTCCAGTAAGGTTACAATTGTAATCAAATTTTCATTACATTAGTTATTTTTATATTATGTATTGAAAAAAACGGCTAGTAATAGAACATTTTTTTAAAGATTTAAAAAAAAAAGTAACAAACTTAAAAGAACAGTAACAAAATAATATTTAAAAGCAAATGAAGAAACTAATCAAATCAAAAATAAAATACCAATACTTTATTACATTAAATTTTAAGACTGACCTGTATTTCATTTACTAGTTTCTCTGTCATCATTTTGTGGTCCTGCGGATTGGTCAACATCTGCACCATGGCTCCCGCTCCTGGAGTCATCTGACCCGCAGCCATCTGCTGCTGAACGGGGGTCAGTTGCTGTTGTTGTTGCTGCTGCCCCGGGGTCATTTGTTGTTGCTGCTGTTGATTCTGCATCTCCATTTTCATCTGAAGTTGGTTCCCCATTTGCTGCTGGTTTGGAGTCATTTGCTGCTGATTTGGAGTCATTTGCTGATTTGGCGTTAGTTGTTGCTGATTGGGAGTTAATTGTTGCTGTTGGTTCGGAGTTAACTGCTGCTGTTGATTAGGAGTTAGTTGTTGGTTAGGTGTCATCTGCTGCTGCGGAGTCATGTCTTGCGCCACGGGCGACTGACCGCGGCTGTGCTGCCAGAACTCGGGGCTAGGCTTGAACTGCCGCTGCTGGTGCTGGAGATCCTGCATGGTGCTCAGGTTGGGGATCTGGAGGGACAGGGGCGCGGCCCGCAGGTCCAGGGCCCCCGGTCCGGCGGGGCCCGGCGCCCCGCCCTCCGCGGCCGCCGTGATCTTGAATGAGTTCTGCAGCCAATTCGCCACGAAGTTTTCCTCCTCCACCTTGGCGGGAGCCAATATGTCCGCGTTGAGGAAAATCTTGACTGCCGTTTGCAAGTAGAGCGGGAGATCTTCCGGCCTCAGGTCAGGCCCTCTCTTCGGAGACCTCCTTCCCTCCCTCGGGAAGGCTCCGTTTGGAAGGTCCTCCTGCCTGGGAGATCTCACTCCTTCCCGCTTCACTCCGTTGAGGAACTCCTGTCCGAGCAGTCTCTGCAGCGGATTCTGAGTATTGTTCTCTTGAGACTGTCCTGGCAGTCTCGCGTTAGGGTTAATGTGCGAAGCCTCCTCCTGGTTGAAGAAGCGGTGCAGCGGATTCGACCCTGCGGCCTCCGGGGGCTGGTTGAGGAGCCTCGGGAAGGCCGTATGGCTCTGGTAGTCCTGACTGAACTTTGAGAAATCCAGGCTTGAAGATTGATCGAACGGGCGTTGATTATCAATTCTCGCGGCTTTGGGGAAACTTTGGCTTAATATTTCGCCCGATTTCAGGGCCACTTCTTTATGTATTTCTTCTCAGTGCATCAATAATATATTTATGTTTTACGTCAGCGATTTAGATATTAAATATTTTAATAAATTATATTTTACAATGTCAAAACAGAGAGAGCGCGTTAAGAATTGTTCGAGACTGAGTTGCCGTCGCAACATGCACGATGGTCGCAGATACCAGATCAGAACTGCGAGGCACGGATTTATCCAATTTATGCACTCGAATAAAATATGAAATAAATATTTTTTGACAGTTATAGTCAATTCGCTAATAATGTCTATTTAACAAAATGACTAGTAATTGTTCAATGAGAACACCAAATGTCAACGATTGCACACTGTTTTAAATTAAACTAAAATCGTCAAAATATTATTAAAACACAATAATTTATTATTTGATAAAACTTTTTAACGTCTGAATTTTAGAGAGTTCCACTAAATGCACTTGAAGTACGATAATGATGATATTTTAGTAATGGTGTTGTAGAGTATTCTCTGAGATGACTTTTCTAGTTGTCTTTGACGTGAAGATGTGATTATTTTTCGAAATCTGATCGAACCTGTAAATAAAAATATATTTCGTTAGAATTTGAATTTTTAAAAAAAAATCTGATATTAATATTATTCAATGATTGAGTATCGAAATTTCTTGCAATTAAACTAAATTCTTGAATATTTTGGTAACGTGGTAATTTATCATAGGATTTTCTTATATTCATAAAACACATCTAATTTAGAAAGATGATCGCTTTAAAACATAATATTTAATAGTAATTTAAATTTAAAATATTTTTTATCACGCGTTTTACTCGTACTTACACGTACTATAAAATAAAAATAAAATTAAAAATATTCATGTAACTGTAATTTTAACTATCATATTTAATGTTATAAAGATTTAACTAGATTATTAATTGCTTGTATATGATTTTGAAATTATTCTTTGAGGTCTTTAAAATTAATTCAAAGTCTGAAAATTCAAGTGAAAATCATTTCACGATTGTGTCAGAAACGGACAATTAAACATGACACAGGTCAAACGTCACATGTCCCGTTTACGTATACACACTCACAATATACACGTCACATATATGCACACACACCGGACACACGCACACACGTACAGATTGACCCAACAGGAATGAAAATACAAAGACCCTTAACAGTAAAGTACATAGCTCCGAGCTGATCGAATGTTTGGCAGGTTATTAAATATTGCGTTATAAATTATGTTCTTTTAGAACTGATTTATTTTAACTATTCATTAAAAGTGTTGTGAAGTTATAAATGAAAAAAAAAAATTCCATCTTAAAATAATTAGGTTTATTATTATTATCGTATTTATAAGTGTTAAAATTTTAATTTGCGCAATTTTTTATAAAAGTTTTGTTATATTTTAATGATACACTGGTTTATGGAATAAAAATTGTGAAATATTTTTTTATTTCAAAAATAAAATTTTACACAATGTTGTTAAAAATTTGTAAAATTGTAAAATTTTCACTTTGTTTAGAGTTTTCTTTAATTAATTAATTTTTTAAGTTTATTTTTATTGAATGTTGTATTTTAATGTTATATTTTTAGAATATCGCACTAGTATTAACGTTAGAATCACCCAAGAAATATTCAAGAAATACGTCGTCTTGCAAGAATCGCGAAATAATTCAAAGTGAAATTTTGCAAGTGTTTTGAAATGTGAATATTTGTATGAGCTCCGAGGACGTCTCCAGCGAGAGCGCCCAAGGAGCGACGCACCTTCTTCGCGGGCTATTACGACGCCGACTAACTTCTTGGGCCGGAAAACTTGACGGAAGACTAGCACTGCCACCACCGCGACCGCCTGAGTTTCCACCTCCGCTTGGGAAATTCGGCGCGGCAAGCCGGCGTCTTTGGGCGCTACCGACGCCGTACTGTACTTAAGATGGCCGCGCGAGCAAGACAGCGGCGGGAGGGTAAGTTTGTCTCCCCCTCGCGGAGAGTGAGATGCAAGCTTTTCCCGCGCATTTTTCCCGCGCCCGCCTCTTAGACGTCCGGCTAAGGACTTCCGCACTCCCCGCGCCCCGGCGGCGCGCCTGCGCGCCCGACGCCGGCGTCGCGGCGCTTTCTTTCTTGCAACGCCGTACTGCCCAGTTCGGACAGTGGACACTCGCGGTCACCATGTACTCGGTGCTCGCGCTGACCGCTCGCTTTTTATTATTATATTCACCGCCCATTCAGTCAAAATAATAATTTATATATTTTTCACAAAAAAATTATTTAAAACAAACTGTGTTTATAAAATAATACAAAATTAATTCAAACAATAATTAGTTATTAAAAAAAGTGTAACATACTTAAAATTAATCTGCTATGCATGGACTTAAAATATACTTAGATACAGGGGAACTTTTGAAGATTGTGCAAAAAACTTTTTCGCCAATAGTTTGAAAGTGAACTCTTTTGTTATTTGTTGAAATTTTACAGGAATTTACAGTTTTGGAGTGTTTGAATAATATTGCTATTAAAAATGTTATTTGTTTTAAATAATTTATGAAGCACAACGTTATTTTTAAAATTAATTGAATTCGTTTAAAAAAAAAATTAGGTATATTTTTTAGAATTTTTAACAATGTATTTATTTTTTAAAGAATGATTTTAATAAACAAAAAAAGATGAATTTAAACTTGTTTTTTTTTTGATTTAAGAAAACCTCATTCATTTTATTGTTATTAAAAATATTTTTAAATTTATTTAGTAGCTTTTCGAAGTCAGACAATTATTTGAACACACATATATACACATGAACCTTGCTCCAATTTCTACCATCAGATTAGTTTTTTTTTCACTAACACAAAGAACGACTCGAAACGTTTCTATCCTTCTCGCACCCATTCGACTCAGCTTACCAGGGGGGTTGAAAACGAGCGAGAGAGAAAGAGGCACACGCGAGCCAACATTATTCTCTATACGCATACATCAGCGTGAATTGAAAAGAATGCTACTGGCCTTTACAGATTTTTTTCTTCGCCCCTTTAGAATATGTACACAGACAAATAATTCCGTCTCTATCTAACCCGCTGGCTCTCCATTTTTCTCACTCCCTCTAGATAAGGGATTTTTTACAGGAGTAACGCCTTTTGATTTTTTCTTCGTATCGCAGTTTTTTTCGGGGAGAGGGTAGATTTTTATTGTAAGACCGCCCCAATTTTTATTGCGAGGATATTTATGTTGTGACATGGAGGGGTGGAACGTTTGCAGTAAAAATACCTATTTGGTAACCGAAATGAGAGAGGGAGAACTTCAGTTTATTATAAGGTTTATGGTAAGTATTTTTCAAGAGAAGTATTCATTAAATATATAAAAAGAATTAATATTTAAAAAATCGTGTAATACTTTCAGTAATTTTAAAAAAAATATTGTATAAATACTTTTTAGATTGTGTAATAATATTATATTATTTGCATTTGTTTTAATTTTTTATTTATACTCGTTAATGTATTATTTTTTAATAATTTAATTTTAAAGAGAACAATTAAAGATAGTATAAAATATATAATATTCACATTTGGCTATTTATTACATTGCATAAAAATATCAAATTAATAATTGGAAAATTTTTATAGAGCCATTTTCGTAAAAAAATTCACCTCAAGGGCGCTTTACGCATATTTTTTTTTTCCTACATTACGTCTGTATTTAAATTTTAAAATTGTTATTTGAACTTATGGAAATGCTTTTTGGAAAAGGAACGTTTTTAGTTTCTTCTTAAATAAAGTCCCTAATGCAACGTTTATTATGACTAATATTTTGTATTTTTACATGTATGCATATAATACCCCAGTCTCATACACTACATTTCTTTTAAAGTGAGTACGTGATCTTTTTTTCCTAAGGTAATTTTTACAAAAATTTCAGATATTTGAACATTGAAATAGTGTAATGCATTGTAATGTTATCACCCCATGTAGGAAATTTTTCCCGTCCCTCCTAGGATATGTTTGAAACTCTAGTTTGCAATATTATTTGTACTTAACATTAAAATTATAATATTGTTTTTCTAATCCTAATTGTATTGAATGAAGAATCATACACAGTTGCAGGATTATAAAAATAGAATTTCTGCATCTCATAAAATTAAGAGCAAATATTTAAGTATGTGATTCTTGCGAATATATAAGTACCTATTATTGAAAAATATTTTTAGCTTAGAATAAAACATAAATTATGTTAACATTATAGATATTCTATAAACTTTTTAAAGGTTAAAATAATTTTATAGGTAATCTGAATTTTTGATTGATATTTACCGATAATACAGCGGAGACCCAAACGACTTTCCTCAAAGGAAAATATTTAACCTAGCGGTGAGTAGGCTTGCTACGAAATATTTTCTCCATTAAGAAAGAGGTGCATTTCTTGTCTGTATACGACCCTGCTGTATGAAGGAGGGATGATGGTTTGTAACTTTGCTACGGGAGGATAACGTGGATTTTGGTAGACGAGTAGTGGGTGCATTTACCCGCTAAAATATCCAACAAAATATCTCAGTAAAGAACCCTTATATTAGGTACCTACATAAAATATAGTAGCTCATCTTACAATGAGACAAATTAAAAACAAATAATTATAACAAGTAATACTATTTGATTATTAAACAATAATAATATTGTGTATTTTCACTAAGTAAATGTATTTAATTATTAGAAATTAGCCGGCAATATTGAAGGCAAATTAATAGTTTTCATATCATTCATTTATTTAAAAAATCAACAACGAAAACACATTAATGAACTAATATATACCAACATATTTTATTATTTATTATTTTCTCTATAAATTAAATATAAGTATAATTTTTTATTCTATCTATGAATGTTGATAGTTAGTGCAATGTGGATCAAAAATATTCTACATTCAACATTATTCTACAGATTCAAATTCCCTTTTTATTTAAAATGATTGAAATTTATTCATGTTTTATAATATATGTTTATTTTTCGGACACGGATAGATGGACAAAATGATATAAGTACGGCGTATAATTTCAAATAAGTCATATATTTAGTTAAAGGCAATTCATTTATACAACGATGCCAATTTAATTTAAATTAGGTATAACACTTATTTGATTTTAAACATTAATGTTAAAAACACACATTTTATGCGATTAGATAACTATTTTACTAATGATTGTACAAAGATACTTCTTCCTCTAGAGCTATAAAACAAGATCAATATCTATAATAATACAATATGAAAATTAATAACAAAATAATATCATATATCAGATTTGAACTAGGAAACAAGAAAGATGAAAGATGACGAATACACAATTATTTATTCTTCAATATAAAAAAATTGCCTTGTGGCCTCATTTTATATAAATAATTAGACAAAATACTTGTTAAAAATAAAATACGAATAAATAAAAATACTGTTTAAACCACTATTTATTAATAATATAACATGTATGAACAAGTAAGAACTAATGTGAAAACAAATTTAAAAGGTGACTATTTGCAAAGGGGACTTGGTTATTTATAATATTTAGCTTGTTTTCATATTACTTCTTACTTATTCACCATGTTATAGTTTTGATTTTATCTATGCTTGTATTTTTAATTTCAGTATACATTGTTTACCATGTTGAATTATCAATAAATAGTGTTTTAAATTAGGTATTTTGTGTAATTATTTACATAATTGTTTAATTATTTTGAAGACCTTTAAGCTATTTTAGAACCTCTTTTTTGAACATATTTATTTTACTGTTAATTAAGTTGATTTTGGTAGTTGGTTATATAGTCTAGGAGCAATGTATAATGTAAGTCTCTGTCTTATTCCTAATTTAAATATATTAAAAATAACGTGTTAATTAGTTGTGCTCCGTGTCTGATAGTTTTGATGGGTATAAAATCCGTATCATAGTTTTTGACTGATAATAATAATAATATTATTCTGTGGCGTGATAAGTATGTATATTTATTTTATACATTTATAAAAGTTCTTGTATAAAAAGGGATACATATTTTATTCTTGATTCTCATAAAATCTTAGGTGTATTTTACAAATAAGAGTGTCTAGACAAAATTTGTCACTCGTCAAATTTCAAGGCATATAATTAATCATTGGACAAATTATATTATCAAACGATATCTACAAGAAATTACAGAGTAGTGAGAGTGACATGAAACTAAGATTGTAGAAGAAGGGTTCATTTAGATTTAGAGGATTATTATAATATTTTCATTTATCCGACAGAATTATTAGACTTTTTAGACGTGTCAATTGTGACGTCATCAACATTACTTAGGTACTCGATGTAAAGAGAAAAATAATAGCAAGAATCAGGTAAATTTCATCTGAGTGTGTGTGTTTTTTTTTTGTCTAGATCGAATATTGATGAAGTTACGCATTTGTTAAGTTTTTAAACAGCCGAAACTTTTTTTATCGAAACTAGATGGTTAAGTGATTAGGAGGAGAATTTTTATTAATTGCGAGTGTTATTTAAGTCTCTATGTTTCGCAGACAACTTACAAAGTTCCAAGTAACCTTTAGAATAGAATAGGAAAATAAGCGCTCTATCTGTGAGGACTGAAAGATATTATCCCACAAGAGCAAATAATCTTAAAATAGTTCCAAGAATGGAAATTACTTTTGATCAAAGATTATTCACCTTTCAAGCTCCCAGAATATACAATCAAATTGGAAATAATATTAGAAATTTAACTGACATTAAGGCTTTTAAAAGAGATGTTTCAAATTAGTCGTTGATATTAGGAAGAGCAGATACTGAGAGAAAACTGTTTTATATTATGAAATCATTCTTATAACTGCATTTTGTGTGCATATTTTCCTTTACCTTACATGTGCTTACATTCTTACATATTGTAATACACATTGGTATTATTTTTTTCCTCTTATTTAATTATTTTTATTGTTTCACATTTATTTGCCTTGTATGTTACGTATTTTATTTGATTGTGTTTTGCCTTCAATGAGTTATTTCGTTTTGTGAAATGTAATTTGTATGTCAATTTGCTCTATAGCTTGCTTAGTTGAGCAATGTATTTTAAAATTTGTGTAAATTATATGTAAAATGTAAATATGTAGAATGCAGAAATCAGAAATCGGTGGCAGAGGTAGATTGATGATAAATGTCTCAAAGATTAACGTAATAATCATTAATGGTAATGGAATCTAGCTTGAATAACTTGATCTAGGTAAAATCAAAAAATTCTCATAATTTTTTTAAAGAAAAATGTAAAATCTCTACTTTTTCACACAATTTTTTTTTCTGATTCTCTTTCGTAAGTATAACTGGATCGTGAGATTAAAAAAAAAATTAGAGAATTAATTAATACTCAATACTGGCACATCTAAGACGGGACTAATATGCACCGAGTAAAGCGAGTTAAGTAAAGTCAAAATCCTCACGAGCGGTTTATCAACATAATTTTTTAATGTAGAATTATGTGATAATAATAATAAAAGTATTTTTTTCTAATACGTATAACATATTATGACTCGATAAGACAACAAAGTAATAAGACCACAGAAGAATTCAATCCTTTACGGTAAACTCCAGGAGATTGTACTTCCATCGGATTACAGAGTAAAGAGATTACTTGAGATTATTATTGCACATCTATGCTGGCCTGCCAATGTTTCAGCTGGATAGATTACAATCCATTCTAAGTGCGGCAGCACGGATAATATATGGAGTTTCCAACATCCTTTTTACATGAGCTACATTGTGCTGGTTGATGTACAAAGCGACACATGACGTGACGTCTCTGTATCTTCAAGAGTTTTGTATCCCAGACAATTAGAATGGTAGGCAGAAAACTCCCGGATCACCCTCTACCTCAGCCGCAGGAAGGGTTGTAGAACCGATCAACCGTTGCCAGAAGTCTAAGTTTAGTGAACGGACATTTGCAGTGGCAGGCCCAAAAGCGTGGAACTCTTTGCCCTCCGTCATAAGGAACAATAAACGCATCAGAGACTTTATTTAAGAAGATACTAAAAACGCACCTTTTCAAAAAATAATAACTATAAGTTTAAATAACAATTTTTAATTTTAAAAACAAAGGTGATGTAGGAAAATAAACCAATTATGTGTAAAGTTACCTAGTAAAAGTTTTTACGAAAATGGCGCTATACAAATGATCCAATATTATTATTATTTTTATTGGATATTTTTTTATTTATTGATAAAAATAAAAATGTACACCTCATAAATTAAAACAGTTAATTAATTAAATAAAAATTCAATGAACTTTAAGTTGTTATGTATATATATAAACATTATTTTTATTTAAAATTAAATTTACCGGCGACACAATGACAGTACCCTGATTCCGAATACGTTCTTCCACATCTTTAACGCAACAAAAAATAACCCATTCACCGGGTATTAAAATAAATTGCACCAGATGGCCTGCGGCCAGCCCCGCTGGGCCGGGTAAATTACACGGCACAGAGCCCCGAAAATTGTATCACATCCGTTTCATAGTTTTATTATAGTAATTATGATTGAGCCTAAACATGTATTTTATGATTAGGGTCGAGGGCAAATTCATTTTGAACTTTAAAAATTATATTTGACGTAAACAGCGCACAATGGATATGATTACCCTCAGGTGGGGTAGGTGAAGGGTTGAATGTCTGTACTATTTGTTTAGTTGTGACTTAAGATACTTTAAGAGAGGCAGTAGATTACGCTAAGTGAAAAATTCTCTTTAGCAGTTTTTATGACACTAATTTTTAATGTCGAATTTTGTTTTAATAATAATAATATTAATTTTAAATTAAATACACATTCTGAGGATATCAATTATGATTATCTCCTTAGCTGTCTGAAATTGTTAAACTCATCAGTGAGACGTAACGTACGATGACCGACCTTATATTTCTATACAGAATCATAAATTGTATGATAGACTGCCCCCGGATTGTTGGTCCGCTTGACTTTCACGCACCATTGAGGTCATCGAGACACAATTTATTGTTTTATTACAGTGGTAATGTCAGAACTCGTGCACTAGCTAACTCCGCAGTCCCCAGAATGCATTCTTTGGGGAATGAATATGAATGAATATGAGGTAGTCAAAACTTTTGCTATTAATTTAATTCTTTATAAGACTACATTATTAAAATTATTAGTGTCTCAACTCAATGGTGACGGATTAATTGCTACTTCATATTTTATATTTATTTTTAATTTTGATTATATAAAAACATGCTGACAGTGTGTAATTTTTTTCTTTGTGTATTGCACTTCTGTTGTAATTTTCTGTTATTTTACAAATTCCGTTAATGCCTGAATATGGCGTGTTATACACATCATACATTTATATATCTTTTCTGAGTCAGTAAGACAACAATGTTATAAATGCTCAAAAGATTTCAAGGTTTTGAGATAAACTCCAAGATATGGTATTTACATATGTTTTGCAATATTACCTATCTCGACAAATGTGTCGTGTTATAAAATCCACATTTTTTGTAATTGATTATTTTAATTTAGTTATTAAATTTATTAATGACAGATGATGGTGGTACATTGCTCGCACGCAGCTAAGAGGGAATGTTGGGTGATGACTCCCCACATAAAAATATTTATTTTCTATCATCGTTGACGTGGCAGTTACTTTGTGGTACAATATATAATTTTATTAAACCATACGTTGTGTTCATGATTTATAGAATATATAGGTGAGCGGATAATGTCAAAACAAATCTCAATGAAGTAGTTGAATATTCAGCAGACTGGGTCACAGAAATATATATTTGACTATTATGACTTAAGTCGTGGACATCCGAGTCTCATAAAACTGCCAAAGAATAAGAATAAGAAAGAAAACTTTATACTACACACAAAATTGAGTACTTATAAGTTTTATCACGACTTTAGTTTCGATCGGTACAGTTACAGAAAAAAGTATCATTGTCGTTCAAAAAATTTACTATTATATAGATTAAATGTGGCGAGTTAAGGGAAATAAGATGACACATGTTAACCGGGAGTTGAAAATTACCATTGACAAGATTACTCTAAAGAACCTGTGATCCACAATGGATAGGCAAAAAAGATACGGTCAAGGGTCACCTCCTCGGCACCACTCTCACACATTGGGGAATCTATTAAGTTCAATCTGAATGAATATGAGGCTACCTGGCAATGCCCAATTCTCGTTCTAGAGATATTTGATATTATTCTTTTGGAGACTTTTCTTTTGGAGAACCAGGGGGTGCGGGGAATAGATCTTTGAATTATTTTAAGCCGATTACCCTTATGATTATTTGGATGCATCCATTATGCAGTCCAAATAGAATTCGTACGTTTTTTTTACCATATTAAGTCTGTCATACAGGGAAAACTCCGGAAAGAGTGGCCCCCTTGGCCAGTTTATCAGTACATTCATTTCCATGAATTCCCTTATGTGCAGGAATCCAAACGAATGACACCTATTTATTGTTGTTGTACATATTAAATAGACATCTTCTGATGAACCAGTGTATCTCATTGTCTGGCCAAACTTTCATATTAGAAGAGAGGGATTCAAGAGCTGCTTGCGAATCGGAGAACAGGCTTATCGATGTTCCGGATTACGCAGATGTCCAAGGCCTCTTTAATTGTCCAACATTCTGCTGAGTAAACCGAAGGAGGCTTTTAAGTTAGTCCTATTTTCATGGATTATTTTGGAAATGGTCAATATTGATGTGACGCGTATTACGTGTACGCATCTCTATTTAAAAAAACTATATTGTCTTTTAAAAAATATATAATGTGACATATTCATTTTACTGTCTCATGTGTGCTACCATAATACGTTATGGTTAATTACAAAATATTATATTTTTAATTTTTATAATATCTACGGTTAATTTTGCAGTTACATATGATTATATTCATATTAAAACAAATTTTGATAAATCACTCACCGAGTTTAGATTACCATCACGATTTTTTTTGTAACGATGATCTAAATTTATTTTAATTTTTACGGAAGCATGTACTGAAAAATCGTGACACAAATAAAATATAATTTTATTAAAACTAATTACTTTGTTTTTGACTAGTTTGATTACTTTGACGTCGAGTGTTATGGAAACTAGTTAAACGAATCAACGTGGATAAACAAAATTAATTATTTGTTTACATTTTTGAGAATAATATAATGTTATGCTGTACAATAAATAAATAATAAATAAGCGAGACTTCCGATAAATTATTTACGTTTAAAAAAATCTGTATAATTTTTTAAATTATTTATTATTTATATTAATAATTATATTCTATTTTGACAATCAATCATTTCCTGATGCCCGTGTGCAGATGTGAACCTACTATGAAAGAGTTCCGTTACAATTTATTTATATTTTACGCTTCCCCGTGCGATGTCCATTTGACCCTATTGTCCGTTGACCCTGGGGGTACGCCGGACCCCATCTACCTACTGCGACCCGGAAGTCCCATTGTTTGACCCTAAACGGGTCACGTGCTAACAGAGGCGGATCGCATCCACAATAATTATTAAATAAAACACAACCACTTTGTATAAAGCCACGAATTTTGTTAAATACAACGCCAAACGGTTTTGCTTAGCTCAAGATTCATCAGGGCGTATTTAAAACTAATAATAAATATAAAAATAGTGCACTTATACATATATATATATATATACAGGCTGGCCCAAAAAAAAGTTGGAATATTTCGTAAAATGTGACATAATTACATCAAAATTATTTTAACTATATCAACAATAGCTTAAATAGTTTACTAATTTACTTTCTTACCTACCTATATTACGTTTTATTTCGACAATTTCAGGTCGACATCTTTGATTATTAATTTTCCCATTGTTTGTATTTGGTTTTTTCAAATTGTTGCCCAGAATAGCAAAAATCACTGCAGAAGACCGTATTCTGATCAAAAATTTGCGAATTGAAAAACGTTGGGGTGCTAGGAAAATGATAAAAGAGTTTCAAAACAAAGCCTGGAGTATAGCAGGATATTACAGCAGGACGGTGCTCCAACTCACACAGTTAGAAATACAATCAACTTTTTTCGTCGTGAAAATGTTAATCTCATCGTGCTAGGCATGTGGCCACCGAAAAGCCCAGATTTAAACCCAGTAGATTATGCAATTATTTATGTTTTGCTAAATATTGTGCAAAAAAAATTACATTATGAATTATAATTAATTATATTATGTTTTGAAATAACTCGTGTGTTACGAGATGTTCTCACTTTTTTTGGGCCACCCTGTACACACAGAGAGAGACGGAATATAAAATTAAGTATTTAAGAGAGAGATAAAATACATATACTTGTATGAAAAAGAGGGAGACAAACTAAAATAATAGACAGAACATCAAGGGAGGGGAAAGGGGGAGGAGGAAGTACGATGATGATAGATATTTAATTGATTGTGTTTTATGTAATCCAATATGTCAAGCCACAAAGTGATTGTGTTTTATGTAATCTAATATGTCAAACAACAAAGTGATTGTGTTTTATGTAATCTAATATGTCAAACCACAAAGTGATTGTGTTTTATGTAATTATGTAATGTCATGGAATATAATAGAATAATAGGAGTACTGAATAACTAAAGTAAAGAAGAATTTAAAAAAAAATTGTATTATTTTCTATATTATATCTACATAATAGTTTGATAGGTGTAATAAATATTAAATGATTGGTAGCGACGACTACCGACAACTATTGTACTCGAGATAATCGAATTCTCAAAATGGATCTAAAAGTTATTAAATACCCTTTTTTAATCTACGCGCACCGCCTAGGGGCTACCGCAGGTAAAAACACGCCACTGATTCCGGCCCTGGCTGGATTTGAACCGGGCGTTTGAGGCAGCTGCATGAAAGGCTGTATACATTTTTTTCGCAACCAATTTCAACTCTAACTTAATTATATATTCATAAAACTATGAAAGCGTCTTGTCTTTGTTCAGTTGAATTTCTTTGTATCCCTTCCTCATCCCTTCTGATGAGGGATCATTTTTTTTATCAACTCAACTTGAAATGAATTATTAGGCACGGTCCACAGACGAGTGAATGGTTTCAGTAACGGTTTCTGTAAATATATTATCCAACTAATAAACGGTCAGGGATAACCTCGTAACGCACAGTGGAGAAGTGTGATTAGATATCAGTGAAACAGTCAAAATAAAACAGTGAAAATTAAAATATGACAATTAATGATGACATCTAATAATAAATAAATAGCAGAATGAAATCAGGTAACGCTTAGTACGTACTTTACTTTACAGAAATTGGTGCAAATTGCTGACAAAATTTAAAGATTAACAATACACATATATATGGCGGTCGGTGACTTTTTGTTGAAGGGATGCATTAGAACACGTTGGTGAAGTATCCATGTTATTTTCTGTATTCATTTTTTATTTAAATGATGAATTAAATAGATTATCGAAGCATATTAAATATTTCATTAATTCTGCTTCAAGTATTCAAGCCAAACTGTCAAAAATGTATCACACAAAAAATACGCTTGCTTTATAATATGTATGCTATTCTGTGCATTACACCCATAAGCGTTAAAGATGTCTTTTGTACGTTGGATGCTGTTAACGAATGCGTATACAGTATTTGAAGACCTTGACAGGCGGAACTAAATGCGTATGCGCGAAAGTCAAATACTTTCAAACGTTGTGGATACGGAACGAATGATAGAATCTACTGTTGCTAGTGTCTGTATGTTTACGCGATTTATTGGTGTTTGAAAATTATCGAAAGTGTTGCAGTATGTGTTATGACTCGTCTCTAAAGGACAGGACGAATTTATTTGCAGCAGTGATGCGGAGCATCCAAAGCATGTATGATGCGAGCGCGCCTGATTCACATATATTGTATTCTGACCTTTTCAACATGTATCGAGAATACATCATGAGATATATGCACTCAAAAACTGGGATGGTGGAGTACAGATTGGAGATACAATGTTGATCGCTATATCAGAAGAATAAATGGCTACACTCCTCTGTTGCATTGAAGAACAAATAAGGAAAAAACAAAGCTATTGATCATTAATTGACATGATCAGCTTTCACGAACAGATGCCCTTTAAGACCTTGAAATTGTCAAAAATTACGATTATGTCGGGTCCATAATTACTGACGACGGTAGCTGCGATCCAGAAATCAAACGACGCATACGTATGGCGAAAAGTTAGATGTCCAGACTAGACAAAATATGAAAAATCCGCGGTATATCCAAGACAACGACCATCAGACTTGTATTCTATATTTTTGTTTAGTGTGGAATCATGAACATGGAAAGCAAGGGAGAGAAGACGGATTGGTGTTTTTGAGATGTGGTGCTGAAGACATATGTTACGCATACCATACCAAGACGCGCGAATGTCTCCGTTCTGGAGGAACTGAGTATCAAAGACAGACTCTCAACCTGCAGCCTGAGATGAATTCTTCAACTTCTTTGATATCATGCAAGAAGGCAAGATGGTTTAGAGAAGCTTGTTATGATGGACCACATTGAAGGACAAAGTGCAAGAGGATTATCCCCCACCCGTTGGACAGACCGAGTGGAAAAGCACTTGTCTAGACGAGACATGTTTCAAACGTCCCGTAACATGGACAAAATATTTTTTTCTATCTTCTTCTTTTCTTTTTATGATATTTTATCAATTATTTGTAATGCTCTCTCACTAGTACTATTGTTTAAAAGTTATTTGAGTGTTTATGCATTTTCGTACGAAAATTTGATGACTTCGTTTACTTTCTATTTTTTTTACGTAGTGCTCATCGTTAGTTTCCCTTTTATCGATTTGTTGTCTAATCAATTACATAATTAGCTTTTTAAATATTGTTACATTTATTGTATATTTTATTTCTATTGGCAGTTTGTTATATAGTTTGGTGAGGTAATTTTTTGTGGTTCTCTGCCCAAATCTGCACCATTTGCAGACGGACGCGGTATATATAGACGGCATTCATTCGATAAGTATTCATATAAACTACTATTAAACAATTAAAAGCTCAAGAAATAAGCAATAACACCATAAAATAGATCGAAAGCGTTATCGAAAACTTTACGTTAAAATGAATAATTATAAATCTTTTCTATTTGAAGTATCCAGTGGAGTATCACAAGGGTCTCATCTTGGACCTGTTTTATTTCTCTATTCATAAACGACTTTATTAACATTTTTAATGGAGTTAATGTGCTGCTGTTTTCTAATGATCTTAAAATATTTAAAGTAATTTCTAACATAAATAATTATTACTTTAGGAGAACACATTTTTATTGTGAAGTTGTAATTATTCAGAACAGACGGTCTGTAATATTTTAAATATGAATTAAATATATTAATTAGAAAGATATACTCGTACATATGAAATAAATTTTATCGAAAAATGTTGTTGTTACGCCACCGGGATTCTAACCTGCATCTCTTTCCTAACCGGGGAAGGTGCGTTATCCAACTATGAATAAAAATGAATTGATAATTCTGGCGTCTGCTAAAAATATTGTCTGTTAAAAATATTGTCGTTGTAGCATAGTTGAATAATGCACCTTCCTCGGTTAGGAAAGAGATCTAGGTTCGAATCCCGATGGCGCAACAACAATATTTTTCGATAAAATTGATTTTATATGTATATCTTTCTAATTAATATATTTAATTCATATTTAATATATATATATATAAATTGTGAAAAATGTTCAAGATTATCTGTGTAATATTATTCATCCCCCGAATGTGTGTGTAGTAAGTAATAACATGTAGGTATATCATCCCTGTCCAGCAAGCCACCCCTCGTTAATTAGTTTTTCATTAAATAAGCGGGGAACAAAAAATATCACCGAATGTTACCAGGAAGAAAATTAATTTCTCGCAAAACCCCTTAAAAACACCTACCCCTAAATCTTGTCACATTCGAAGCGCACGCGACGGGGAGGCGGCGGGGCCCGCGCGGCCGGAATGGGCATCGGGGCGGCGTGGAAAAATCCTTACGAAAAACCGAGAAGGGATGTTTTTGGAAATGGAATAAAATTAATTAGGCGACAGTGAAAAAAGAAGCCGAGGGAAAATGGCTGCAAAAGAACAAGGCTTTTTATTCGAGATAAAAAGTTTTAATTAAAATCGTCACGCGAAATTTTTATTTAAGCGGGGGGGTTGAAGGGGGTAGCTATTAATAAGATGAGGCAGGAATTTGTGCTTGAGCAGAATCGCAGAAATGCGTTGTCATATTTTTTATATGAAATGTCTTTAAATCGCTAAATTACAATTTGAGTAAATTGGAAAAATGCGAAAAATATATCAAAAGCGGAAAGACCTTCTTTTTTATTAGATTACCTCACAAGAATGTAAAGATGGCGCGAAGATACTTATGTTTATAGTTTTTAGAATCAAATCATTACTGATGATCAATTTGACGTTTACGATACTCGCCTAGTGATCGAGTGGTCGGGGGTTCGAGCTTCGTTCCGGGAAGCCATCAAGTTAGTCCTATTTTCATAAGCACAAGCGTTTAGCTTAGTTTGAAAATTGTAAGAATATTGATGTGAAAAAAAAAATCGCTGATAAGAAAACTGCGTACAAAGTAATATAATATTAGAGTTAACAACGATAAGTGACATAAATTACCTCACGATAACTTAGAAATCTTTAAGTTATGTTGTTACATTAAGTAAGGTTTGGTTAGTTGGTTACCTTTTTTTGCATTTGTTACTATGTGCAGTCATCTATGGTGTATGCAGTTGTCATGGAACCATATCGCTGAAAATCCTTCATAGAATTTATAGATCGTTGGTAGTTTAGAACAGTATGATTAATTTATGTAATGTATATTTATTTATTTATTTATTGTAGGTATACTGGATGACAATGGTGGTATATAGGTAGTGTTTATAGGTGGCGATCTAGTTACTGCGGTTATGGACTTCCGAGTAGCGTAAGAAGAAGAAGATAATTATTTGTTTACTAGGTATAATTATATATTACCGGTGCCTTAAATTCAACAGATTTACGAAGGATAAAATAATGTTTAAAAAATACTCATCTGTGTTTTTATTTAGTGAGTTGTCATTGAGCAAAAGATGAAAAACAACACGATAAAACTGCCCGCTTTTAAAATCATTCATATCTAAATCCGATTAATATAATAGCAAATTTCTTGAATGTCAATGGTATTAACTTGTAATGCAATATTCCTTATTCAATAATATTGTTGTACTGCTTTCTATGAAATAATCTTTGAACTTGTTTAATGGCACAAATCACTCTTGAAGGGTGGATTGCCTATTTGAAAGAAGAAGAAATCCGATTAAAATAAACTAAATAATATCTTAAATAAAAAATAATATTCTCTTATTTAAATAAAAATACGCGGAGCTCTTTGATTGCGTGAGTGGCACCAAGTAATCACGTGGGTGCCACAAAAATGAAAATTATATATATTAAACAAACACATATATATATATGTATATATACAAGATATTAATTGAAATTCCAGTTAAATGAAATATGGGTTTCATATTTTAAATTCAGGTTATGAAAAAACTGTTTTTTTATCCCATTCTGACTGGATTTAAATATTTTAAAATGCGGATCTTATATGATTCTCATATCGCACACCTAGATCAAAACTAAGACAACTCAAAAAAACAAGAATTTTGAGTTATTATTGTATTCAGATATTCGAGTTATCGAATAATATCATTTTAGGTTACATTTATGACCTAAAATGTTATTTAGTTTCATAATTTTAGTAACGTAAAATGGAGAAAAATGTTTTTATTTTTTTGTCTTCTGAAAAATCACTTTTTGAGTTGTCTTAGTTTTGATCTGGGTGTGCAATATACCCGAACATGTTATCAGGTATAAATCAGCGAAACTATTCTTAATGATAAATTATTATCACGGAATCAAAACGTTCGTCAAAAGAGATAGGAAAGACGCATAATGGACACGTCAATATATATCCAATTAGACTGTAATTAAATCAAATTAAATATGTCATTAAAAAGATGTACAGATAAAATCAATTTATCAAAAAAATATTTTGTTGCCATCGGGATTCGAACCTGGAATCCTCCCTATCCGGGGAAGTGAGCTGACCATTACAGCATGTCAACAGATATGCATATAAAAACAATTATTACAATATTTATCGATGAAATTGATTTTATATGTATGTCTTTCTAATTAATACATTTAATTATAATAATAATAATTTAAATGATATATATATATATATATATATGTTCATAAAATGTGGTACGGAAACGTCATCATATTCGCTTACTCATCTAATCGCTTTTATATAATTCAGTTCAAGGGTTGTTCAGCGTAAAACCTTTTTAACCCTTCCGGGGTGCACGCTACTGCCATCTACGAGAGGGTAGAAAAATAACGTAATTAAAAATGATGGCATTTCATATGTTGTCGATAATATAACACTGAAACTAAATAAGTTTGTTTTAAAGACAATTTTTCTGATTTTATATCTTTGAGAAGATGAAATAAATACAAATTAAATTGAAATCCATGAAAGTAAGATGTGAAGATAAACTGGTTCGTGTCCTTGCTAAGGAAATTAGAATGCTGTTTTTACTGCGCCAATCGCAGTGTTTATTATACAATTTCAATACAAAGTAAAATATACGAGGAATATTTATTCTAAACGTTCGTGGATTAAAATTATATTTTAATAACGTATATATCGCATCAAAGTCATTTTTCAGTAGACATAAAAATATATACATTTTTCCCCATTTCACGTCATAATTACGTCAATATTTTAGGTCATAATGTATCCCAAAATGACACTGAAGAAGAACTGGGGCTAAGTTAGTTGCGTATATGATAGAGTATCCGAATACAATAATAACTCAAAATTATTGTTTTTTTGAATTGTCTTAGTTTTGATCTAGGTGTGCGATATGTTACCACTATTTTCACACTTATTAAAGGACAAATTTAAATAAGGTTAATAATAAGATGATATTTTCAACGCTAAAATTACATTTAAAAAAAACTTTATTTAAGAACTATCCACACGTGCGGTTGTAAAATTATACATAAAGTACACCGAGAATTGACCATTTAATATAATATTAAAATAATTAATAATTAAGACAAAAAAATTTATAATAATAATCTATGTTTTAATAAATCATCGACTCACGCTGGAACAAGATATTTTGTTAATAATTAAAAATGCATGTGAAAAAGTGACAACAGTGCATTTTTTCGCGCACTGCAACTTCACAATTAAATAAACTTATTTTTCATCTTCTTTATCCTAATCCGGTCTGGAGCCTAGTGCTTGAAAATCACTCTTCCACCGCTCTGTCCTGTGCTGTGTCGATTACTTTGTGCCCACTGATAGTTTCAATCTTTCTTCGCAGAGTCTCTCCGTGCTCTCCTGCCCTCTGCCGCTGCAGAAATCTGTTTAGCTGAGATTTTTCTATTTTATTCATCTCCAGATCTCGTTACTGATTTGATCTCTTAACGTCATTTTCGCTACTCCTCTTTAGTACGTAATCATAGAAATTCTCGACTGTTTCCTCTCCGTCAGTATCAAGATACAAAAATATACTCGTCCATACTTTTAAATAAAATGTTTTTTTTTTTGATATTGTATTTTACTATTATTTTATTTTTATTACAACATCATTTAAAAGTAACTTATCTATTTTGTACTGCTGAAATAATCGATTATTTGGATATATGACTTATGTGATCTAAAAAATTATTTAAAAATGAATAAGTTTGCATTTTTAACCCATTTTTACTTTAAACTTTTTAGTGGTTGAGGGCTTCGAGATGATGTATTGAATTTTTAACTTTTAAACTGTTCTAGAACGTGTGTTTGATAGTGATGAATAATACCAGCAACTTATCTGTCGAGTGACTGTCGGCCACGACTACTGTGATGAAAACGAGACGAAGAAGATAAGAAATGAATGTGGCAAAAGTGTAAACGACTATTTAAAATATACGAATATGTCTAAAAAACTGAAAATACTCACTTAAAAAACTTCTCCAATATGGTGTCACAAAAAACTATTGAGTGCGTCTTGACCGCCATTGAGATTTAAAATTGTTCAATTATATTTTAACGTAGGTATCATATTTTTTATTACACAGTATAATATTTATAAAATATATTATTTCACACTCGCCCAGCATAAAAAGTATAATTTTCTTCATTTTTACAGTTTTTACAAAAAAATCATAAAACAAGCTCAGTGTTTTTTTTAATAAACACATTAAAAAATATATGACACACGTCCTAATGCCGAAAAAATACAACATGCACTGTTTTTGATTTATAAAATTGCTCGCGAAAAAGATAGAAAACAGCAATGTATGGGAAAAAATAAAATTTTCCACTATATCTGACATCATCGTTCAAGTATTGAATGGTGGCCAAACGAAAACGAACCAAGTTTCTAAGTAAATGCGTGTTAATAAGACTTGGATTTGTGAATACTAGCAAGGGATATGAACTATTCTGATCGCGCATAATTTATTTATCTATGCGCTTCTAAAGTTTGTTTGAAGTAGACCTTAGCACCGTAGGGATGTGACGTCTGAGAAATTATTAATTTTTTTCTCGGTTCAAGGTTTTTTATGATTATATAAGTAGTAACAAGTTATTTCATAAAAAAATCAATTATATGAAGTTATGCAAAATACAACCCAGACAATTTTGCACGTACGATTTTGAATGGCCGTAAAAACTGGAGAACTTTAGGTCTAGTAAAAATAAAAGGGAAAAAATCTTCAAACATAAGATATTCATTTTTCTGTCATCTCTTTTTATACAATAACAATAATAATAATAAGTACTACACCATATAACATATTTATAGTCTAATATATAGTATAACATTCTTTATTATTAAAAAAAAAAAATAACAGTTGATGTAGTCAGTGAATATTTATTCATTTACCGGTCTGTGCATGTGGAGCACAAATATTACGAAAAGAGTGGCTGACCATTTGAGATAAAATGAACTGTCTCTTATCAAAAACTGTCGGTCACAACGAGATACAGGAAAAATGGAAAACACTACACAACAAGAACATTGCACTAAAATAAAAAAGAGAGAAGGGCCTAGTTATATGAGAAGTTATCATAATGATTTGTAACGTTTTATTAAACTTATTGTGGTGCTGTTTCAATAACTATTTGATAAAATTAATCTTTTCACAGAATACCACAAAATTCATCCTATTTTGGTAACACAAGCGCTTAGCTTAGTTTGAAAATAGTGATAACATTAATTTGACATTGACAGGGTGTAACAGAACTAATCCACAATATTTTATAAGTGGATACCTGACTAAATTCTGAGTCAAAAATATTTTTAAAAAACCGTGTCAGAGATATGAGCACTTAAAAAAAACGTAATTTTGCGATTTTAATTATTGAATTAAAAAAATAAAGGTTATCGTAATTTAAGACTATTTTGTGTTACGTGGTTTAAGACCTGAAATAAAGATATAAATTAATTATGGATAATTTTCGCAAATATATTTTGTAAAAACTTTTAAACACTAATATTCATTATTTCTAATTTTTAAACTGTTAATTCACGATGGAATTCCATTTTGAAAATTAAATTAAAACACTTTTATTTATATTTATACATTTTTAGAAGTACCAGTCTGAAGATGACCATGAGAAACTAAATCCGGTAATGGTTAAAAAAAAGACAATGCGAAAAATTATAAAGAGTTTTAATTAAATTATTAAATAATATTATTTGTGCAGAATTTGCACATATTTCTTGAATATTTTAACTCGTAATTTAGTCAGGTATTCACTTATAAAATATTGTTGACTAGGGAAGTATACATCCTGTATACTTCCTTGCGTAATTTGATATATTACACGTAGGTGTGTCAAAATAATATGAATCGTACGCGGGAAATTATTTAAATGTATGATTTAGACGAGAAATTATCGCAATCGTCGGTCCCATCCCTGTTTTGCATTTTTCCCTTGCCTTATCTACCGTCCTAGTTGTTGCGCAGATAAAATTGAGAAAAATGCTGAACTTTTTCATAGATAACCTTTAGCTCGGCGATGGCACGAGGAAAAAAGCTGCTCCGTGCGCAAGCACTTTGTATCAGAGATAAAAATATCGCTAAAATGCACGTAGATAGAATTATCACATCACGGCTATTTAAAAACGATTTTGTGTCTTTAAAAAAATTCTACGCCGTTTCTCGCGGAGCTAGGCAATCTGCATATAGAGGTGAACTATTAGGTTTTTTTCATATTTTTCACCACTACTACTGGTTGAATAACGAGTGTCAGGAGTAGCGAAACCCGAACAGAGATGGTCAAAGGTAGTGCAATGTCAACAGCAACGTGTAAAATCGTTTTCCTCAACGACAACGCTCGCCTTCATGTCGAACGCCGTGTGATCACATCCATTACAAGCAAGTGATGGGATTTTCTGCCCCATCCGTCCTAGCTAGTCTTCAAAGTTGTTGGCAAAGTCAATGTTGATATTGAGGAGGTGGTGGAGGATGTCAAATTGTGGACTGTCTCAAAAAACCAGTGCCTCTTCGCTTGCGGAATCGAGCGTCGTCCAAACCAAATGGGAAGCGGTAATTGACGTCGATGGTGAATACGCTCCCGATACATATGATAATTGTACATAATATATTTTAAGTTTATTTTCGTTTTTGGTCATGTTACAATATAAATTACAATAAATAATACAACATAATTTATATTACAATATAATTTTTTTAAAACGGCGAATAATCACTCAAAACTATTTGAGATTCCGTAAAAATAAAGTAGATGACTCTTTCAAATAATAGAACGATAGATGTGTCAATTTGAAAAGTGTAACATATAGGTTCGAAAACTGGTCGTTAATGTACCGTGTGCTGTAGCATAATCGGTTAATGCACGTTGCCCCGGATTGGAAGAAATCCAGGTTCGAATCCCGGTAGCAATAGCAATATTTTTCGATAAAATCAATTTTATATGTATATCTTTTTGATTAATACATTTAATTTGTATTTAGAATAATTATTCATTAACCAAATGTTGTGAGCTGGCAAATGTAAATATTGGACGCCTTGATTCCATGTTGGCCTCTTTTAGTATCCGGGTGATAACTTAAATGCAATACCCAGGTGTATGAGACGGGTAGAATTTTGTTTGGTGGCTGTGTGGTCCGATTTAAAACCATCATAAACAACTGCACTTCTCGCAATACTACAACAATCTGGAGATTTCTACATTTTATATGCTATCTTTTCATTCAAAGCCCTCCATCGGTAACCTACTATAACGACATTTTGGGGACTTTTCTCATTTATCTTGTACAAAATGTATGTGATCTCACACATGTTAGATATTAAATCTACTTTCTGAAGCAGATCTGCATCAATGTAAAATGTTTTCGTGTCTTTTTAACAATTTTTGAAGTTTAACAGTTGTATGGATGCCAGTTGATATTCTGCACTGCATGCAAGAAAAAAAGCTGTGCATTACTAACGATCCTAAGAAACAAATATGTATAAATTAAATAATCCATAATATGTTATAATTACGCTAGCGCTCATCGTGTTTCAGTAGAATCATTCCACCGGAGTGCTGTAGTCCTCTACTGGGCTATTATTCTTTTATAGCTATTACAATTGCTAGGCACTGTTTTAATCTATCCTTCTATTCAAGCCATACAATTGCTACCAACTGAATTCAAAACTCCACTCGGCAGAGTCAGAAATGGATCAGCTGATCCATGTTATACGGCGTCCTTATTTATGTTGTTTCCTAACAGAGTAACATTTGAAAGGTTTGATTGAAGCGTCTACTTCCTCATTTACTAATTCGCAATTTTTACTACCTTACTAAATGTGTCGTTTTCATGATTATTCTTTGCGTTAGAGAGTAATGTATTTTTATTATGATGGATTCATTTTGCCTAACGACGTCGATTGAAAAAATCTATGTACAATGTAGCATATAGCATATTATATAATATCGTGGTAATAGCTATCTGCATAATCTCCAATATTTATGTAATGGCGTGCTGTATATATAGACTTAGGATAACCTAAGAACTTAGGATAACCTATTAGAAGCTGGAGATTATCCTAGGCAAAACTTTAGGATGAAAAAGACGTGGAAAGATGCCACAACGGCACGACAAACGTGAAAAATATTTCTTCGAAATGTAAGTAGAAAGATTTTAGGGATCCACCAGAATGCCTTAATCAACCACAGCAAGCCTTAATAAAGAGACGCTAGAAAGGCGGGGACCCACTCTTTCCTGGAATCGTAAAAGTTTGCAACTTCTTTTATCAATTCCACACATACAGAAACGCGAAATCTACAAAAGAAAAAAAAATGAAAAACATTGATTGTGAAATCTGTCACTTTGTAAATATATGTGCGTGTGTGTGTGTGTGTCACAAAAGAGAGTAGATGAGTGGTGGGGAACGAACTTTATAAGTGACCGTCTCTGGGGGAACAGCTCTCTTCCATCACAGCTTCTCCAGAATAACTAGTCTATCGCTGAAGTGTATAATTTATAATTACTGTAATACTTGTTGTAATAAACCGGATATACTGAGTTTTATATTATAAGAAATTGGAACCCAAGTCATTAGACAGTAAGCAGAGGATAAAACCCCAATGGAATCTGGTGATACTACGAAACTCATCACATTTATATTTTAGTTTGACAAGCAAAACGAACAGAGATTTTAATTAAAACTTTTACAGACTTTTTTAGATACAGGTATATAAGAACATTACAAATAATCAAGTGTTATGTACAGAAGTAAAAAAACCAGTGGGTACAAAACAGCCATTAAAAGGCCAACTATCAAGTACACTCTCCCATGAAGGGACTTGGATGAAACACAACAGCAAGCCTTATCTACAGCCTAAACAAAAAAAAAGTTACGGCCATAATATGCATGGGACGATTTGGGACCGAAGAGTGCCATGCATGATGCGTCCCGTCTAGTTGGACAGACCCCCAGTCAGCTGCGGGGGCGACCCAGGACCAGGACTTATCTTGTTGAGACATGGATTATATGTCAATACTGATATGAAGGAGGAAATAAGAAGACAGCCGATAGCCGAAGGATGTCTTGGTATCAACAAGCTCACCATACATGATTTAATTAGGTACAACTCTATTCTCTATTAATTGAGTTGATACCAAATACTAATAAAAAATATTGTTCATAACCATATTACATTCTTTATTCGCTTTAATATTGAATTATTCTAATGAATATAGCACATCATTGGAATACTAATTAAATGTATTAATTAGAAAGATATACACATGAAATCAATTTTATCGAAAAATATTGCTGTTGCGCTACCGAGATTCGAACCTGGATCTCTTTTTAAACCAGGGAAGGTGCATTATCCAACTATGCTACAGCGACAGTACTTTTAACGACAAATTTTGGAACATATATGTTACACTTTTTCAAATGAATACATCTATCGTTTAATTATTTGAAAGCCATCTAATAATATATCATTGGATTCATAATTAATGTTTTTATTTATAAATATGTATTTTTTATTTAAAAAACACGCTATGTTAGCTAGAAATATTAAGTATAATGTTAGGGTGAGCAAAACCCGGGATAACGCAAAATGACATTCAAATTGTCTGCCATGTTTTTTTTTTATCATACATATTTGGGTTCAAATTAATACAACAATAATTTTATTTTCGACGAAAATAATTAATACATTTTCTAAAAAAGTAATAATGCCTGTCATTAAAGTGTGGCGGTTTTGCTTGATTTTCTCAATATAATAAAAATGTGCTAGAGCGGGTATTGAACGTCATCGACTCAAATCTACTCTTGAAGCTATCTTATATAATAAGATATATTAATTAATATAACATTACTTAAATCTGGCTAGGACAAAATTAATTGGCAGCGGAATAAAAATAATTATATTACGGCCTACAATAGCAGATAAGACAATTAACCAATGACATACTAATACGTGCGCAGATGTTTCATACGTCATACTTTTATGTTTTTAAATTTTATTAGAAGTGACAGATGAAATGGCCCGATGATGGAGGCCTGGAAGCAGCGGGGTTATGATGATTTAAATTGAATTAATTATAATAATTGCCGTGTACGTATATTACAAATCTCCTAGCTTAATATAAATACTGAAACTCTTCTACATCCAATTACGTTCAGGAGAAATCAACTAGGTGCTGAAGTGGAAAAAATACGAACGCCACCAATATTTGTATGATTTTGTATCTTAAATACACTTAAATAACTCAAATATGACAATTTATGAACATAACAACATTCAAGTACACCGTGCGTGTTATTTAGTGCTAAAAATCATACGTCACGTACATACCTCATAAAGCATATGGTGCTGTATTTACTTTTCTTATTGCTGTCCTATTTAAATACAGAAATTCTTATCGGATAAATGATTGTGACGCCATTTAGCTGCACACTGCGCACATCAATAGCAAAATAGACAAACGTGCAATTTAACAATAACAAATTCTTTCATAATAATTCTTCTTCTTTTCGTGACATATCTGTTCAACGGACGTTGGCACTCTTTACTTTGTTCACCGCGGTCAGGACTGGTTCTACAGTAGGCTGCCTTAGATTATTCAGCCATGATGTCACACTTCTTCCAAAGGCCCGACTTCCAGCAATCGTATTCCAATTATAGTTTAAAATTTTTAACTCTGGCACTTTACTTTAAAAAATTCTCCATTTAGGAGAACACATTCTTATTGTGAAGTTGTAATTGATAAGAATGTGTTCTCTTAATAATAAAGTTGTGTCAATGTGTCCAAAGTTTAATAAAAATGAATTGATAATTCTGGCGTCTGCTATCAGTTTACTCAAAGGATTTTTGAGATTCTGTAAAAAAAAGGTAGATGGCTCTTTCAAATAATGGAACGATTAAATGTGTTAATATCAAAAAGGTAACATATAAGTTTGAAAATTGTCGCTAAAAATATTGTCGCTGTAGCATAGTTAGATAATGCACCTTCCCCGGTTAGGAAAGAGATTCAGGTTCGAATCCCGGTGGCGCAACAACAATATTTTTCGATAGAATTGATTTTATATGTATATCTTTCTAATTAATATATTTAATTCATATTTAAAATTCTCCATTTGATTATTCCTTAGAAGTATATTAAAAAAATAAGAGAATTAATTAAACGAATTGTTAATAATCAGTGGCGTGCCGTAGGTATAGACTAAGGTTATGCTGTCATCATAATATTGTTCACTGGTTTATTAATTTTCGTTTAATCGACGTCTTTGTCTGCGTTATTCTCGAACGCATAGAACAATCATGAAAACAACACGTAAAGTAGGGTAGTAAAATTTTCAAATTAGTAAATGAGAAAGAAGACGCTTCTATCAGCTGTAAACCAACTTCAAAACCTTTCAAAAGTCATGCTATTGGGAAACAGTATAATTAAGGATTCCATATAACATTTTTTATTTATTCGTTTATTTAATTTTAACGTTAATTTTTAATGTTCGAAAATATAATACAATTTTGAATAATCAGTGGGTATATATATTAACATTTGTTTCTTCTCTATGAGAGTAAGACTCGTGTATAGAGAAGGAGTATATACGAGTTAATTTATGTTTCAGTTAGTCTGTGTACATATTTTTTTTACTTTAGATACAAATTTATGATAGTCAGTAATTTTTCTAATTGTGATGGGGAGATTGTTAAAAAATTTGATGCCTTGATAAATATAGTTATTTTGAGTTGCGGAATATTTTAGTTTTGGGATATCAATTTGATCTCTATATCTAAAATACTGTTTTTGGTACTTTAAAATCTGTGAAAAGTTGTATACTTGGATACTTTTTTATTTTTAAAAGAATAATTTTTATTATCATTTTTTGAGTGATTTCTAATTGTAATATTGAAGTTTTATATGCACCTCCATGAATCAACTAATTCATTTTTGATTCTGCTGAGTGGAATTTCCAATTCAATCGGTGGCAATTGTATAGCTTGAATAGAACGATAGGACATGAGGTCACTTTCCTTGCATACATCATAAATTCTAGTCACTATATATTTAAACAACCAACTAAATTTAACAAGTCACATTTTAAAATTATTTTAGTAATTTTGTATAATCAAGTGGCAATTTAAGTAAGTAGGTACTAAATTATTATTTTTAAATTTTTAATGTTTATTAAAAATAGATTGTTAAGGAAACAATATAACATATGTTTTTGATTAGTTAATGACATCCTAAAGAGGAAGAAAATATTTTACGAAACCGGTAGATGAATTTTTAATTCATTAAGTGGATTTTAACCATAAAGTTGATTTTGCTAATCTTAAAAATATATATGGATTATTTAATTTATATTTGCTTCCCGGAATTTTTAGTAATTCACAGCTTTTTTGTTTGTATGCAGTGCACGACCCTGTTAACAATAAACCATTAACATTTTTGCAGCACTCACCCGGTGTTCCATCATAAAATAACATACTTCGTAGATACGCTTATTTAATGATGTACACATATTCATAAACCAGAATATATTACAATCTAAACCAACTGTTTTTGTAATTAATTAAATAACTACTGGTGTCATCGGGCATTTACTTCATTTCAACTTTCATTTAAAAAAACGATAATAAAATATCACAATAGCTGATGACGCTTGTGACGTCTAGCGTCAACTTTGACACGTATCTGACTTATGTAACGCGAAACAATAGAGCGAGAAAGAATCATAAAAGAGCGCGAAACGGAACAAAAGCCCGCCAGAATCGCGTGCATACAAAGTTCTTCGGTGTGAACGAACTCCGGTCCGCACTTGTTTTTATTTTTTCTACGCTGCATTCTTTCATCTCATGAGATGCATCTAAAGAGGCCCATACAAGCCGAGGCGTGTGCGAAAATATTACATTATAATATTTTCGCGCATGGGCTGATTCTGTATTTTCATTTCAACAAAGAGCTTCAACAATATCCATCACATACTTATGATACGAGAGCACAACAGAATAGGCTCTCCATGAAGCCTAAAATGAGAACGAGCTTTGGTTAATCCTCTTATATGTTTCTGGCTCTCAAAAGCCTACAAAATTTTGCCGAATAGTATGAAACAATTCTCGACGGGCAAACTCAAATACCATCTCAGGAGCTGGTTATTGGGCGTTGGCAAACTGGTGTTGGAAACATTCATGGATTCGTGGAAATGGTCACATGAAAGAATATCATTTCTTTATATATATTAATTTTCTGTTTTGTATTATGTTTCAATCATGGGAAAGCGAGAATATTTTTGGTTTATATTGAGAATAATGGTCTGTCTCTGAACCTGTCTCCACATTGTCTCTACTCGGTCTAGTTAAGAGACAGTGAACGTCTCTTACACCATGAATCGTGAATGGAATAGGTATGTTTGAATGTTCGCTTTATTTGTATATATATATAATATTAGATGGATATAAATAAAACAATGTTGTAACTTTACTTAAGTTTATTAGCACTAATTTAATACTTTTGTTTTACTTCGTTCTGCTTAGTTTAACACTTCTCCTGTCGATGAGAGTTTCTGTTTCTCCCGAAACTCGAGTTGTTCTAATAAACTCAAGTAGAGTTATAACATTGTTTTATTTATATCTATCTATCCATATAATATGTAATTTGTATGTATAATAAATTGAAATATATATTTTTTTTATTCAACTAGGCAGAAAATGTTAAAACTTGATAATACATTTAGGAATTAGATTTAAAAAAATAAGTAGCTTGTTGGTCTAATTGCGCCTCGTTCCAGGAGATCAGCATGTTAGTCCTATTTTATAGTACAAACGTTTAGCTTAGTTTAAAAATAGTAAGAATATTTATGTGACTTTATTTAAAAAAAAAAATTCTTAATTCTTATTTTTTTTATCTTGCTATTTATTTATTGTTTGTTCATTTGTTGTACATTTGTTCTCGGATATTCAAACATTTTTTATTATTTCATTTATCATTATTTATTTACAATAAATGACAATAATTATGATAGCGTCTTTCTATATTAGCTATTATTAAAATCACGAGACGCAATATTTCTGATCTTGTGTGAGTATAAAGATGTAAATAATCTCGTCAACACTTCACTGATTTTTCGAGTAAGGTTTCACGGAAACGTCAGATCACTAAGAAACTGTCAAACGATCAGAATTATTATTATATTATATATACAACCTCTCAATCCTGAATCACTAATGAGTATATTTAATACAACATTAATATTATTCAATGGCATGAAGACGAAATAAACATATTCTTCAATACAAAAATCTTTAATACGACATTTTTTCATTGATTTTTTATTTCTCTCTATGTTTCATGTTTCCTAATGTCTGAACGAGGTATTGGGTAAATACGGGATGTAAGAAAGGTAGAAGAAATTTTGGAGAGGAACAGGAATAAGAAACAGGGGGGATTAAAGACCAACCAGAACCAGGAAACTTGACCCACCTGTGAAATGCTCCTTTAGGTATCTGGATTTTCTTCACTGGCGCCACAAGTCTTCTGGCTTTAGAACACGTACTCTCTTGTTCCGCACGAAGTACTCATGTTATAAGCATTATGCACAATAGCAAGATAAGTGCAGAATTCGGCACGCACGGTAGCGAGAAACCGAACACACACACAATACACTCTCCGTCAATTTATCATTCCCACACGGAAGGGAGATAATTCACGTAATTTTCAGATCCTACTGTACCACAGGTAGACGATAACTCTCAGTTCAAACTTCAACTTTCAAATAGTCCAAAAATCATTGAAAATACAACCTCAGAAGATATAGTGTTCTGGTATAGGGGGAGAGGGTAATGGGTAAGTTATGTTAGGTTAGGTTAGGCGACCGGTGATCGATGAATAGTTATATAGATCGAACACCTCATGTACCGAGTACTTTTTTATTTATTTTTGTATAAATATCATTTAGTTATGCAATAAAATTTTTACATTTTTACTGTAAAATTATGTTTTATACATATGTAATTAATGTCAATGTACAAATAAATAATTTGCACCCCAGGGATGGCAAATCGCGATGCATGTGTTAAATATTGGAATATGTGATTCTTGAAGCCGATATTTTAACAGTAACATTGCATAATTCTGTATATTCTGTCGTATCAAAATTTTAATATCTTGTACAGTTAATAAATTAAAAATCATTAGTATTAGTTAGTACTTTGATCGTTTTACGATGAGATAACATCAACCAAGATGTCGGGAAAAATTGCCGAATTAATACAATACATGAGACAGAACTACGAAAAACAGAAAAAATTTAAGTCGATATTTAATACTGGACGTAGATTGGCAGAATAAGATTAAAAATTAAAATGGTTCATTAGAATGATACAATACACACAAAAATATAACTTATATATTATTAATGTATGTAGCGTTAATTTTGTGGTTAGACATAATTTAAAATTGTATTTATATTTAACTTTGTTTAAACCAATACGTTGTTTTTACGTCAATCGTTTTAAGTCAAGATTGGCGTACGACGAAAATATGTTTTATAGCAGTATTTGAATATGTCCAAGAATACACAATTACTGGATTTTCACCCACAAAAGTAATCACTTAAGCCAGCCGAAAACAGGTCGCAAGCCCTGTAATTACCCATACTTCCATATTTTCCCCTTAAAAATAGCTTCGCCTCTATGAGATATCTAATATTTGTTTAATAACAGTGCCTTTATAGGTGAAAATCCAGTAATTGTGCGTTCTTGGACATATTCAAATACTGCTAATAATATACTAGTTAAAATATTAAAAAATTAAAAAATATAGATTTTTCAAACGTAACATGTATAATGTGTTAAAAACATTTAACAGATAAAGAATATTGCTATCATAAAGGTAACCTATAGGTTCGAAAATTTGTTGCTAAAAATATCGTCGCTGTAGCATAGTTGGATAATGCACCTTCCCTGGTTTGGAAACAGATCCAGGTTCGAATCCCGGTGGCGCAACGACAATATTTTTCGATAAAATTGATTTTATATGTATATCTTTCTAATTAATACATTTAATTCATATTTAAAAAAATCAGTTTATTTTATAAACTTAAAGAAAACAGTGACGTTTATGAAAAGATCCTCGTTTGGTACAGTGGTATCGCTGATACATGTGCTTTAAAGGTCCACGTGTATGGAACGCTTTAGAGGGCATTCCTCTCGGCATGGTGCTGACCTAAGCCAATCATACATGCATTGGGATGCTGCGCTGTTGCATATAATAAAAAGTTTGGTGAAAATTGCCAGCCAGATGCGCATCTGGCAACAGTTTGTTACCCCCGACGGGAGTAAACCGAGACAATTCATTGTTGAGTAATAATATAGTTGAAATTAGAATGAAAGAGTAAAAACATCAACAATCATAACTTTGTACATTTTTTATTTATTTATTTATTAGACTTTATGGACATACATGTTTTTGTTGTAACAAAGGTGAATATATTATAATATAACATGATAAACATAAGATATAATTATATTGCAATTAAATACTCGTAGTTTATTGTGTGGGATGGAGTAGAATCCACCTCTGATATATGTAGCATTGTCCTGGCTACTTTGCTAGACTACTGTTTGTGTTAAAGTAGCCAGTTTTTTTTTTGCGCTGTTGTGGTGTTATGCGAGAAAAATAAAGATTCGACAGGAAAAAAATAAAAATAAAGAAAAAATAATGTAGCCTAGGTTGCAATATATATTAAATATGGGTTCCTTCTATTGAAACCAAATGCCACATTAAGCTAGCTCGTGCAACTCTGAATCTGTCATGATTTACATGTCACCTTACATTACGATTGCGAATGGTCAGATGCTGTAAGTTCTCGGTATTATTTTATGAAATGCAAGCATTAATACTTACTGAAGAAATGATAATGTGACAGTATTTGAGATATAATCTATAGAAGAATGGTAAAAATAAGCTGGATGGTTGAATTACGAATGAAGATGGTTCGGATATAAAAATTTAAAATAAAAAATTCAAAAACTTTTATATCTTGGACATGTAATGGATTTTTCACCTTATAATGGAGGAAAATATGGCTGGAAGTCGGGGGCCCTGAAAGAAGAGGAACATCATGGCTGAATAACCCAAGGTCTATACTAAAATCATTATAAAGTGTCTACACTAATAGTTCACTAGTTCTACAACACTCTCACTACTTTTTTTTTCTCTATTTTTATTTTTATTCCTGTCGAATCTTTATCTTTCTTGAATTAAATAACACCACAATAGCACGAAAAAAACTAGCTATTTTAACACAGATGGCAGTCTAGCAAAGTAGCCAGGACAATGCTGTATATATCAGAGGTGGAGTCTACTCCATCCCACACAATAAACTGCGAGTGTACCCTTAATTGCAATATAATTGTATCTTATGTTTATCATGTTATATTATAATATATTCACCTCTGTTACAATAAAAACATGTATGTCAATAAAGTCTATAACACAGCTTTTCCGGACTGCATAAAATAAAATGATGATGATGTCAACACGAACGTTTGTTAAATGGCTAAGGTACGCGAAGAAGAAGAGTTAGAAGAGGCTGAATCCGACTTGCCAAGTTGTGAGAAAAGAGAATTCTAGTAGTACTCTAATCTCTAACCTATAAAGTAGAGATGTGTATGGTTAGGCAGCTATAACCGGTGCCACGACAATGGGTCCGCGGACTTTTGGCCCAACGACAGAACGTCCATGACAAAAGGTCCGGCCGACAAAAGCTCAAAAACCGAGAGGAAACTGAAATATGCATACAACTTTTCACAGATTACTAAAAATGAGTATCGTAAGTATTCGCTAAATAAATATTAAATTCTAATATGGGTAAAATGTTGCCATTGAAAATGTCTCGATGCGCAAAAGAAAAGTCTTCTTCGATTCTTTTGTTTCTCAATCTATTTCTGCACGAGAGCTGCATCGCTGGCTCCCGACCTGCCCCAACGCAAAAAGTGTTGCGTTCGTAAAAAAGTCGGGCAAACATCGTGCAGCGAAAAAACGACGAAAAAAATGCACGCCCAGACGCGCAGGCGGTGCAGGAACGGGTTCTGGAAGAGGAGCGCGGGGTAAAAATAAGAGGAATTAAGTCGAGGCGAAAATAAATATAAAAAATAACGTTCGCGCCGCACTCACGGGGTTAACAGCCGGGAGGAAAATAGTATGCGCGAAGATCTCCTCCGGACCGAACCGCATGGGCGCCCGCAGAGTATACTAGCAGAAAGCTTTTTCTAGGCAGTATACTACAACTACAATATTTTTAAAAGTTAACATTATAAATTTAATAATATTTAAAAAAAAAAAAAAAAAACAATTTTATGAATCAATTAAAATGATGTATGGAATTTTTGAGGACACGGTACAGAGATGGTGCGAATCCAAATATTAGTTTGCTTGTAATACGATTTCAAATTATGACAGTTGTTTGATGTCAACTTGCTAGTTGTGTATGGCTTTTCAATATTTCCTATATCTAGGTAATCTTTTATGCCAGAATACTGATAGTAGGTGAGTACCTTTATTTTGAGTTGTAGTTTATGTTTTGTTTCCGCGGATTACGATTTTTAAGACCAGATACAAAAATATCCCATAAATACAAAAATACAAAAGATACAAAAATATCCCATAAATTTTACACCGTGGAGAAAATACATCTATTCAGTGGTCGGTATGGTACGCCATATATATTTTTGTATGGTAACTTTTTCAATTAGTGATGTGCAGACAGTTTCATTATTTTTTAAAAAAATAATTAAATCAATTTCAAATCATGATATGTCGCACTATTCCCGTATATGCAATTTTACTGGTTTTTTTTTAAACTCGGCACGTTTCACCCGTCATTAAGGATCAAAATAACTAATTCATATTGTCATTAAGCAGATCAATAAAGACACTTTTATTATTTAAACAATTTTTCAGAAATAATACAACTAGTTGCTATTACCCCAAATTTGGGGTAAGCGCATCTACTCGATCAATTTTCAACAAATGATTTAAATACCAGCTATCTAATAAGGTTACATTCCGATTTTTAAAGACTTAAATTAGGTACTTGTTATTTATCATTTAATCAAAGTTTCAAAGTCGTAGCATAATTTTATAAACTTTGAGAACAGTTCAAAGTTTATGTCGCACTTACCCCGATTAACCTTACGCATTTTTAGGTGCCGAACCCTTAAAATATGTTACGTCTTTAAAAAATAAATAAAAAAAAAACCCGAACATGAGATCACTAGACCAGTGTATGTTGAGGGTGATTTTACACAGTTATCAATAAAATAAACAATATACATTATTAGGTACCGAACCCCTAAAATATCTTAAAATTAAGTCCTCCTAAATACACGATTGTCACATGATGATGTACCTACACACGCACCGCTTATTATGGTCCTGGGTCAAGATACTCCCTCGACAGGCTCAAGATTTGGTTTCTTTAATTCGTCACGCGTGTCAGCAATTACCGCAACTTAGATATTGTATTAAAACCCCCTTCCAGCATTTTGTTTGGCGAGGATCAACAAAGCGAAGGTAATTTTAATACCTCTCTTTAATATTGCATGCGTGATCAGAACGCATTGCGTATCAAATAAAATATAGTCGAAAGCCTTGCAGCAAATATTTAATATAATACAATACGAAACGTATAAAAATATAATTAATACGATAATAAAAAATTATATTGCACATGTCTCGCGCGCATAAATTGTTAAAATATCGTAAAATTAATTTATATGAATTATAATATATCTATAATGCATTGATTGGTTTTACAAATATGATTTTTATAGTAAGTACATAATTTATTTTAGATTTTAAATATCCACATCACGCTACGCTTTATTAACTACCAAATTCGATTATAATCGGTGGAGGATTACGTGTAGATAATACTTTTTGAAATAATAACTATACAACAAAAAAAAAATAAATTATATGGTCGATTAAATTTATTTTAATATATTTATAATATATCAATTAACTTTATCTGATTAATGTTATACAATATATTTTCTTTTTACAATTATTTACTATAGTGGCTTATGTGTGTAGTTTTTATAATTATTATTATTAAAGGAAATTTTTTTGTATCTGTGTGGGTGAAATTGTGTGAAGCCTTAGTTAAACACTTGGTTTTCTCCATAGTTCCGTCTAGAGTAGAAACAATAGTATTTCATGGGGTTGAGTATACCATAGATTGCGAAACGGACGAATATCTCCATTCTTCAGGAACTTCGCAGATTCTTCACACCACCCAAGAAAATAATTATAAGAGATGGAGAAATTGGTGATCGCGAGAAACATACAAAGGGAGGGGAAGACGTCAATCTCAAATATTTTGGATAGACCAAGTCCAAGTCGTTTGTTTGTTTGCTTGTTTCCAAAAGGTGATTGGAAAATTCTGAATAGCTGTTGTTATTTAGGCATCTCAAGTGATCCTCGATTATAATTAATTAATCAACTAATCTAATTTATTATCGAAACACGTCGAATAATCAATAAATAGTGGTTTAAACCAATTATTTTGTTTAAATATTTATAATCTGATAACCGCCGCAGCGGGCCGACCTAGGATTCCCCACCTAAAGACTCAAACTCTCACAAATTCCTCGATTTCCGATTCTTCCCAGGCCTGAGCAGATACAAGTTTTTAACAGAAATACGATCATCATGGTATGAAAGTCAATGGTTTGGGCCAGTCTACTGTAGAGATTTTCCGGGCCGCAGTAAACACAGTGACGATAGCCAACGTCGGTTGAATCGATAAGGCACAAGAAGAAGAAGAAGTAGAGTTAGAGAAAACTGGATCAGACTGACCACGTTGTGAGAATCGAGAACTCTAGTCCTCTAATCTCTAACCTAAAAGGTAGGGAAGTCTAAGGTTAAGCAGTTATGACCAATAACCAATGGTGAAGCTGTGTGAACACAGAAATTTTCAAATGACTACAGATTGTAAGTTATGAGATCGAGCGGACTGACTGAGAGCTAATGTCGATTGAATGGTGTTTGTGACATATTTATGTATGTATAAATATATTAATTACTGAACGAAAATAATTCACCACTGTTCCCATTCCCTCCCTGCCTCACCATCGACCAGGCGATCGGCGACCTTGAACCAGTACGGTTATAACGTATACGGTTTACAATGTTATACTAATCTCGTGACTTCGCGTCTATACCTCGTAGGAACCCTTGACGGAAACAGTGAGTTTAAACAGTGTACAGTCCACATTTTTGAAGATGTCAGCAGAATCCAGATTGTGGTGAGTGTCTATTCCTTCCTGTCCTGAATTATTCATGCATCTATGCTGTATAAGAAACAAATAGATAGGGCACAAGAAGAAGAAGATCTTGAAGGGTAAAGGCAAGCGGATCATGGTACTCAGTCATGAGAACATCGACCGTGAGAGAGAGACTTATTATTCTAGCACTTATTGTTTTTACTCTGAATATTATCTCACATGCCTACTCTAACAGTGTGCTTACTCAAATACAACTTTTTTATGCATCTTAATATTGGGTCATCCCATAAATAATACGGTTTATTTATACATCTTTTATTTATCTAAATTAATATAAACAAAGTTTGTTTTTAATCTAAAATATACTTTTTTAAATTTTTCACAATGCTCTTCCATCTTTCTGGTAGACTTGCCGAGACCTCTTTTTCAAAATTCACTTGTCCGTGACGAAAGCTACTCATCCCGTACTGTTCTGACCTCGTCCATAGAATTCATATTTTTTCCGTCCGAATTATTTCGAAGACAGCGGGATAAATGATAATCAGATGAGGCAATGTCCGGTGAATATGGTGGGTGGGGCATTGTTTTCAAAAAATGTTCATTCCTGAAACGTGACAGCAAAGAAGAGCACGAGATTAGACTTCCTATGGTACGCAGCTGTCGATGAATGGTTGAATGACCGAATCCAAGGTTCTCTGATAGTTCTTCAACAGTTACGATGAGGTTTTGTTCCACCAGTGTTTACAGGATGAGGCTCATCTTCTAGGCTGTAATTTCTGGAACTTCGTGAACACTGGCTTATGCTTATTGTCAGATCCCCATATACTGTTTTAATTTTCCTCGCATTTTCGTTTCGTTGTTGCCTTTATTGAACTAATAAAGCAAAATATGCTGAATATGTTCCTTTGTCACCATCATTATAGCTTTGAAAAAATAACTATTAAAATCGAACTCCACTCTTCAAAATTTGCACTAAGAATAAGTTACTATACCTGGTTTTATAGCTGGTAGTAATTTTACCTGATGCATGTAGTTTATTCCGCCGCCCCTCTGACTTTTAGTTTATGAAATTGAAAAAACAGCATTATGGGATGACTAGTTAAGTGGTCAATTTAAGCCCCTACAGTAATAGAATAGTTTTTTCTTATTTTCTTCCTCACCGCAAAATTAATATCACTATTCCTTAAGATTGCACAAAAGAATTTTTATGCATATACAGTGATCCAAAATTAAATTAAACATGTCTCGTTCAGTATAATCTTCAGTTTTTTTAAGAAGTCAGTAAATATCTTTTACATTATGTACATATTACTCTATCAGAAAGCCTAAAAAAATAAAATAAAAATCATACAGGTTTTACCGATGTAGTAAGGAGGTGAAGAGCATCCTGTTTGAATCGTTCTTCACCAGCATGTATACCTGCGAGCTCTGGTCGAAATACAAGTAAGTAACGAATAACCGTCTCCGAATTCAGTACAGAAACTCATACAGAACACTGTTTGGATTGGCGCGTTATTGCAGCACATCTACAATGTTTACCGAAGGCCGTATACATGGATTCGTTCCGCTTCTGAGACATCGAGTTGCGGGCGTAAAGATGTGGCTGGAGCTCAGCATCAACTCTCTGGTGTAAGCGGCACATTCATGGAAAGCTGGTTCCCTGACCAGAGAATGGCAACGCCTACAGAATAGCTACATATACAAAAATGGCCGTGACTGAAGTAGTTATATATGTAATATTTTTGTGTGAACTTTTTACTTTTTTTATTTATTAATATATTCCTTGGTTTTCTTTTTCTCTTTCATAGCATTATATTTATTTCATAACTTTAATGTATAATATAATATGTATTATTTCTATAGTGAATTGGGTTAAAAAAAAACCTAATCACGCTGGAATAAACACATTATTATTATTATTATTATTTACTCGCATATATTCTGTTTATTTTAGATGATTATGATTATTATATGAAATAAACACTGAATATACGTAAAATTAAATATATATATAGGAGAGTGGTTTAGAACATTAGCTATGGGGCGAGGGACATTCTACATACGTATATCCAACGAAATATTAATCCGATAGTTTATGGCATATTTATGCAATAGTAAAACTATTCACTCTTCGAAAATAAAATCTTTGCGTAAACAAGACATATTCTTTACATTAATGCATATTAAATTGTCATCGTTTAAATTTTCGTTCTAATCGAGTCATATATTAAAAAAAAGTCGCGGAGTTATTTGATTGCGTAAGTGGTACAAAAATAATCAAGTGACAATGAATCAAAGAATTTGCGTTAGTTCATGTCTATATATTTGGTAGTCTGTGGAAAAGACCAAATAAATGGCGACAGAAATAATGCATCCTCGCTGGATTTGCACACAAATAGTTTCCGCCATTAACTGTACAACTTATGGGTTATTTTTCCCGGAAGTTTTTACCGAAAGCACATGCGGTGGCTGAATGTAATTTTAGAAGCGCATATTAAATATACGTGTCCCGCAATCAAATATATTTTAGAATCAAATTTAAATCATTATAATTTCAAAATGAAATAATAACGCAATTATCTTCCTATTCACTAATAATCTAAACATTTAAATTAATATTTTTTTGATGCAATGCCTTGAAAATAGCATGTGTTACCGTACCGAAATGTCGGACTTGAAAAAAACGCGATCTAACCTAGACGAGACGTCAGTTCTTTCATTCATTTATTTATTTATTTTATTTGTAACTGTATAATACAATGTAAAAATCTGTTTGGACTGTGTCCGTCTCACTAGAGAAATTCTGTATGGAGACGGGCATACACCAGTGCTCGTGGAAACCTTAAATCAAACATGCATATGTAAATATATAACGATAATGCCCCCTCACTAAGATAGTACTGTGTCGAGGAGGGATATTGTTTACAGTTGAGTGTTAATTTATATTTGAAAAAATATGGTTTATTAATTTACTGTTTTTTTATACAGTCCACGTCGATAGTCAGTCCCGTTTTTATCGTCTCATTGTCTAATTATATAATTAAAATTTGATATAATTGTTGTATTTTCTTTAACTGTATAGTTTTGTGTATTTTAATTTGTAATATTTGCAATATTTTGGATCGGGTAGGATTATATGATATAAACGCGGATGTAGACATACATGATTTGCTTTCAGAATTTTTATATTGATGAGGTAATATGTTTTTTTCTGTAAATCTCGATCTATCGTTCCTCGAATAATCGTTTTCCGGCATCTATCGTTTATTTCTTCCAGTCCCGAAGTAATTTAATACAAAACACCCAAAAATATATCGCAAGGATCGTTCCTCTATGCATCATTTTACCACATTAATCGTTTAAATTACGCACTAAATGGTTGGTTTTAATGAGCGGAATATTCGAGAAAGAGAGAGAGAGAGAGAGAGAGAGAACGCTGCTGCTGATTGCCGCTTGACATTATACAATGTTTGTTGCTGTGCAGCTTTCTAATTTTATTTTTATTTAAACACATTCATTTACATGTGAAATACGTATCATTTTTAGAATATGTATTAAACATTTAAGTATGAAAAATTTAACTTTTTTTCTATATTCCCGCATTCATAGTTTATTTCAATAGATCCCTTCAAAAACGATAGATAGAGGTTTCACAGTATTTGTAAGATTGTCACAACTTTAAATTTATTAAATATTTATTTTGAGCTCGTTTATATTGAGTATTATTTTTATTACTGTTTTTTGTGTTCTAAATAGTTGTTTAATTAATATAGTAATATGTACCTCTATATACAATTATGCCATATTTGCAAAGCATATTTTTTTTATCTTTTCAGTTGATTACGTAGTAAAACATATAGTGTATTTCAGGCACACTATATGTTTTACTTAGAATTTTTGTCAATACAATAGTTCCAATCGTCATCGGGTATAATTTATAACTAATCTAAATACATACTTTTAAAATTGGCAATATTATCTTTGTGGTTAATTTAGTAGTTAATAAAACAAAGATAATAAATAAAAATAATAATCTAAATACAGCTCGGTACCGACCTGTTTGAGAATCGGGGTGGAGTGTGAAAGTGATGGGTTTCGGTCGATAGTGGGAATAGGACATATTAATTATAATAAGGTATTAATGGGAAAAATTGCAAGATGCGTAGAGAAAATAGGCGAGTGGATGGCACAAGATAGACTTACATTGATTCCATCCAGAACAGAACTTCTATAGACGGCAACACCTAGAAGGCGAAACTTAATAGAGAAATCAATGTCTGCGAATGGTAATTCTGCAGTTAAGTTGTTGGGCCTGCACATTGATGCAGATCTTTCAATAAATACACAAATCAGTAAAACTGTCAGTGCATGCTGACATCAACTGAGATAGATTAAAAGTATATAGACATCTTCCTCTTGAGACAGTCCGTCTACTAATAAATGCATTTTTGGTGTCACGTGTGGACTATTATAACAGCAGCTATGCTGGCTTGCCAATGTTTCAGCTGGATAGATTACAATCCGTTCTAAATGATAATATTATATGTGGAGTTTCCAAAGTCTCTCACATAACATCCCTTTTACATCAGCCACATTGGCTCTGATTCTCTGAAAGAGTTGAATTTAAATTGTGGTGGTTGATGTACAAGGCGACACATAACATGGCGCCTCTGTATCTTCAAGAGCTTTGTATCCCAGACAATTTGAAGAGTAGACGTCAAACTCTCAGGACAGTCTCCACTTTAGCCACAGGAAGGGTTGTAAAAACGACCAACCGTTGCCAGAAGTCTAAATTTAGTGAACGGGCATTTGCGGTGATAGGTCCGAAAGCGTGGAACTCTTTGCCCTCCGTCATGAAGACTAATGAATGCATCAGAGACTTTATTTAAGAAGAAACTAAAAACGCACCTTTTCAAAATGTCATTTCCATGAAAGAAAATAACAATTTTTAAATTTAAAAACAAATATAATTGTAGGACTATAAACAATTTATGCTAAGTGAAAGTTTTTACGAAAATGGCACAAATACAAATTATCAATGTATAAAAAATCTATACAATTAATTGATATGATGATGAGAGGGACTGTATCTATATATGACGTAAATAGCTTACCTTGTGTATATTACAATGTTTAATTTAGTGAAAACTGGCAGGGCGTCAAGGCAGAGAGAAGCGAATGCAAAAAAAAAAAATTTTCAATCCAAAAAAGGGTTCGATTTCCTCCCCGCTACCGCATTTCTCTGACTACGCCGGCGGCGATGAGGTTCGCATATTTAACTTTTCTCATTTGACCTCCAATGCATCTCGCTATATTGTACAATACACGAACTATCGCATTGGCTTGTAATACAATTCTTTTGTACAGCATTCTGTTGCAATGTTTCTATAAAACCGGGTCCGCCGCTACCCACACAACTGCCGAGCTGGTCGGCACTCGGTAGAAAAGTGCGACGCATTTCGCTCGAGTTTTTTTCAAATAAGATCTAATGATCGGTGCCGGTTTTATACGTTTGTTTATTTTCACAGGCGGATTTCGACTGTTTGTGTTCCGGACGGGGATCGAAGTCGTGAGCAAAAACAGGTTTTTTGCACGGACGTAAGTACGACGATGTTGTATGCACTTTTGAAAAAAGAATGTCTTCCATTTTTCAAAATGTATTCTGAATAAAAAATATATTTTGTGATTATTTCACTTATAATCACGATAAAAATACGTATTTAAAAAATTTCCGCGATTTAAATCAAACGATTATTGAGTATGGAATCATAAGCTGGTGATGAAGCTTTACTTTAATTTATTTTGTTAATTAAATCAAAAATTTTGTTGAGGGAAAAAGACAAACAAAAATGGTGTCCAAGACAGAGATGCACGGCAAGCAATTCCTGAATATGAAAGAAAAAATTAAATAAAATGAGGCGCGCGATGTAATAAATTATAGAAAGTTTAAATTTTTTTTTTTCCTGCATCATGAAATAGTGGTTGAATAAATAATAACGCTATCAGTTGTCAGTGTCGGGACTTTTTTCGAGATTTCGACTGTGGGAAATTTATATCTCCTGCGAAAAAGTTCGGTTGTAGAGTATTATTTTAGGCAAATCCTTGACAATGCCTCGTATTACTGTTCAAAACGTCGGACTAGGTTTCCCCAAGGAAACCATCTACAAAAATGCGATCTAACATTGAAGGGACGCCAGTTTCATACACTAGTGATCGCGAAAACTTTAAATTGAAAACATATATATATATTTTTATACATTTACAAAATAACAGTTTATAAATTAAACTCTGAAACCATGATTAATAAGTTATTTAATGTATAAACTTGTTGAATTCTAGAATACGTGAAATCCGTCAACATAGTCATAATGTAAACGATCATTTTACTTGTGCAAAGAAAATAATGAGAATCTAAGAAAAGGGAGGACTTATTAATGCGAATTCATTAAATTATCACCGAAATAGTTGAAGTCTTCTTGTTTTGTGGCGTATTACTTAAAAAAATATATTTATTGAACAAATTATTGAAAAAATCTTAGGTAATGACGAGGTATATTAGAAGTTATTAAGTATTTAGTTAATAGCATGTAATGTTATTACGCTCAAGCTATCACTACATTTTAACTGTGTTATAGAAGTAATATATATATATATTTTAATTAACACAAAAATAACGATGAAAGATTATAGTATTTCAGATTTAATTAAAGTGCAACCTATATCGATCGACAGCGGTCAGGTCAAAGATATGAAGTGATTAGGTTAAGCTCAAATTATATATAAAATCAAAAGTGCTTAGGTGGTTTGATAAAATATGTATATAGAGTGGTTATGTAATAGAAGAAAAATAACATATATTTGTCAATTTCGTAAATAGTAATATTTTCATGAAGAACACATTCCTATTGTGAAGTTGTAATTATTTAAAACATGGGCTTGTGATATTTTAAATACTAAGTAAACGTATTAATTAGAAATATATATATATATATAAATCAATTTCATCAAAAAATATTGTTTTAATTTGAAAAGTTTAACATATAAGTTAGAAAATTTGACGTCAGAAGTACTGTCGCTGTAGCATAGTTGGATAATGCACCTTCTCCGGTTTTGAAAGAGATCCAAGTTCGAATCCCGGTAGCGCAACAACAATATTTTTCTATAAAATATATATTAATTAGAAAGATATACATATAAAATCAATTTTATCGAAAAATATTGTTGTTGCGTCACCGGGATTCGGACCTGGATCTCTTTCCTAACCGGGGAAGGTGCATTATCCAACTATGCAACAGTGACAAATATTTTTAGCGACAATTTTCGAACCTATATGTTACCTTTTTGATATTAATACATTTAATCGTTCCATTATTTGAAAGAGCCATCTGCCTTATTCTTACAGAATCTCAAATACCTTTGAGTAAACTGATAGCAGACGCCAGAATTATCAATTAATTTTAGATATATTTATTTATATATAAAATGTATATCTTTCTAATTAATACATTTACTTAGTATTTAATAATATTTTCATTAACACGGTAAAACAGACAATGCCAATAGCTTCAATGGCTTAACTTAAGCCAATGTTTTGGCTAGTCTACTGTAGAGCTTTTCCGAGCTCTAATTACCAATATGATGCCAACGTCCCTTGAACGGATAGAGTACGAAGTAAAATATAGTAAATATGAATTAAATATATTAATTATAAAGGTATACATATAAAATCAATTTTATCGAAAAATATTGTTGTTGCGCCATTGTTAAATATTATTGTTGTTAAATATCCAATAAATAGTGCTAAAAATAGTGCCGCTGTAGCTTAGTTGGATAAAGCACCTCCCCCGGTTAGGGAAGAGATCCAGGTTCGAATCCCGGTAGCGCAACAACAATATTTTTTGATAAAATTGATTTTATATGTATATCTTTATAATTAATATATTTAATTCATATTTAAAATATCACAGACCTATGTTCTGAATAATTACAACTTCACAATAAGAATGTGTTCTCCTAAAAAATAAAATATAGTAAAAATACGAAAATATGTTTCCGTTAGAAGACTTTATCATCATTCTAAACTATCATGAATCAAACATTTATATTAATTTTTAATGAAATAAAATTGTATTTGTAAAGTTGCAACTTTAAAATATAATTTCTAGATAATTAAAACTAATTAGAAACGTATCACTATAAACTATAAGTAACTGTGATGTAATTGATAACGCAGTCTACAGGCGACATAAAGTTTCTGGTTCCTGTTTTCTGTATTCTGCGTTTCTTTCTAAGAGATTTGACGTAATTTATCTCAACGTTTCTATTATTGGTTTAAACACTTCTAAATCTGTGCATATCACAGTTGGCGAAACTTTCAATGTTAAATAATATTAATCAAAACAAGATATTGAAAATATCTCAGGCGGTTGTTGAGCAACTGTATTTAAGAGTATATTAAATAATATTATATGAACATTGTATAAAATAATAAATATCTCTTTCGCGAAGGAAATACATTTTATTACTTTATTTTTCATTTATCTTATGATGCGATTAATTGTATCGTAAGTTGGCGGTGTATGTAATAGGGATTATATAAAATATTATTTATAATATACCTAGCTTGCATAACAAGGAACTGATAATTTTTGATATTTCTCCATGAAATACAGGGTGTAACAGACCTAGTCCACAATATTATATGGGTGGATGGATACGAATTATAGCTAATGAGAACTCGTCAACCAAGGCGAAACTAGCGGTACATAATGGAGTCCTGGTATCGACACTGATGTATGGAAGTGAGGCCTGGAGTTGACGCAATGGAAATGAGATTATGTGTGACAAATCCATTTATGACAGAGTAAAGAAAACGAAGACCTGATAACGTGGACTACAAGATGGGGTATGTTAGTCAGATACTGACAAGATCGTGTCAGCGAGAACGCGGACACTTCACTTTTCATAAGTCAAATTCTTAAAACAAACAAAATCGTGCGGGTCTGTACCGTATGTGACGTGACTCACACATCATTGTGTTTCCCTTCATGGGAGAGTGTACTTGTTAGTTAGCCCTTTAATGGCAGTCTTGTACCCACTGGTCTCTTTACTTCCGTGCATAATACTTGATTATCTATTTGTTTGTAATGTTGTTATATAAGATAGCACTTAAAAAGGCTCAGGAAGGTTTAAATTTAAACCTCAGTTTGTTTTCTCAATCTCTTTCTCATTCTCCTTTTGCTTTTTATCTCCTTTCTTTTGTGTTTATTAATTGTTCATTTCACGTTTCTGTATTACTGTGTGTGTATCGATAAAATAAGTTGAAACTTCTACAACGGTTCCGGGAAAGGGCGGGTCCCCCCCTTCTAAAGAAAAGAATGAAGGAATATGGAAATAATGTGAAGCTAATCTTAGTATAGTGAGAAAAATTAAGAAAGGATCACGAAGGTGGTTTGATCATATGGAACGGATGAATGAGAAGAGAACGTTAAGAAAGATATATGACGCAAGTGTTGATGACACCAGACATCTAAGGCGTCCGCAAACGACTTGACATGAACTGGTAGATGGTTATGTTATAAGCCACAATAGCCGGCGAGCTTTTGTGAGAAGATGTGTGACTGTTGATGAGGCGAGATTCGTGTGTTAGGACAGAGGAGTGTGGCGCTCTATCCTCTTTGTCTTCCCTCGCGGAGAAACGGTGCGATAGTAATAATGATTTCCAATCTCGCTTGTGATGTCTATATCGCACACACGCTTACAACTAAGCTTAGTACCGATGGCGTAATCGTAATTTAGTTAAAATTACAAAAAGACGTTGGCTTCCGTTTTCCCGAGCAAGTGTTGGTGGAATTTTTCCACGTTCCACGCTCGTTTGGAAAACTAAAACAGTTTGGCTTGTAAAAATAAACAATGCTTCCAAATTGCAAGCAGCCCATGCATTTATTTAACCCCGGAGTTACGAGCTTTCCAGTCCCATTATATATTTTTAATTTGCATTAATATATTTCGTATAAAATTAATGGAAATAATAAAATAATGTCATAATTATTTCGGCGGATATCAAATAGTTTAAAAATGGGTGAATATTTCGAGATTCGAATTGGAGTCTCTAGTAGCTACCCTTATTTTTGTTTACGGCCAATTTTTTTAGCTGAAACAACTATTCACTAATACTAGCTTTAACAGTTATCTACGTTTGGAGTACTGTCTCTGGAATACCCTGAATATATTATTACATTATTTATATAATAATTATAAGGAGAAAACATTCTTATTGTGAAGTTGTAATTATTCAGAACATAGCTCTGTGATATTTTAAATATGAACTAAATATATTAATTAGAAAGATATACATATAAAATCAATTTTACAAATATATTTAATTCATATTTAAAATATCACAGACCTATGTTCTGAATAATTAAAACTTCACAATAAAAATGTGTTCTCCTAATAATAAAGTTGTATCAATGTGTCCAAAATTTAATAAAAATGAATTGATAATTCTGGCGTCTGCTATCAGTTTACTCAAAGGTATTTGAGATTCTGTAAAAATAAGGCAGATGGCTCTTTCAAATAATGGAACGATTAAATGTATTAATATCAAAAAGGTAACATATAGGTTCGAAAATTGTCGCTAAAAATATTGTCGCTGTAGCATAGTTAGATAATGCACCTTCCCCGGTTAAGAAAGAGATTCAGGTTCGAATCCCGGTGGCGCAACAACAATATTTTTCGATAAAATTGATTTTATATGTATATCTTTCTAATTAATATATTTAATTCATATTTAATAATTATACCTTGTAACATCGCGATATAATATGATTCTAACCCTAACGTCGGTTGACATTTTTCTTTGTAGTGAACTAGCGATCACGCACAAGGCGAAAGGCTTATTGAAATTTATCAACCTTTCCTCTACGATGATGTAAACTGAGTTGACAATACCTCTATGCGAATATCTCTGTAAATATACTAAATACAGAGATCATATTTTAGGTGTTCCTCCGTAATATATTTGAATTTTGGATAAAATATTTTTAATATATACGTATTTACCACACGCAACAATAAAATATGATATGTTTTCTCGAAGAACCTGGCGAAGATCTCAAAAAGGTAACATATAAGTTCGAAAATTTGTCGCTAAAAATATAGTCGCTGTGGCATAGTTGGATAATGCATTTTCCCCGGTTTGAAAAAAGATCCAGGTTCGAATTCCGGTGGCGCAACAACAATATTTTTCGATACAATTGATTTTATATGTACATCTTTCTAATTAATATATTTAATTCATATTTAAAATATCACACACCGTCTGTTCTGAATAATTACAACTTCACATTAAGAATGTGTTCTCCTTATTTTATTTTTATTTATATCGAACTTTTATCTTTCTTGAATTAAATAACACCACAACAGCACGAAAAATACTGGCTACTTTAACACAGACGGCAGTATAGCAAAGTATACAGGAAAATGCTGTATATATCAGTGGTGGAATATACTCCATCCCAAACAATAAACTACGAGTGTTATACTCAATTGTGTCTCATGTTTATCAGGTTATATTATAATATTTTATATTCACATATGTTACAACAAAAACATGTATGTTAATATAGTCTGATAAGTAAATAAATAATTTGACAGATTCGGAGACGTCAGGTTGCAGTTGGACCTTGTGACTACTCCCCGCGAAGGATCCAAAGTGGGAGAAAAACTCCAATATAACCTACAATATAATTATCAAGACATGTCAATATAATTGGTGCACGTCATCGATTCTCTGTAACCGGAATGTAAATTTCAAGATGTAGTTTAAAATTCCAATTTGAAGCCAGTTCGCATTTGTGCAACGAGCTTTCTACGCCAAGATATTTATTTATTTAGACAAATATAACATGTAAGTATTGTACAGATACAAAAAAAGACATACATATATTTTACATAGATTTTAAAATGAATTGCCCAACTAGGCAAGCCTGTTTTAGGGCAAATTGCCAAACAAATTACATTTCACAAAACTCATCGAAGGCAAAACACAAGCAAATAGAATACGAAACATACAAGGCAAGTAAACGAATATGTATGAAATGAGAGAAAAAATATTAAAACAATGTGCAATACAATATGTAAAATAATGTAGGAATATTTAAGGTATAGGAAAATATGCAAGATCAAAACTGTAAAATATGTATATATACATATAAACAATTTACTCTCAATATCTTTTTTTTTTAAAGGAAAGATGGAGAGGGGGGGGGGGGCACCTTTTCCCGGGACCAGTTTAGAAGCAAGGACTTCCTTGTCAATTAAATTCAATTACATATTTAAGTATAAGCAAAACGAAAAAGGAGAAGAAATTCAATGTGGTTATTAGCAATTAAGATTTAAAATTTAGATCCTTAAGTGCTGTCTTTATTCATACAAAATCATATATTAAATCCATAGAACATGTTTATACATACAGATGCAGAAAATTAAGGTGCAGTAGTTCAAGGCAGACACTCGGGGATTAAAATGCATTGCTCAACTAAGCAAGCCTATTATAGAGCAAATTGACATACATATTACATATCACAAAACCAAAAAACTCATTGAAGGCAAAACACAATCAAATAGAATACGTAACATACAAAGCAAGTAAATGTGAAAATATAAAAAAAATTAAACAAGAGGGAAAAAAAATACCAATGTGCAAACAATATGTAAGTATGTAAGCACATATAAGGTAAAGGGAAATATGCACACAAAATGCATAATAATTTCAATAACAAATTTGAAATATCCTTTTTAAAAGCCTTAATGTCATTTAAAGTTCTAATATTATTTTTAATATGATTGTATATTCGAGGAGCTGGAATAGCTTGAAAGTAGTTTTCATTCTTGAAACGATTTTAAGATTATTTGCTATTGTGGGATAATATCTTTCAGTCCTCACAGATGGAGCGCTTATTTTCCTATGAAAGCTAGTTAGTATATTCAGCACATATAATTGTGCTGAATATATATGTTCTCATATATATATTTAGCACAATTATATAATATATGTTCTCATGTTTGATTGCAACCGTATCGATTTAATTTGTTTATTTCAATATAATTATAATGTTTCGAACCATTTTCATGACATTTTATTAATTTATTTTCCTTAGAACAACTATTCAAAGCAGGTGATGAAGAAGTAATCAGTTCTGTTATAATAATAATAATAATGTGTTTATTCCAGGTTTTTTTTTTAACATATATACGTTATACATTAAGGTTATGAAATATATATAATGCTATGAAAAAGAAAATCAAAAGTTAATAAAAAGTAAAAAGTTCACACATATATACACACAAAATATAAATATTACATCCATTACGGCCATTGTATATGTAGCTATTCTGTAGGTGTTGCCATTCTCTGGTAAGGGAACTAGTTTTCCATGAGAGCGCCGCTTGCACCAGAGAGTTGGTGCTGAGCTCCAGCCGCAGCTTTACGTCAGCAACTCGATGTCTCAGAAGCGGAACGGATCCATGTATACGGCCTTCGATAAACATTGTAGATGCGCTGAAATAACGTGCCAATCCGAACAGTATTCAGTATGAGTTGTACTGAATTCGGAGACGGTTATACGTCACTTGCTTGTTATGTTATTATGTTGTTATGGTACTCACGAAAAATTTAAGAAATACCCTGAAGCTACCCGGTGGATGTATCGAAATAGGTCGCGCACGTCACAACCTATTAAACAATGGAATTATAAATGTTTAACAATTTGTAAATATAGTCTGATTTTAAACAAGTTTAGTGTCTCGGGGGTTTAGATAATTGCATTAGAATCTCCGTGAAGTTTTCCTGCTCCGAGTAAAATGTTTATTTACAATAATTGGGCTGTATATTTACAGTCTATTTTCTCCCACCAAAACCTTGGCTGACGTTGTTGGTTAGATGTTCAATACGAGGCGAACTCAAAAATGCAAATTGTCGATGAACGAAATTTTTAAAAATTAAAAAATTATTCATTTTATTTATTAATTTACGCCCTTGTGGGCTTTGACAAAATTGGTTAGATATAAAAAAACATGAGCAGCTACATATATATAAAGAAATTGATAGAATATATGTATAAAAATTAAAAAATAAGCAACATAAGCTATAAAAATTAAAGTTCAAGAATTTAAGTTTAACGCAGAACAGCTGAGCAACAAAATAAATTGAATTTCGAATCGTTCCCAAGCTTGTGAAGTCTTTGTGTGGGCGCATTCCCATAAAAATTAGTATACGATGCATTTACATGGAACGGCGCCGACGACCTGGTACTCCGCGCAGGAACGTGGTATACAATCAGTTCAGTTAAATTAAGGGCGTCCAGCAGGCCATTTACCATATTAAATAAAAATAATAAAGTTCTTCTTGATAATTAAGAGCGATCACTGTCACACCCAATATATAAAGTCCTTAATGAACAATTATAAAATTAATACACCTACAATGAATACATAAGTTCGTGTCTTAAACATTTTAATATGTAAATCTATGCACAACTGTTTACTAAATAAATATAATCAATTAAACTTTGAAGGTTAGGCATACCTTAACGTGTTTTTCATATTCAAGGATTTTTGTTATTCGAACTACGGCGATGAAAAGTGCTCGCTGATATCTGATGCAGTTATCAACTGTGTTATGAAATCTGACGTCACGTCAGCATCCGATATTGAACATGATGTGTTCGCATAACATCATCTGTTATATCGTAATTTATAGAGAGATTTTATAGAAACGCCATCTATTACAGAATCTTCGACGTAAACACCAAAAAATTTCGCTTATACTTTTTCGATCCTGATCAGGAGACCCTTAAACAACACTCCGTTAAAATGATAATTGAATCACTTACACCAAGATGCACAACCAAGAAAATCATTTTTTACCTGCCCTGTGTTTACGCGTTTTATACTTCGATGGGTAGGCCTGGTATTGTGGTTTGAATACGTGAATTCCATTTTTGTAAATTTAAAATAGCAAACGAAAGCGAAACTGCTTCTGTTCAGAGACGTTTTCGGAATCGATCTTATATTTTTGCGGCGGTGATATAAAACATTTTGTTTATTGTATTTTTTGGTTATCGGTTGTGTAAAGTTTCGGAGGCTGGCCAGACGAGTTTTCAGATAGACCACCGATAGAAGAATCGGCGAATAACAGCCCAGTTTCGCAAAGATTGGTGTTTTTTCATTTACACAGGTTGAATGAATATATTTAACAAACTAATGAGAAAATCCAGGACTAACTATCGATGGTAACTACGGCAACACCCTGCATAATGAGTTGTAATGGTGTGTGGACATGGATGACGTATTTCTAAAACGCGTAAAGGACAGAGCATAGTTAAGTGAAGTGAATTATGATTCATAGCTGCGTATATTTTGTACGCGGATAAGAAAGATGCTACTCGTACATATACAATAAAGGACCCCCTTTTCATTTCGCATTGAAGCCCAATTTTAGTAGTTACGCCACTGAATACTCTACAAAGAAATCTCATAACGGCCGTGAAAATCAAGGAAATTATTTCGTGTTTTTACTTCGTACGCGCATAAAACTTAAATGCAGCGAGGGCCTTGAGATTTTTTGGCACAAGTTTATTTTTAAACCCACACGCGCGCAGGGCGCTGCACTAAAAATGCATTCGTCCGCGTAAAATGCAAATGTAATAAGTGCATTATGAATATTGCAATGGCCGTGTATCAAAATTTTGAAAATATATATTTTTTTATTCTACTCGTTCTCTAATTGATAATGGCCTGCTGAATTTATAAAACCCTCTTACTAGGCTAAACGTGTCTCAATAAAATTAAACGAGTAGGAATGAAATTGAAGTGTTTTTATTTTCATATACGTGATAATTAATTTATAAAATCACCTCTGAAAAAGTACATTATGTTATATTATATATACAAAAATTGTGTTATATTATATATACGAGACCCCCCCGCAGCAACACGGTACATCGGTTTTTACAAATGTTGATAGATAGACAGTGTCGATATACGAGCGATGGTATACAATGGTGTTGCAGATAAGACAGTATTTTTAATTATTTTATTTGGTTGTTTAATATAGCATTCCATTGCCAAAAAGTTGTACAACGTTGTATAACTCAGATGTGCCTAAAAACGATGTACAGTATTGTTGCAGGGGTTGTCTCGTTTGTCGAATTTTCTAGTTGTTTGGAAGATAACAAGAAAAAAACTATTCTAGTAGGACTTATTATATTTTTGAGAATAATATTAATACGAATTATAACGGTAAATTAAATTTTTAAATAAATTACTTAATGTAAACGTGTAAGAATCTTGTATGAAACAACACATCTGATAAATGCCCCCCTCGGCTTTGCTGGCACATTGGCGTTCTTTAAGCGAAACTTTTACATCATCTGATCACGTCCTTGGTGGTGGGCTCGTTGGCATAAACTTTTGACTGCAATAAACCCCAGAGAAAGAAGTGTAAAGGCGTCAGATCGCACAATCTAGGCGGCCGATTCTGGTCGCCCAAATGGGAGATTACACGATGACGAACTCTCTTTGCTGTGTATGGGTCTGCAGGGTCGAGTTGTTGAGTCAGTTGGATATTGTAGCCATGAATCTTTCGCGAGAATATGCCGCGGAGTGCTTCTTGAAATGTTCAATTCTTGAGTGTGATGCTCCGGCCACATTCTGGCGAATGACCTGAACGAACACATGTCGACGCTCTAACATCGATAGTCGACCAAGTCATCTTGAATTTTTTGATTACTTTCTTCACAGTTGATTGATGCACTGGAAATATTTTGATTATCAAAAATTGGACGCTATTTGCGAATAGTGGCAGTCAAACTTTAATGATTTTTGAAAAAATGTTTAAAAATGTAAGAAATGCGTTGTTGTGTCGAATAGCGATTCATTTTTAATAATGGCGAACTGACTAGTGGTTTGACTGTTAAAGTGCAGCAGCAAGAATGGTGCCATATTAAAATACTTCTCTCTTGTTGGGACAGCCTTTATATTTCAAAGTTTATTATATAACGTGCACAAAATCAGGAACCGTTGATCTCATATTTTCCATCTAACCTCATCAGCATCATATGGCATACCTACGTAATAGCATCTAGCGTGCACACTCGCATTCTTTAAAAGGAACATTACACGTGCGTTCAATAAAGTGTCAAAACGTTTCTACTGAATAAAATGTGTAGTCAGTAAGTGTGACATATTTGTATAGTCGTAGATTTTTCTAAGATATTACATATACAACCATTTAAAAAAAATAGTTGTTATAATATATATTTTTTTATTTGTCTTTATGATTGTAAATAGCCTAAAATGCATCGTTAAATGGAGCAATGAAATTGATTGGCAATTAAAATTTTATAATTTTAATGGCTGTATAATAGTATCGAGCCATGTGTTTAGCGTGAAGATAAAACTGTTATATATGTACTCGTATATATATCCTCTAATATAAACGATATCAATATTTCCCATTTTCTTCTTCTTTTTCTTGTGCCCTATCCGTTCAACCTACGTTGGCTATCATGTTGGCAAACCTCAGGTACTTTGCCATGATGTTCTCCTTCTTCCAGGGCCTCGAATTCCAGCAATATTTCCCTGTGCAAGATCTCACACTACTCTGGATGTCTCATTATATGTCCGAGATTTCGAAGTTTTCGGATTTTTATTGTTTTAATGACTTACTTTTCTTTATTCATCCGAACCATAACATCTTCATTCGTAACTCTGTCCATCCAGCTTATTTAAAGTTTCTTTTGAAGATCCACATCTCAAATGGTTTAAGTCCGTTTTTACTTCCCTTTCTCTTCCCTTCCCTTTACTTAATTATCCTTCCCGTTCCCTTACTATAACTTATATGGCACAAATTTACTTAGTTTAATTTGGAATTTATGTAATTTCTCCTCCTTATATCATCTGGCATTTCATTAAAAATCTTCATCGCACTGTACATGATCGATTTGTGAGATTTATCCTTCTTCCTGAATGGCAGTCTCAGTCTATCTTTTCCTCTTGTATTATGCTCATATTCATGTTAATTTACCTCAAATATTTTTATAAATTCTCCCTATATATATTTTGAGATTTTTCAACTAAACGCAATAAAATTAAAATATATTGTCTGTTTAAAAGTTATTACATTTAAGTTCTTTCAGAATTAAATTGATTCGAGTATATATATTTTTCTCAAAAATATTCTTAAAACTTTATTTTGCAGTAAAGATAATTGTTCTAATCCTTCCAAGATGTGAGATTTTTTAACAATCTTTTAGTCATGTATCTTGTATATAGTGAAAGATTTAATTTATCTTGTATTATGACTCCCAAATATTTAATTAAATTTTTGTAAATTTGGTGTTATTTACTTACTTATTTATTTACAAACAGGTTACTGATGAATTGGACATTATTTCGCATTTAGATTGTAAGTAAAATTAATAATAATTATGAATTTATAGGTTTATTTATTTATTTTTATTAGAATATAATCAGTAAGATTTACATTTATTTCTTCTCTATGAGGGAAAAAGATATACTCATATATAGAGAAGGAGTGTATAATTTGTGTGTTAGTCTGTGAACATATTTCTTCAGACTTCAGATACAAATTTATAATAGTCTAATTTTTCTAATTGTGATGGGAAGATTGTTAAAGAATTTGATGCCTTTATAAATATAGTAATTTTAGTTTTGAAATATCAATATTGAATTTATTTTTAATTAAAAAAAATTTGATAATGGAATTTATTTTGTATATGTCTATTATTTTAGGTACTTTAAAATCTATGAAGAGTTTGATACTTGGATAGTAATTTTTTTTTAAGAATTATTTTTATCATAATTTTTTCATTCATTGAAATAATACTAAATATACTTTTGTATGTATTTGTAAATAGCAAATAATTTTATGAAGACTATTGTATATATTTTTCTGAGACTATTTCGGTTAGAATAGGTTAGGTTATGCTTGTATATTGGGTTGCGAATGCGTCATCGGTGATTGTACCGATACGTAAGCTGAGCTTGTCGAGGCTTTTCAACAACTAAATTTCTCAGCAATATTGGAGTCGAGTAGACTATGAAGGGCGGGATATGTTGTCAGGTGTCACAACTCTAAAGTATAGAGATATATGTAGGTGTTGGATATTCCCGTATGTGATTGGAGTGTGCTGGTTCAGAATAGAGACACTGAGTCGTAGGTGTCAGCCGAAGGCTCTAAATAAGCTATGAAGCAAATGACGTCAGCAATGAAAGGTGGTAGCTTTTAAATTTGGAATAATAGATGTATCAATTTGAAAGAACTGCAACATATAGGTTTGAAAGTTTATCATCAACTTACTATATGTTGCTGTGATATAATCGGTTAACACATTTCCCCGGATAGGTAGCAACAAAAATATTTTTTCGATAAATTGAATTTTCCTATGTGTCTTTTCAATTGATACATTTGATTTGTATTAATATACAAGTATGTTTGCTAGGTGAGATATATAATGTATTTTTTTTCTGTTGGAATTCAGTTTTGTTTTGTGAAGGCAAAAATATTAGTTCTTGATCGATCTGCTGCTTGGGGCTCTAAGCGCGCAGGTGGCCAAAGCTTTGTACGATAACTTGGCCTTGGGTGCAGCGATCGGACCAAGCTGGAGACTGTAGAGCAGTCCGAAATGATTTTTGGCACACGACTTGCCGTGACATGGTAGAAAACTTTGTGGAAAAATTATCGTGCTGCAATATATGACGTAAAAAACTGGGTCAGCCGCGAGCTGGGAACTCTTCCAAGAAAATGTGCACTTTAAAATTGTTATTTCCCTCATTTATCACCGATGGAGAGTTGCGCAAAAAGCCTGATATTTATTAATAGACAATAGTGTTGGGCAATATCGAGCGAGATATTAATTTGTGAGAAAATTAATTTTATTCCAATGGACGAAACATCTCCAGAGTGAGGTTATTTTCGTGTTTCGTTCTTGTCTAGTGAATAGTGCGTTTTAGATCACGTGATTATCAACAAGCGTTATGATTGGCTGATTTCATTTTAGGGGACTTATACTCGTCATAAATAGATCTGCTACATATACGCCCAAGTGATCTCATTTCCACTGTTTTCAGTCTACTTTCGTTCCTCTTCTACCAGCCGGTACCAGTTCTCCATTGTATACCGCTAGTCTTACCTCGTTCTCGTTAGATTTAATTCCATTCGAAGTGCCGTTCACTTTAATCCCTGCAGTCACTTTTCTATCTATATCTTTCTTAGCTTTTCCGTTTCTATCAAACATACTTCCCAAATACACAAACTCATCTACTCGTTCTAAACATTTATTACCTTTTAGCACGGTATCTTGCTATCCTCCTTTTTGTACCTACAGTTTATTATTCATGTTTTATATAACAAAAATACGTATGTTGTCTTTTTTAGCTTCATCTATATTTGAAAAACTTTATCTATCAGCATTAATTATCAAAGTACTATTGTTTTTAATTCTTTTGTTCTTCGTTATAAAATTTCATATACGTTATGGTGAATTTTAGGATCATAAATAAATAATTAAATAAATGAATAATGATTTTCCAAATATGGTGTTCGCCTATAATGCCAACGCCCATGCAAATTCCTTTTGCACGACCTGTCCTTAAAGCTGCATCACAATACCCTGGACTACCGAAGCCATTATAAAACAAGCGCCAACTCTGCAAAAAGCTCCAGAAAATATTACAAAAATTAGATCTTCGCTGTGAAGATAATCTCCCCGCCGGGATGGGGGTAGATTTATAATGCCGGCCAGAGCTTCAGATCGATTATGAAGTGGACTTAATACTAGTACAGGTAATACTCTAACAGATATATCTGACATATTGCAAGGGTTATAGCGCTACAGCCTCGTGTTCTTGATAAACCCTTAAGGGACCGGTGTATTTCAAACGAAACCTTTTATATTTTAAATATGAATTAAATATATTAATTAGAAAGATATACATATAAAATCAATTCTATCGAAATATATTGTTGTTGCGCCACCGGGATTCAAAGCTGGATTTCTTTCCTATCGGGGAAGGTGCATTATACAAAAAATAAAAATTAATTAGTAATGGCGTCAGATTACTCATTACCATTTTTTCACATTTTAAAGGCTAATAGAACTCTAATTTCTTACGGTAACACGAGTTGACAGCATGGCTGCGTACGAGTGTTTTGTATCACGGTATGGTAAAGGTTAAAAGTGTATATCTTGTAACAAACAAAATAAAATATTATTAATATTATTATTATGAACATCTATTAAACAAATATAGAACTTCTTCAGCAATATAGTCATAAGCATAATCACTCGTTAGAGGTAAAATTTTATGCTGCTATATAAGATCTGGACATACAAATAAACCACCAACAGAAGGTATTTGAAATGTGGCTGTATCAACATATCCTGAAAATTTCCTGGGATGACCACATTATCAATGAAGAAGTTCTGCAAAAAGGCCCAAACAAAATAATTAATAACAACGCTCAATCAAAATATCATATTATTTTGAATTTGTATATATCTGGCAGTACTGTTTTTGAATGACGCGCGACAGAACAAAAAAATTGATGAAAGGCAGTGGCGTGCAGTAGGTATAGATTTAGATTATGCTGTTACAATCATGTCATAATATATGTAATACAATATATGTTGTATATAGGATTATGAACTTTCATTCAACCAACGTCTTTAGATAGAATACCATATTTATTTGTAATTTTATAGTTTTATTAACTGTGTTTTTAATAATTAACTTTAACGTAAAATAATACCCATATAAAAATGTATGGAAGTTTTTAAGAACACTTTCTATGATAGAACATGATTCTTTTATTATTTGAAAATCCTTCACGTAATAACTAAACGAAATAATTATTTTTATTAAAGGTTAACGTAGGAAATAGTTCTGACAATTGCTTTTTGTTTTTCTCAAATCAATAACATATCCATGCACCAAATGCAAAGATCAATCATGAAATCAACACGTTTAAAACAGTAAGATAGTAAAATTAGCGAATCAGTAAAAGAGGAAGTAGACACTTCAATGGTTTGCACGCAGTTGTAAGCCTTTCAAATGTTATTCTGTTTAAAAAACAGCAAAAGTAACGACTTCTCACACAAAGAGGATTAACCGAAAGGAATTTTCAATTAAGTAAATAGTCAATTGTACGACTTGAGTAATACACAAGGTTAAAAATAGAAGAGAGTACTGTGAATAGTTCCAATCTACGAATTGTAGCTACTAGCGCTACGGCTACAGCGGTGAGTTGTCGTGATAGTTTTTAGTATAACTTTGGTTATTGTATTTTTGAATCTTACTTTTTGCACTGTTGTGTAAATATTGAATAGTTCCACATACATTTTTCATTTTTGGCTTATTCAATCTTTTAAATTGTACTTCAACTTGAGTAAGAGCTCATCCTTTTTCTGCACATGTTTTTCGATCATTTTTACTTCTAGAGTATCGTAACAAAACCCACAACACATTCCGAGAGCATTTATTTATTTCTTTCTTGGTATTCTTATCTATATAAAAGTTATTACTTACTATCTTTTTATCTATATATACTCGTATATGCTTTTGCTTACTACTTAATAATATTTTTTCTTACGTTAATAGTTAATATGTTACTGATTAATATTTCAATATGCCTAGGCAATATCGAATAGTATGATTTCACATCATCGCTCTTGGATCTTTTAGTGTTCTTTAAAGTAGTCTTAAAAAAAATCTATTAGATAATAGTACAGATAAGAAAATAATGAATATTATTATTCATTGATAATCTTTCCGCATTATGCAATAGATGTCACCCTTGTGTAATTTTTATCAAAACTGGTGTGAATAATTAATTTAAAAAACATTTACTTGTTGATATTATTCAATTTCTTTATGTTCATTATATCCTGTTTAATATCACTATATATTCTTGTATATGCTTTTAATAATATTTGAATGATAATCATATCAATTTCAGATAGATCTAGGTGTGCATATTACTAATATTTTGTTTTTTCAAACTGGAAATAAAGACAAAGCACCACCGAAGGCCACTGAAAGCTAGTATAAAGGAATAATAAACATTTAACTTAGAGCTAAATAATTCATCTATACCGCATTCAAATTATAGTTACATTAGACCTGCGTTGCGTTGTTGAACTGGCGAGAGGGTAAATTACTCATATAACAGTTCCGGGTAAGGAAGGGTCCTTTATATTAGTGCTCCACCCCACCGAGCACTATAGAGGATGTCAGAGATTTTTACCAATCGGGTCTCGTAACTTGCAATAAAATATTTATGTTCATGAATGTAAAAATATTTTAATACCCTTACAGATATGCCGAAGCCTATTTCGAACAGTATTTTATGATTACTATAAATAATGTTTATTGCTTCATAAAATTCTGCAAATCGTAACTCGCGAGTAAAATAGACGTCAATTTATTTATTTTAACTTTTGACATACATTCTTAAAGAGTTTGCCTGTAGACAGGAATCAGTTTCATATTTATCACTCTTTAATTAATTATTTAATTAAAAGATTGATTAAAATTAATATCCCTGGATGTAAAGAATATTTATTTCTTGCTTTTGCGTGTTGGTAATTTTAGTATTTGTAAAAAAATAATTGAATCAACGTTGATCGTCGACAAGCTAATTATAATATAATGTATTTTAAGTATCAATAAAAAAATATTAAAATCATTATAATTGAAGCAAATGCATAAAACACAAGGACTATTTGATAAATAGAATATAGAAATAATTTTATCACAGTTTTTATACGTTAACTGATAGTTTATACTGTTTTCTAGATATAAATCATAAGAAATAATAAAAAATAAATATACAGCCTGTAGATAAACACAAAATAGTAAACAGCGGCCGCAGAGCAAAATAAAGTGACGTTTTTTTGTCTGATGCAAAGATATTAGCAATATAAAATAAAGTTCAATAACTCATTACAATTTTGATTGGACTGCAATATCAATTTCGCTAAAAAAAGATTCCGAAAAATTTGGGATTTTTAAATGCAGTTTTTTACTTTAGCAATATTTTTTTCAGAGTGAAGTGAAAGTTTGAAGGTTGTGTCGCATTTTCCACAGCGCAAATAAGTTCAACGCCTGGGTGAAGCGAAACCCGAGATCGGTCGGCGAAGGGTTACGTATACTTGAATAGCGGTAAAGTTATCTGCGTGAGACGATAGTTTTTAGCTGTACCGGGAGGCTGTCTTTTCTACGAAGATTTTAATATCTTCCATGCAAACGAGTTTTTACTTACCAGCCAGTTGTACCATAGATCTATCTACGTATTTCATCTCAAGAAAATTATTTAAGTTAGTTCTCTACAGTCGTTAACTACTTGGAACAGGTATGGTTTAGGTGAATAACTTACAGTTAAAATTAACTGGTCAATAACTGCCTGAATACTAACGGAATGCAAGTATAAATTAATAAAGGCTGTAATTAACTAAGAGTTGTACTCGAAAAATACATAAAAATAAATTAAAATACAAAAAAATATGCAAAAACTTTATTATCTTTAGCAGAATTCGTAATCTACCAATAGAGTAAGAAGGTAAAGAGGACACTGTTTAAATAGTTCTTCACCAGCATGTATACTTGCGAGCTCTGGTCGAAATGCAATCAAGTGACGTATAACCGTCTCCGAATTCAGTACAACTCATACAGAATACTGTCCGGATTGGCGCGTTATTGTAGCACATCTACAATATTTACCAAAGGCCGTATACATGGATTCGTTCGGTTTCTGAAACATCGAGTTGCGGGCGTAAAGCTCTGAACTCTCTGGTGCAAGCGGCGCTCTCATGGAAAGCTGGTTCCCTGACCAGAGAATGGCAGCGACTACAGAATAGCTACAGATACAATAATGGCCGTGACTGATATGTAGTATTTATATTTATATATATGTGAACTTTTTATTTATTTGTATTTTTTTTGCTTTTCTTTTCATAACATAAATAATATTTTATCTTTATGGCGAATCGGTTCTTTACAAAAATAAAACTCGATCACGCTGGAATAAACGCATAGTTATTATTATTATTATTATTATTATTATTATATATAAAAAATAAGCTACCAGGAAAGCTATCGTCCATTGCCAATTGCTTGCTGCTAGACGGCTAGCTGTGCGGCCAGGGCTTCCATAGAATCTATATTTCAATGCGAAAATCATTTATAATATTGCTTTAACCCTTTATAGGACACAAGCCGAAAATGGTAGATGTATCGACCGCCTGCAATTAGGTCGATAATTAACATGCTAAGCATATCGTTGTCGAGTTTTTTAGCTCTAGTCGTTTCTGAGAATATTCTTTGGCTTATAAATAAACCACCAACCTGAAGTTGGCTCTCAATAAAAAATATTCATGTCACTGGACGATACATTGAGCGTTTACGACCGCAACTCGCCGCGTCTGTGGGTGTCATCACATTTTTGATGTTGAATTTTGTAAGTTGGGAAATGATTTAGAAGCAAAATTTATGTATGTGTTTATTAAAAATTATTGTTCTTAATGTCAGTGGTAATAAATCAACCACCTGAAAATCATGTTTTTTTTTCAGATAATCGAGTAATATTTTATAATTTACATTTAACATTATTTATTCAAATAATACACAAATTTACGAAAAATTGTTAAATGTTTCAATATAAGATAAAAAGATTTTGCCCTTTAAAGGGTTCAATGAAATATAGATTTTACAGATGCCCTGGTCGCGCAGCTAGCCACAATTGCCATTTGCAGATCCTAGAAGTAAAAAGCAATCGGCTACCGATGATTTCTTTTCTGCTTATGCATTCTGTATTGCCTTCCCTAGAATTGTACAAACGGTGTGCTTACGTATCAACTTTGAAATATATATATCCACTTAAAGATGTTCTTGAAAAAATTGCGATCATATTTACGTAAATCATAAAGTATTTATCTGTCATTCGCGTCGCGTCGCAAATATCTGTATTTTATGCATTTGACAGTGCGACCATAAATAGAATGCTGAGTGTGCTTGCATGTCGTCAAAATTCGCGTGATTTCGCTAATGTATGATCGTTCTTACTCATAATAAAGACAATGCACACGCAATGACACTACAGTCCAATGAGTATACATCCAATACAGTCCAGTAAGTCATAGATAAAAGATGGGGAAGCGCAATATAAAGAGTGATCCAAACACAATCATTATTTTATAAATAATATTGTTGTTGTTACCGGGATTCGAACCTGGATCTCTTGGATCTGGAATATACTATACTAACAAAGTGAATTGACAACATATTTTTGAACCTATATGTCACACTTTTCAAATGAATACATCTATTGTTCCATTGTTTGAAAGCCATCTATCTACTCAGTCTCGTCAACGACGAAAATTTGTTGACTATATTATTTTTTATTTTTGAAGGCATCGCGGGTTAAAATTGTCACGAAGCTCTGTTAAAAAAAGTGTTAGAAAGCTGCGTAACATTTTATAGGGGATGTAATATATAAGATCGATGTTACGGACAAAATGAATAAAGTAATATGGTCGTATATGTGTCCGAGACATATATGGTCATTTCTTAACATATAACAGTAAAACCTTGGATTGCGAGTAACTTGATCTACGAGCATTTTGCATTGCAGTCATTGCTTAAAGAATTACGAATAATCAGGTACCATCGTTATAATCGACGACAATCACATTCACAGCAACGGTTTAGATAATAGTTTAGATAACTATTTAGATAACTAGTTATATAACACTTTAGATAATGGGTTAGATAGCGGTGTAGATAATAGTTTAAATAACGATTAAACCATCACTAGTATTTAGTATCTTTGCAGGCACCAACGATGGGGCGTAGTATTGAGGAGGACCTGAAAGTGTCGATTCGCCATCGTGCACAGCAATAGATCCATGACTTTTTCGTTCCTCAATTTAATGGCATGCCACACAGCGCACGCCACAATCAATTTATTGAAGGAAATATTCGATGAGCGCATAATTTCGCATAATCCCTCCAAAATCGTGTGATTTAACACCTTTGGATTATTTTAAGTCGCCAGTTTAGACGACTTTGAAGCCAACATTCGTCGCGTTATTGCCGATGTACGGCCCCAGTTGCTCCAAAAATTAGTCGAAAATTGAACTTCCGGATTGCTCTTTTTTCGAGCCAGCTGCAGCGCCTATATGCGCGAAATCATATTTAAACACTAATTGCATAAAATTATTTTTCTAGTAATGCCGATACCGTGGCCATTACCACGATTTTGATGTGTTTTATTTTATTTTCAAGTTCTATTACCTCTAAAAAAAACACCCTTTACTAAGGCGCATACTACCATATAATATAATATAAATGATTAGTTAAGTTGCGTGTGTTCGCTTACAGGACTATCGGATTAACTCAGTTGATTAAATATTGAATTCAAATTAATATTCGGTCAGTCAACATGAGAGTGATCTGTAAAGCCCTCGGGATCAAATTGGGACTTGAAATATAAATATTGATTGTAGTATAATTTTCTTAATGAAGTTCTTATCTATGAAAAGTAACGATTATTGAATACATTGAATCATACATAGTATAGAATATATGTTTTTTATTAATAATTTTTATTTAATTCTTAATATATAATATAATACTTAATACATATATATAATATAATACATAAGCACTCCTTATCACACAATTCTCGCCTCATCCACATTCATACATCTTCTCATACAAGCTCGCCGATTGTTGATCAGCTTTACATTCTTTCCTTATTTCTTTATTCTTTACTCTGTCATAAATAGATTTGCCACAAATACGCCTAAGTGATCTCATTTCCACTGCATTCAGTCTACTTTGTTCCTTTTCTGCCAGCTCCAGGCATCACTTCCATACATCAGTGTCGGTATCAGGATTCCATTGTGCACCGCTAGTCTTGCCTCGGTTTACATATTTCCGTTAGATATAATTCCATTCAATGCGCCGTTCACTTTATTTCCTGCAGTCACCCTCCTTTCAATATCTTTCTCAGCCTTTTCGTTTCTATCAAACATACTTCCCAAATATATAAACTCATCTACTTGTTGCAAACATTCATTACCTCCAAGTATTTAGCGCGGTGTCTTGCTTTCCTCCTTCTCGAATACCATCACTTTCGACTTGTTAACATTCATCATGAGGTCGCTTTCCTTGCACACATCGTACACTGCACTCCCTAGACTGTGTAGTCCTTGTTCATTATTCGCCATTAGTACCGCATCATCGGTACTAATAAATCTTCTGATCTTTCCCAGTTGTGAGATTTTTTTAGTAATCTTTTTAGTCACGTATCTTGTATTTTGCGATAAATTCAATTTTGAATCTATTATGACTCCCAAATATTTTATTTTAATCACCTTACCCTTGTTTGACATGTTGTCTAGTATTAACGCAGAGGGAAAATAACATATGTGCAATATACATATGCGCCTGAAACACGCGTGCCTTTTTTTTTAAAACATCTTACAGCGACGTAAAACTATCACTAGTGTCCATTCTTTCCGAGCGATTGAAAAATCATTTTACACGGGTGCGTAATGCACATTCTCCTATGTGTGCACAAACACCATCGTAGCAGATACACGTGTCGAACACTTGTATAAATTAAACATTAATAGACTTACATGCACGGAGACTTCCACCCGTAAAGGTCATCAAATATGTCATCATAACATTTCTTCCAGTTCGTCCACTTTTATTCATTACCATGCTCATATATTTTAATATAATGGTATTAATTTATAAAATCCTCAATAAGAAAAAAATCGACGGAATTTGTATGAAAAATTGATGCAAATCAACATCTTACAAGAGGAAGAGATGTACTGAGACTGAGCTCAAAATCACGAACCGTGAGTCAATCACTGATATCTTTGAGTCACACTCACTGTCAGTGATTGAATATCTGGGAATATCGTGATTCGTGATTCATTTTTTTATTTTATTTATATTTGGTTGTGAACCGTGATTCGGCGCATGTGAATAAAAAACAAAAATATTCATGATGGAATGACGTTATAATTCATCATAAACGCCATTTCGTAGATTCCGCTAAAACATTTTACGTGTTTGACCCGAAATGCTGAGAATTTTACTGAAAATAAACTCACATCGTTTAACGATTTTCATTCTCTTTGTGATGATATTAAATTAGATATATTTTAATTATATACACTAGGTTTTTTACTCAAGTACGGTAAAAATTATGTTTTATTTATTTATTTTATGTATTATTATATTGTGCGGTGCACGCATATTAGTAATGAAACTGTGATCAAAATCACAATTATCAATCACTGATATTATAGAATATCAATCACAATCACACCAGTGAGTCAAGAGTAGCATTTTTTCTCATCACTAATGTATAGTACGATGAAAATTTTTAATGAAATGCCAGAAAACATAAGAAAGGAGGAGAAACTGAATAGATTTAAAATGTAACTGACTAGATATAGCATTTTTTCTCATCACTAATGTATAGTGCGATGAAAATTTCTAATGAAATGCCAGAAAACATAAGAAAGGAGAAGAAACTGAATAGATTTAAAATGTAACTGACTAGATATGTAAAAGATAAGTTTTAGTAAAAGAAAATACTTTAATCTTGTTTATATTAGAGCATATATAGGAGTGCTTAGGTATGCACTATGTTAAGAATTAAATAAATAGTCATAAGTTACTTAAGTATTACTCTGCTTTAGGATTTTATAATATATTCACCCTTCTCTCTTTCACTTTCTATTCTAATTTTCATCTGACAGAATCATTTTACCGACCATTCCCATCGATTATTTTTTCACTATCCTAAAAATTTTACATTGTCTTCTATAATATAAAGTACTAAGAAATACTCTGTCAAAGAATTATGTGTCTCTCTATTGGTTCTTTATTCTGCTTCTACAGCGTGCACTGCTTGCCACCACTCTTTGCGATCTCGGACCTTGTGTACTTGTGACCTCCTCGTCCCTCGTACGTTCGCGTGATCACAATTTCTCCATCTCTTCTAGCAACATATCCAAAGTATGAAATAATTATTTTGCTGCATGTTGTAGATAGTCTTTTTTCAGTGTTGAGTTCCTGAAGTTTCGCAGTCCACAGCCAGCGACGCTAATATCACATCTCGAAGAGTGTTCCATATTCGTGAAACACATTTTTGGCGCGCTTTGCAAAACGGCCGCAACCTTGTTATTGACACCTTTCCACGTTAAAATCTCCACCCATCCTTTTTTTTCTACTGCTTGTTAAGTGTGAATAAGTGCGACGCGAAATTTGTTCGGTTGCAACACCGCGATTGTATTAGTGGTGTGGTTTTATTCACCTCCGGTGCATCAGCACTGTTATATTTGTGATCATGTGATTTGTGCAGTGCAGTGATATTGTGAACCGCGGGTGACGTGATTGATATCGCTGTCTTCATTTGGAAGCGGAGATCTACTCGCTGATATCTCGTGCTGTTTGTGTGATCTCGGCTGCGACTGCGGGAGTAACGGAGGCGTCATACACGAGGTAAGGCGAGCAGTCCTTCAGATTACCGATTCCCCTAGATCCACTGGTTCTTCGACTGTACTTCCTATCCCATCATCAATCCTTATCCCCGTTAATCTAAGTTCTTTTCCACCTTCCTTTACCGCCCCCCCCTCCTTCGGCGATTCCGATTTACGATCGGAATCGTCGTATTTCAATCCGCTGGACGCGCGACTCGAAGATCGCGCAATTTTGTTCTCTAGATCCCTATTCGGCGCGGGATCTACGTTTTCTTTTCAAAGAGCTTGTACCTTTTTTTCCTTTTCAGGGTTCACGTTTGGACTCTACGCAAAGCAATCAACACCTTTAGAAAATAAAAAAATCACGTGGAATACAGCGAGATGACGTCTTTATAATAATCCATATTTGCTCATTAGCTGCTCAATTTAGTCTGCTTCATACCTTTGTGTCGTAAGAATTTGGTAGTTTTGAGCGTGCGGGCTAATTAGTTCGTTTTAGTATTAAAAATTAAATGCAGATCTGTTGTAATAATAAACGAATCTACGATCTATATTTGTCGCTACTTATAAAATAATTTGACTCTGTTTTTCGAGTTGAATTTTGATTTTCAAGTTTACCTTTGTTTCAAAATGCAAGTATAGGGTTTATTTAATTTATTTATTTTATTTTATTACGGGATTTTGACAGTGTAAACATATAACCATAACAATTTAACATGTGATACTAATAAAGAAAATCCACAAAAATATTTAGATACACAAGTATGATTAGATGCAGAAAATTAATGAAAAGAAAAAAGTGGGAGAAAGGTGGGGGGGAGGTTGCAACTATTGTTGCGGTAAAGGGAGAGCAAGATGTGTTTTTATAGGTAGAATGAATGGCCAAAATTGAGATTGTGATGGTTCATTCACCCTTTGAGCGTAGTAAGTCAATTTCTTTTAAAATTAACAATATTAACTTTGTGGTTAAAATTCATATTTTTATTTATTATCTTTGTTGTAAAACTAATTAAAAAATTATAAACAACCAACTAAATTTAACTACGAGTTCCATTCTAAAATTTTTTCCTAAAAATTATTCTAGTAAATTTGTATTAAGTAACAATTTGAGTTAGGTACTAAATTTTTATTTTTAAAATATATAAATATTTTTAAAATAGATTCTGGTAAAGAAACAATAATATATGTTTTAGTTAGTTATGACATCCTGAAGAAGAAAATGGTATTTTTCGAAACCGGTAAATGTATTTAAACTCAATTAAGTGGTTAATAAAACAAAGATAATAAATAAAAATAAGTCAATTTCTGTAAATTTCTCATTATGGTATTTGCGTGTCCGGTTGAATGAATGAATTTTGTATGTAAGATGTTCTACTTCTGGGGATGTGGAAGAGTATGGATTGCCGGGTCGATCTAGATGGTATATGGAAAGATATTAATTCTAATTGGTTATTCAACAAGCGTGATGGAACTTTGAAATGGAATTAAATTTTAAAGAATTAGAATTATTTCAAAGTTTTTTTTATTTTCTGAAAGAGCACTCGATACCATCAACAATGGAATATAATCTCATTCAAATATGCACCACGACTACGTATGATACAATGCATTCTTCGGATCCGATTTTCAGCCGCTCCCTCACGCAAATGTGGTGCAATTCCAATAGCTATTGGTTTATCAGCATAAACAAGTGACGTTACATATCTTTACAGAAAATAGACTAACGGAGAAATATCGAAACATAAACAGGTCGACCATAAAACTCACGAAGTACATGTTGAGTTTGCCGACTGTTTTGATAAATTGAAGGGCCCACTGCAAGATCGTTGAATGTCACAATTTTTATTTTTTTTTGGACTCAAGTATGCCATTCGATAGCTTAGATTGTAGAGCAACTTTGTTCATTTCATAGTCCCGAGAAAAATGACGTTTCCTAAAAGCCACACACGGCTAGAATGCATGATAATATTTTTAAAATTTGTTATATATTATAACATTTTATACAATTTTTTTATTGGTGATAGTACTATTATATATATACTTTATAAAAAAATATATACTTTAATTTACTTGTCAATACCCATGTTTTTTACAACCCTTTTAAACCTTTAAATGCAGATATCTTGCAGTGTACCATTTACTTGTAAACGTTGTTCCAATGTGAAATGCTCCGTGGTAAAATGGCAGACTATCCCGAATAAAAATAACAATGACAGCTGTCAAAATATTAATAAACATGGCTGCTATTCTTATTTGAAATTCTATCATAGTTATTGGATAACCCTGTATATCCCATGATTTGTTTAAAAAGTATTAGACATATAATTATGTTGCACGTTGATCTTTATGTCACGTGTCCTCGGATATGCCTAAAGAATCACGAAGCGATCTATAAATCATCAATACGTATATTTTGCTCACGGATTAGATAGACGCATCTAGTACGTACATTACATAGACCTTTACAGACTCTCAGAGATCAAAGCCTTGTTGAGAGATCGCTGTGACAGTCTTGACGATTGCATCTTCATTTGTTCATCACTGATCATGACTTCATTACTTCATTACTTCTAATGATGCTAAATCATTAACATACACGAGTATGTTTAGTATTCAGTTTTAAAAAATATATATATATATATTGTATCTTGATAAAGCAAGACAAGAAGTATAAACCTCGCAAGATGCAAATTATGACAAAAATAAGTTTTAGACTCAGGTGAGATTAAAACTATAGATTTCTAATCTATGGGGTAAGATAAATATTCACGTCACAGTGAAAAATTCATAGCGTTTATATTATTTTATTTTTCTTATACATAATGTAAGACTTGTTTAGTCTCCTTAACAAGACTGAAGTCTATGCTAATGGTTCACTGTTATATCTAATACAAATATGAAACAATTAATCTCAATCTAAACCGGAAATATTAAATAACTTAATTGAATTAACGAAACTATACAAAAAATCTAATATTTATTTAAACAAAAATATTCTCTATTATTATAAATTGTTAACTTTGTTTAAAATTCATCTACTGGTTTTGAAAAACATCATTTTCTTCTTTAGGATGTCATTAACTAATCAAAAACATATGTTATATAGTTTCTTTAAAAAAACCCATTAAAAAAAAAAATTATTAAAAAATAAATTTAGTAACTAACTTAAATTGTTACTTGATGATACAAAATGACTAGAATAATTTTTAGGAAAAAATTTTAGAATGAGATTTGTGGTTAAATTTAGTTGGTTGTTTATAATGGAACACCATGGGAGAATATTAGGTATGTTTTCATTAAAATCCATCAACACTGTATTTTTCCCTCCCTTAATGTTCCGTCTAACTGTATACGTATTCTGTCTCTCTCTTTCGCATTTAATTTCATATTCTGTCTCTTTCTTTCACGTGTAATTTTATATTCTATCTCCCACTTTATGTATATATATATATAAGTGCACTCTTTTTCTATTTATGGTTAGTTTTAAATACGTCCTGACAAAGCTTGAGATATTCTAAACCAATTGACGTATAATAAATTTCGTGGTTTCATACAAAGTGATTTTATTAAACACATCCATTATTTTATTACATAATTTTTTTAAATGTAAATATTTTTGGAACACCTCGTATTTTTGTGAAGTTGAAATTTTTTCAGAACGTAGTTTTGTGATATTTTAATAAGATTAAATGTATCAATAAAAATATATACAAATAAAATCTATTCATTGAAAAAATATTTCTGTCGCCACCCGGACTCGTGTTCTGCAAAAACTGCAAATTCACAATAATCATGTGTTCTCCTTAAAAATGAAAAATATGTATTGAAAAAAATAGAAATGCGTAAACTTTAATATTTGGAATATCTTCAATATCAAGGTACTCGAAGAAGGAGTATATCTTGGCCGAAGAATGTAAAGCGGAAGCTAGAGAGAAGAGTAATACTATTTTGTCTCCAGCCATGTGATAAAGCACCAACAGATGTAATTAAAAGTATGACCGGAACGCTGAGATTTATATGAATGTTGATAAATAATTTGTTTCATTTCACGAAGGTTTAGAGCATACAGGGAGAGATATATTTGTATGGACCATGTTTTGGACGATATGGGCAGTTTCTATGATGATGGTCATTGAAATGCGACGTCTTCATTTGCGGTCAGCACGTTCAAGAGTGATCTATCAGGACGGATGTGAGTAGAATATTTAGATAATATAATTATATACCATTTCTTATTTCTAGAAATCATTGAATAAAACTACACATTAAAACTACAGTCTGCAATTTTATAATATATACATAATGTTTTTTTTATATGGTTTCTAGGCCGACGTGTCGGCACGGTAATTCTCAAGAATTCTTGACAATGGCAGCTGCATATATATACGAGTATATATGCAACTGCCAAAACCTAGTCCGTAATCCGTACTTGGCAGGTTTATGATTTTACCGTAATCCTGTCAAGAAGTACGGTTGTACCGTAATTTTTTGAGGCAACGCCTTGACAATGGCACGTGTACCACGCCATAACGTCGGACTAGGTTTGCCCATGGAAACCATATACAAAAAGCCTTACACTAGTGCTCGTGGAAAGCTCAAATTAAACATATATATATATTATTAAGGAGAACACAAAGAAGATGGCTTTTAAATAATGGAACGATAGATGTATTTATTTGAAAAGTATTTGTGGTCAATTCACTATAGAGCATAATCGGTTAATGCACGTTCCCCGGATTGGAAGAGATCCAGGTTCGAATCCCGGTAGCAACAATAATATTTTTACATGCATTGATCATTGGAGGAACACCGACTGCTATAATATAGTAAATTACTACTAAATTAGTACTCAAATATATGTCTTACTTTCTTACTGACATTTACATTGCCAAATTTTATATGCATACCCTCGGTACATTTGTCTGATATTTGAAATATTACGCAACACTCATGGTAATTAACTAGATGAAAATATATACATAATGAATATTAATTTGGAAGAGTAATACGTCAGACCGTTAGACATTATTTATCAATGTAAGTATACATGTAAAAAGTGAACCTAATAAATGTATTATTATTATTAATTTAGATTACATTAAGTAACAAATCAAAATTTTTAATTATACGTAATTATACAATGAGTTTATTGAATTAACATTCTACATTTTAACGACTAACAGCTGGTCGTAAGAATTAACAGGTAAAGGTAGTGTAGATATTAAAATATTATCGTATATATTTAGAACTTTTAAATAGAATTTCAAGAACTGTAAAATATAGAACGGTTAAATTATTTGGTTAATATACCTACTTATTCATATTTATTTTTAAATGATTTAATTATATTAGGTTTGGTATCGTTTTCAAACTTTTTAATGACGTAATATGGAAAAAAAGTATAATTTAAAACACTTTAGTGTTGATAATTAAGTTTTATAAAATGATATTATTTATCGTAATTTTCCCGCTCTTTTCATACCTACCGCCAATATGTAGGCATCATTTTCTGAAATAAAATCAAATCTATACTTTATATATTTTTTTAAATCTTACCATTTTCCGCATGTTTCAACCAATTAGGAAGCGCCAACATCGAACAAAATGCCTATTTTTTATTACACCTTTCTTCATGCTCAAAGCTTGATCAATAACTTGGGGTGTATATTATTATAATTTATATATAGTGAAGATGTTGCACTAAATAATATATTTATACTGTTAATTGTAATGTTTATTGAATTCCATTTATATTTTTAAATCAGAATAATATTTAGAAAACGCACTGAGAGTGTTATTGATTTTACACTGAAGGCATTAAAAAAAAAAAACATTATTTATTTATCTTGTACATAAATATTTTGAATGCATGTATGTGAGTAATGGTTGTAAAATAATCAACTTTTATTTAAGTTTTAATTAACTAATTTGCGCTCTGCCGAGAAGTCCACCACTCGCTTAATATTTACACATACATTAGCACAATCCCGACACACACACACACACACACACACACACACTGTCCTGCGAAGTAATTATAATTCGTGATGTTATGACAAATGACGTCATTTCCGTGACGCGGGCCCCGAAATCGTTTCCGGCGCTACATTGTCGAGAGGTCGTCGCATGAGCGGCGCTTTTTAGCGGGACCCGGATAGGCGCACCGGACGCCCGCCGTCGCAGACTCTAAGGCTTTATCGGAGGCTGCGCGCACTGTATTCGTAGGATCGGGCGTCAAGAACTATGGAGAACGACTGAATATCTTGACTATGGAAGGCGTACCACGCTAAGTGCAGGCGCAGGGGCGGATCCGTTGCAAGTGTTTCAGATTTTTTTTTAATTGTCGCTTATAATGTCGTAAATTAAAATGTAATTGTCCAGTTATCTATCATTTATTTTTTTATTTCGGGAATAATAGATGTTTCACTAAAATAAAAATTAAACAAAATATTTTACGTAAAAATAAAAGTAGTCTTAATTAAACCCGGTGATGAATTTTTTTTTTTTTTAATATTTTCAAGTGTTTCATATAAAATGTTAAAAAGTGATTAGTGCCGATATCATGTCCGGACTTCCTTATGACGAGCAACGCAATGTTGGTATCGTATTAGTTATCTGCTTACGAGTTTGTATTATGTAATATGCATTTGAGATGTGGTGCTAGAGACACACATTGCGCATACCTTGGGCGGAGAGACGCACGACTGCAGGAACTGAACATTGAGGACAAGACATTTGCCCGAGACGAATCCTTTCATTTATGGGCACCTTAGGGAAAGGAAGATAGCTTGGAAGAGCTTGTTTTAGCGTCAACACGTTGGATTGACCAAGCGGAAAAGGCAACAGACACTTATCTGGTGACAGTCCTTAGAGAAGCATAGTGAAGATGGTGGGAGTTCCGTATTTATGAGCAAATAAAAATATGATGTTTGCACCCTTCATGTCACCAGATGGGGGTTGGTTGGATAACCCGGACTGGAGTGCCCTATTACCATTGCCATTCAACTCGCAGCCCAGGACACGCGGTCTTCTATGGCCGCTCGCGCCTTTATTCTAGAATATAACCTCAGTTAATCGCAACCCTATCTATCATTTAGTCGATCTGATCTTGAAGCCTTGAATGCAGAAGTCATCTGACTTATGGTATGGTTCATTTATCCACAACGAATCTAAGATGATATAATGACCCAAGAACGAACATTTCTGATCCGCCTTACAAGACTAATCAATGAGTTATTTGATCATACCATGTATTTTTTAAACATCCTGTATATCAATAGTCTTCAACTATCTTAAATCTTTAAATTAGGCAATAGAACGCTACACTTTCATGGATTACCATGCTCGCCTTTTTTATTTTAATGTATATTTTCAAGCATGTTGGTCGATTGTTCAAGACTTGTGGAGGACCTGAACGCGCCTCAAAGTTACTTGGCTGGTAAACTAGGCTCGTATCAACATTAAAGGTACAGGCGTATCAACCCGCAAATTAACGATAATCATCGCAGGGGAGCCAGCCATAAACAGTCACTTCTCTGTCGGCCCGCTTTCTGACCAGATCGCCAACCAGCAGACACTTTACGTCCTTACTGTGTCTGTTTACCTGTAATTGTGCAATTATCTTGAATAAACGACGTCAACTGTGAGTTACCTATTATTTGCTCCACCTGCTCTAGCCACATCTACACATACACTCCGTGATATCTTTTTCATCTGAACATAGTGGACAGCCGGGAGATATAGGTCCCTGGCATCCACGCATCGATTCTATTGATAATCACATTCACCTTACATACATTTTGACGTAATCCACTCTTTCTTTTACAATAACGTAATTGCTATAACATACCGCTAACACCTATAACTGTTAACAATCATTACCTATACTGGTGACCTCTATAGACTGATCAATGGTGATTGTTAAAGATTAATTACATTTAATACTTTATAAATTAATGAGTAGATATGGAAAATTTTTGAGTCATAACCTCTAGTATAACACATTCATATCTATCACAGAAGGAAAGATAGAAGGAAAATGAAGAATATGATGGTAGAGAAAAAGATTTTAAAGGCAGTTGCCAGAGGGAAGCAATAGACGGATCGATGTAAAGAGCTACGGCGACAAGAGAATTTCACTTTAAAAGAAGAAGAAGAAGCAGCATTAGACAGTAATGACGCGACAGAAATTTATTTAAAAAATAAAAATTATGCAAAACTAAATTTCGCAAATAACTAATGGGGCCCTGTCAAGAAGTGCATTGCGAGCGTTCATATGGAGATTGCATTTAACCAGGGTTGGCACAAGACTAATTTGCATCGCGCAGTCAGTTTGGAGCGGCTCTTGCGTCCAAGTGTCAGAATTATGACATTTAATAAATTATACTGGTTTTCTTCGCGATATTTATTTACTTACGCGAAAAACTATTTAAATTGTTGTATTTTATTATATGATTCAGCCTTGGCGGCAAATAATTATAATATATATTATACAGTTATAGGTTTTCTCACCTATCGTAATGGGCACACGCGTTTTATATTTTTAAACTGCAATTAATTATAAAAAAAAATAATTATCGATTCTCAACCTGCGATGTAGCGATTAGACTTTATTAAATAATTTTAAATACTGATAGTAGCACATTTAGTATATTATATTTTAGGAGTAGATATATTGGGTCATCCCATAAATAATGCGGATTTCTTATACTGCATTTATTTTTCAAAGTTTTTTTTTTAATCTAAAATATACTCTCCTTAATTTTTTACAATACTGTTCCATCTTTATGGTAGTCTTGCAAGGCCCCTCTTTCAAAATTCACTTTCCCGTGACGAAAAATGCTCCAGTACTGTTCTGACCTCGTCTAGAGAATTCATATTTTTCCTTATTTGGAGAACACATTCTTATTGTGAAGTTGTAATTATTCAGAACACAGCTCTGTGATATTTTAAATATATTAATTAGAAAGATATACATATAAAATCAATTTCATCGACAAATATTATTGTTGCACTACCGGGATTCGAACCTGGATCTCTTTTCAAACCGGGAAAGGTGAATTAACCAACTATGCTGCAGCGACGACATTTTTAGTGACAAATTTTCGAACCTATATGTTACCTTTTTGATATTAATACATTTAATCGTTTCATTATTTGAAAGAGCCGTCTGCCTTATTTTTACGGAATCTCAAATCTTCAGAGAACACATTCTTATTGTGAAGTTGTAATTATTTCCGGTGGTGCAACAACAATATTTTTCGATAAAATTGATTTTATATGTATATCTTTCTAATTAATATATTTATTTCATATTTTCATATTTTTCCGTTCAAATTTTTTTGAAGACTGCGGAATATATGATAATCAGATGGGGCAATGTCCGGCAAATACGGCGGGTAGAGCATCGTTTCCAAAAAGGGTTAATTCCTGAGACGTGACAGGTAATAAGAGCACACATTCACTCTCTGCACGCGATTAGACTCTGAAAGTTTGTGAGGAACCCATTCACCCAATTTTCTGACTTTTTCGATGGCACGCAGGTGTCGGTGAATGGTTGAATGATCAAATTCCAGCTTCTCTACCAGTTCCTCGATAGTTACGATGGAATTTTGTTCCACCAAGAATTGCGGGACGTCCTCGTCGAATTTCACGAAGAGGATCGTCTTCTAGGCTGTAGAAAACACTAGGCTTAGTGTAGTAAGTTACTTGGTGCAGTAAGATTTTTGTTATTTTCTCAAATAATAGCATCGGTCCTTAAAATTGCACAAATCATTTTTTACCATTGGCATTGATCGCGGTAACGATAAAAATTAAAATAATACATGAGTAAAAGTAAATAACGCAGTTTTCGTGACAAAATTTAGTTGATGCGTTTGAAATACTTGTTACGAATACCGTCGATTACTGCACCGATGCTTTCATACTGCAGAAGTTGAACATTTTAGATAGGCTCACAACGCATCCCTTGCTATAAGAATGTTAGCCTGTAGAACCTCGTGGAGGTGCTTAAGGGCGAGCTTTCATTTGAAAGTCGAAAAATTATACACGAATTAGATACGTTTACAAGACGAGGTTAATAGTTAAATTCGTATAAGTTCCATAGGAATAATCAATGACGTTATTTGTTACGTAAATCATGCGAGAGAGGATGGTTTTAATAGAAAGAGGACAATAAAATTGATAAATTTCTCGCATTCAGACATAACTCGTGTCCACAGACTAATCCAAATTTCTCATATTAATATTATAGAATGAGTATTGAAATTTGAATTAATCTATCGAAAATTAAATAATTTTTGAACTACCTAATTCATATATATCTAAATATGTTTTGACATCGGACAAAGTACCTGCATATAGTTAGATGATCGCTTAAATCAATGTTCTAAATTTAAAATTATTAACATTATCGATTTAAAACGCCATGTTGACGTTTTGGTGATATGTCTGTTTCATAATTACATATTATTTATAAAACAGACAGCTTTTGTGTGTAAATTGCAACAGTGTTGTATATAACTGAAATATTTAAATACGACATACATAAAATGTTTACAATGTTC